>CM071875.1:18654171-18692687 GCA_036759665.1 Gynandropsis gynandra
GAGGCTTGTGGTGAAGCCACCTAAGCAAGTCATTAAAAGTTCTTGCAAAAGGAGGCTTGTGGTGAAGCCACCTAAGCAAGTCTTTTTTTAAACTATTTTTTTATTAAATATAATTATATTGTTCATTAATGTAATTAAATGACTTAAAATTTTTAAATATCTCTTTTAATATCTTATTGATATCCATAAAATCTTTACATAAAAATATAAAAAATCTATATATATATATATATATCATACAAATATAAATATTTAAAAAGTTTTTAAATTTATTATATTTAATCAAATATTAATATATTATTCATATATATTGGATATATTCATAAAAAAAACCTTTTTTATCCATTTATTCTCACTTAAATCCCATTTAATTTTGATAAAAGTTTTACCTACAAAAAATCATACAAAAATTTCATACTTTGTTTTGATAAAAATCATATATATAAAAGTTCTTGCATTTGCAAGAACCACAGCCTTCCACGTCAGCCTTAAAAAAAAGATAAAAAAAATTTCCATCCGTTACCACGCCAACATTTAATTTTTGGCGTTACCCCACTCCCCCACTCCCCCACTCTCCATCTATAACCCTCCATCTTTTTCTCTCCCCTCGCCGATGAATCGTCCTTTCAGCCCTCATGTTTCCCTTCTCCGAAATCGACTCCTCTTCTGGTAACACCATTTGTAGCGCCTCACGCCGGCCTTCTCTTACCATTTGAACCGCATTAGGTATGTCCTCTCCTCTCCCTTCCGCCTTCTCCTAAATCGGCATCATGTCTCTCTTTCCGTCTTATTCGCGCCATCTCTATCTGTAAATGTTTGTCTGATTTTATGTATTGTGACAGTGTGTCCATTGCTACCCCTCTCATACGATTATCAATCCCACGAACCATCGAGTACCACTTTGTTTTCCCAATTTATCCTAGCTCGCTTAAATCCTTGGATTAGTGGTCTCACTGGCTCTCCTGATAGGGTCGTGTACGAACGGGTGGAGTTTACTTCAGTGAAGTTCAGTTCAGTGGAGCTGATTATGGCGCCGATATAGGTGATTCAAGCTCTACTGGTAGAGGAGAAGGAACACCAGCTTAACAACGAGAAACAACGAGAAACACCAGCTCAGTTCAAATACAGAAGCCGCAAACTCGAACAATCACTTACAGAGCCAACAATTCCACAACATACAGTCCCCATACAGCAGCCGATCTAAAACAACAAGAAAACCACACAAAGAGACGATCATTCATACGATAATTTGATCACCACAAACGGGAAAACCCGGGTGTGGAGAGGGAACGACCCAAGAAAAAGAAAAAGCAAAATAGAACAGATATATACAAACCCAGGGATCGGACACTGCACATCAAAACATCCGAAACACTTATTAATCAAAGAGAAATGAGTAAATTAGGGTTCCTCCGAAGAACGCCGTCGACACGATTGTTCTCTGTTCTCTCTTTGTTTTTTCCCCTTTTATTTCCGTTGTTTGGGGGTTCCAAAAGACCAACCAGACGGAAGAACCAATCCATGACGAAACACAAAAGAAGGGTAATCGGATCTGTCTCCGATTATCAAATCCGGTTTAGTGACGGCAACACGTCCGGGTTAAATTCCAGTGCGATCACGTGCATAACTCCACAATACACTCAAACCTACCTTTCGCTGTAAATTTTTTGGATGCGGTATCTTCTGGTGTGTTCCGATCTCGCCACGTCAGCCAATCCTGCGCGTCTATTTCGGCCGTTGAATCATTGGGGTCAGTTTGTAATTCAGACTTTTAAAGAACTTCCAAAGGAGCCCATTGTTTTTGTATCCTCCCAGAATGGCCCCACTTTCTTCTTTGCAACAACCGCCTCTTTATTTATTTTAGTAAAAATCCGTTTTATTTATTTGGTTTATATATTATATAGTCAACAAAACATTCATCCGCTAAGAGGGAGTATCATATATGAGAGAACCTATAATTAGATCATATTTTAGTGGACAAAATCTCATATAAATCAAATATTTGTAGAGAATCATATATGTTAAAAATAAATTATTCAGTTTTTCAAATAAAAATTTGAATTTGAACAAATATCTTTTGAGTAATTGAATTTATCTATTTTAATATAAATTTTAAAAAATCATTAATATAAAATCTATTGAGTAATTGAATTAATCTATTTCATGACAAAAAAATCAAGTATCGACACATATAATAAAATTGACAATCTATTTAAATATGGGGAAGAAAAAAAAATTGTACCTTCTGATCCAGATTTGTATCATTATTTTTTCCTTTTAATTTACATATTTTAGAAAAAATATAGAATCTTTTTTACTAAAAAATTAATATAAAATCTTTTTATATCCAAATAAATAAGAAAATGATTTATTTTAGTCTGACCTCGAACCAGTCTCGAATCTGTTTTTTTATGTTAAAGAATTATTTTTTAAACAAAAACAAATCATCATCCCGCGCATCGCGCGGGGCTATTTCTAGTTATATATATAAAAGTTCTTGTAAATGGTGGCTTCTAGTGAAGCCACCTCAGCGAAAATTTTAATTATAATTATAATTAAAATTCAATTTAATTAAAAACAAAAAAAATTGCACTTTAATCTTCTTTAATCCTATTTAATGCTTCTAATCATGTATGAAAAAACCTATTCCTCTTCTTCATACGTTATCTTCTCTTACCCATAACCGACCAAATTTAATCTCCATCCACTGAGTGCTCTTGTCTCTTCGTCAATCTCTCTACCACCGGATTTTTGCCCCCCCCCTCTCTCTCTCTCCATCTCGCAAAGGTATCGATTACGTTTCCTTTGCTTTTGTTTCAGGAATACATTTCCTTTGCTTTTATTTCAGGAATACGTTTCCTTTGCTTTTGTTTCAAGAACATGGCGGATGCGTGGTTAACTTTCATATGAAGCGGAGAGGACAGAGGCACCAGCGAAGATCCGGAAGCCGCCAGGGAGCATCAACATCAAAATTCCGGCGGGACTCAAGGTAGTGAAGAAAAACCTATGGAATTGAAGAGAGACTGAGGCACCAGGAAGATCCGGAAGCTACCGGGGAGCATCGACACTAAAATTCCGGCGGGACTCAAGGTAGTGAAGAAACACCTTAAGAAGAGCAAATTGTCTTCCTCAACAACGAATTCGACGGCGACAGCGGCGAAATTACGGCGGAGAAGCCAGAACGTTGCGATGACTCACTGCTACAACAATAAGATGGAACGCTCGAATTCATCATATTTTTTCCTTTTGTGATTTTAAAAGTATGACTCTAAATTTGTTGTGAGTGCTCTATTTGAACCCAAAATCACACCTTTCCAACAGATTTTCTTTTGGGTATTAAGTATCGCAATTAGGTTTCAATTTCTGTGGTATTCTTTTATGAGGTTTTGCTTCTAGGTTTGCTGATTTTCTTCTGCATTTTGGTTATGTTAGCTAAATCCGTGTCTATTTTTATTTATTCGTTTGCATAGGTGCTGAATAATGCATGGTTACCCAATATTATGCTTTGATTGGTACAATATGGTTTTGGAGTACATTGCATTTGGTGAGATTGTTCCCGTGAATCTTATATTTGTGTAGGTTTGGGTAACTTTCAGGTTTGAGGGATCGGTATGGTCTGGCTATTGCATGATGTTTTGGTTATGACAGATAGTCTATGATCATTGCGGCTTTTTCTCCTCCGATCCATTTATTGGGTTTAGTTATGATGTTTCTGGGGGACTTCTGGTTTTAATTTTTTGTGGGATTGTTACTGCCATGGTTGAGAAGAATTCTACTACAGTTGGGTATGTTGCCCGAAATTCGTTTTTCTCCTAATTAGTTATTCATCTTTCTCCACCATATTTGATGCTCCATTATAGATCCCTCAAAAGGCTTTTTACAAGAATTTTGAAATTGCTATCTTTTATTCTTTCTTTGCTAGAATTTTGGCGGCATTCATACACAACGGAGATAACAATTAATGAATGCGATAATCTTATGGAGCTGCCAATGGACATGGCTGCCTTTTAAGATGCCAATGGAGCTGGAACAAATGCATATCGTCATAATAATCTTCTTCCATTGTTTTTAACAGAATCCATTATCATTCTTGCAATGACATTGGCCATCGGAGAAACATGGAACCTCAACAAGATTATTCTCTACGATGTTTCTAATAGCTTTAAGATCGTATATTGGTGAGTGATAATATAGTTTTTGCCTTTTTCTTTTGTTTGATCGAGCTGGTTATTGCTGTTGTGAAGATATGTAACTCTTATATCGCTGAACGCATTGCCAAAATATATATCTTCATGTTCTTTTTATTGTATGAAACCTAGAGTTGGTAGAGTTTGTGTTTCCAGCCTTAATAATTTTATTCCATTGTTGTTAACAGAACCCATCATTATTCTTGCAATGACATTGGCCATCGGAACAGAGCTTCAATCAAATATGGCATTAGAGATTCAACCATTCTCAACTATGGAGATTGAGCAGCTTGAGGATGCTAAATTGGTCGATTTGGGATTAGGTGGTGGTGATGATATCAGGTTGTTTGACAGTTGATCGAAGTATGATATCGTTAAATAAATGTTAATTGATCTATCGACGATTTTTATGACTCTTTATATATCATAATAGGTATAATAATAGAATATTAACAAATATTTTAACATCTATTCATAATTTATATATTTCACGCATAATCATATTAAAGAATATTCGATAAAACTTAAATTATAAATATTTCTTAGTGTATGAATGTATTAGAAATTTTTATATTATAAATCATTTTATTAAAGAGTTGTTATCCGTAAATAATAATTGAAGATTTTAAAAATTCTCAATTCTAATCTCGCTGAATCAAACTATCCCAATTTTTTAAAATATGAGTTATTTCACCAAATCCATATAAACACTAGTAATAAATTTCACTTTTCCATATATGATTCTGTTAAAATATTTCATAATGTATGAATGTCTTGGAAAAGAAAAATATATTATAAATCATTCTTATTAAATAATTGTTATCCTGAAATAATAATTTATTTGGACAATATTAAAAGAAATAAATATCTATTTCCATTGATTCGTTTCGTTTAAATTATATTTTAGTCAAACAAATAATAATTTATTTGAGATATGAACTCAAATTTCAGTATTCGTTCGAGTTCGAATCGGTTTGATTTGAATCATGTCATGTATTTACATTAACATAAAGAAAACCATTTGTAAGTCTTAGTTTATATAATCTCCCATCGTTTCCAGCATTCAAACGTTTGTCTAATATTATTCACAATTCTCTTTATGCCAATACTTCTTTATTTAAAAGTCAATGCATAAGCCCTAAACGAACGAATTTCATTTTAAACGAAAACCAAAAACACATTTACCTTTGTTTCAAACCAAATTATTATTTTCATCCGTTTACATATAAAAGATATCATAACTTTTGTTTCAAACATGGTTTTTCAAGTTCTATTTCTAATTTTGAAAAAATAAATTTATTTATAAAATACATACAACAACATAAATTTAGTTTGTATATATCCCGCGCATCGCGCGGGTTGATTTTCTAGTGATAGATAAAAATGGTAATAACAAATCTGCATTGCAAATCATTATTGGGATCATTCGATAAAAGCTTTTAAAAAAGGGATAACAATCTCATAAAAACAATAGGAATATCGATATCATTAAATCATATATATAATAAGGAGGTTTATTCCTCTTCTTCGGTGAAGCCACATCACCAAGAGAGAGAAAATTTCCATTTAAATCTAATTGAAATCTAATCTTAATATTAATAAATAAGAAGGTGACAATATATTTTATATTAAAAACTTATTTACAAATTTTTTTTAAAATAAATTATAATTATTTATGAATTATTCAACATAAGTTTCTAAATTTTGAAAAAAAAATATTAAAAATAATTAAGTTGCAAGGTATTCGCTTAGGGTAATTTATTTGTTAGAAAAAACTGAATAAAATTATATTATTTTATATCAATATGTATTTGAATATAGAATCATATCAAGAATCAAAATCAAATAGAGACTAAAAATATTAATATTTAACGAAAACAACTAATACATGACACAAAATATATAGTAGGTAACAAAATATTTTATACAATGTATAAACACGTATGGAACCATATAAAGTTTAACATATATTCGGTTTTTACCATCGCATTTTGTATTTCTACTTATAAAAAAATTATATATATCAACCTCAAAGATTTTCAAAGACGTATAATTTGATATTTTTGTTGGGTTTTTTTCTTCAAATGAGCAGGCAAACATGGGGGACAAGCGAGTAGAACAATGCATGTAAAAAAATGTTGTTTACTCATCTGTTTGCTAAATATTTCTTCACTTTTAAGTTCATATTGTTAGTTTAAGTTTAGTCATTCATATAGTTTTGTTGTGCATAATTCTGCAGATTATACTTGTAGTAAATGAGATATTATTAGAGATGACCATTATGCAACTAAAACGACTATAAAACCTTAATTTTGATTTTATATGTGTATTGATCAACTCGAGTTTTGTTTGAACCAGGAAATGTTATTTTTGGTGTAGAGATAAAATAATATTCAGACCTTTTTTCGTTTAGACCAACGTTTCCGGCATATTACTATACTATGAGGTTATTCTTCATTTATCTTGGAAAATAGAAGGGCTTAATTATCACATTGATGAAGAAAATTTTGAACTTTCGAATTCAATACCCCTCATATATCTTCAAATTTTTTTATTTCTTTCATTGTTATATATATGAAGCAATTTTCCTTTGCAATCGTAGTGGAAATGAATTCTTCATGTTAGGGTTTGGTTTTATGTTCTTCCTCAACAAAACCCCATATCTTATGATATATGTGCATCATTCTTTTTTTAGAAATATTGAGAATGGAGATTAATGGACAAAGCAAAAGGGATTACTAATCCTATAAACAAATTGGGATCGATGAAATCAATATATTATTTTGTTGGTTATTATAGTATCGTGATCTCACCTCTTTCATTATTATCAATTGGAAAATTAAGCTTTTTTATTGTTCAATACAATTGTTTTAGTTTTCATTAATCTATGTTGTATTTTATGTTTTTGTGTAAACTAGATTCATATTAATATTCATTTGTTTATTTTGTTCAAATTCGATACTTTTACAATATGTTTCATTCCTCTCTTACGGAGGAAAAGTGAATATTTTAATTATATATTTCTATCTTTATTTGCAAATTATTTTTGCCTCATTTTCTT
Source organism: Gynandropsis gynandra (assembly GCA_036759665.1). Taxonomy (NCBI): domain Eukaryota; kingdom Viridiplantae; phylum Streptophyta; class Magnoliopsida; order Brassicales; family Cleomaceae; genus Gynandropsis; species Gynandropsis gynandra. The sequence goes on from CM071875.1 coordinate 18,661,420, forward strand.
TGTGCCTACTTTAAATTTTGTCTTTGTGTCTACTTTAAAAAAAATTCTTTTCCAAGTTTTATTGTTGTAGATGATTCAAGACGTATGGTAAAAAAATCCCAATCACTCGATTAGATTTGTTATATCCTTTCAAGTTAGAAGTTTGGATATTCTTTTTAATTTAGGAATTTAATATTATTCTTTCACAAATATATGTATGTATTATCTCATAGTAAAATATTTATTTATCATATTTTTATAATCATATTAATATCTTAATCATGACACAACCACCATCAACACATGTAAGGAGATTATATATAAGTATGTAGTTAGTTATATCATTAACGTCCTAATATTGATCTTAAATTAATTTAAATTTTCAAAAAATCTTAAATACACTACAAATAATCGGTAAATTAATTATATTACATTTTAATATTCTATTATTATAGAATAAATAAATAGTCATATATAAATAAAATTAAAATTGAAAGCTCGTGTATCCCCTTCGAATGGTTTCATTCACACCGATCTGCTTCTATTTGTTACCTGGTTCAATATTGCCTATTTCCTTTCTAAAGTATTTTCTAATTGTTTCAAGCTCAAAATCAGTCAAAAGCCTTGGAGTTATAGAAGAATTTTTCTTAAGCATTTCCTTTCAATTGCAGAAACTACATTGATCAAGGTTGTAAAATAATCAATGATGCTTGCTTATGAGGTTTACGTTGTTGGTGCTATTTTCATAATGAAGGTATGTTGTGCACATTCTCTATAATACTGGAAAATTATTCGTTATATATGCTATAGAGGATTTGTTTGTTTTCTTTTTTTAAGCCAAATTGATGCAAATTGGGGCTGAAAAAATCTGTATGCAAGTAGTTAGAGCATGAGTGGAGATTATTCACGCCATGTCTTGGTTCCTCTTATTAGAAGAATGTTTAAATATAGAGCTCAATAAATCAAATCATTTACTTCAAGAGAGTATTTTTTTTTTCCCATGTTGATATTTGAAAATCTCCATCTCTCAAAAAAACACCATCAATGAATATTCATGACATGTAAGTGCTCTTGATTATCCTTGAATTATTACCATAATTCATGGTATACTCTTCATAATGTTGGTTAGAAACTTTTTTCGAATATATATATTTGGGTTTAGGGGTATAGATTGCGATATTTCTAGTGTACGAACACTAGAAATACCGTGAATTAAATTCGAAAGGATTTTCACAATTTATTCCTCTTTTCTAGATAAATGATGCTGCGGGATGCTGAAGGCAGCCCAACCCCGTTTACAATTTCAAAATCCTTTATTTAGGTTGATATGTTGGATTTTTAGAGCCGGAAGATGCCCTTTTTGAGTTTCTTAGGATACGAATGTCATTTCTTTTCAATACGTCGCTTCCGTTGCGTTTGCCTCTCGGATATTCCTTTTGCTTCCTATTTCCTACTTGAGTTTCTCTCTCGTGTTGCGCCCATTTTCCGCTTTTTGTTTTTGTTTTCACGTGATTAGACGACTACAAACCAAGTGGGATCGATCCAGAGATAGTGCAAATCAAGATGCACATAGAGAAATGACTTGATTTAAAAAACAAGTTATCATAGGAACGAGTCTGAAATATAAGATACTTACACCAATGAAAATCTAGAGACAAACGAGAAATTCTAACATAAGTAAGTTTTAAAGATTTCCAAATTATATATATAATAATCCTTGCGAGGTTGCTTCTCGTGAAGCCACCTTAGCAAGGATTATTAAATATCACAAAAAATCTATTCACAAAAAATCTCTTCAATTCACCTATTTATATTTCATTTCATTTTAACAACAAAAAATTAATGATTTTTAAAATACTCTGCACAAAAAAAAAATCTCTTCATCTCACCTATTTATATTTCATTTAATTTTAACAACAAAAAGCTAATGTGTTTTTAAATTATATATAATAATCCTTGCAAGGAATTTATATCTTAAATATAAAAAATTTCAACTTTTTAAAATTAAAGAAAATACTCAAAATATGTGAATTTTACACCAAATTAATATATACCATATTAATATCATTCTATTTGAAAGTTATATAAATATTAATATAATATCTCACTTTTTCATTTTTCCAAACAAAATTACAATTTAATTGTTAGTTTCTTATAACATCATTTGGCTATAAATGTTAGATTTTAATTAACGTCTCATATTTTCATACAATACAATATTTTTATTTAATTAGAATTATTACAAAACAAAAAGAAAAATTTTAAACATATAAAAAAGTACATTTATATTTTATTAAATAAAATAATGAGATATACTACCATACGTAATTTGATATATTTTTAATGATATTAAATAACAATAATAAAACTTCAAAATATATATGACTCTTGAAATACAAATAACATCATATAAAATTAACAACTATTTGTAATATAATATGAATCGTGTTAAATTATTATTATTTTTCAATTTTTTTATTTTTCTATATTATTGTAAATTCATAACAAAGTCCTTATACCGAGGGTTATTTTATCACCTACTGATTTAGGTCTTCCATTGAAATTGACAAGATAATAATTATCAGTCAGATTGTGCTCCGCGATGACAATCAACAAAAGTCAATGACAAAATCTTAAGCAAATCAAATTATCTTCCAATACCAGTTTTCAGCCATGACCAGCTTTATGTTGCACTTTCAAGAGTAACTTCGGCGAATGGACTAAAGATATTAGATATAAATACCAAAAGTAGGCAAAATTTGTCTATTGAGAAATTTTAAACGATCTCCCAAAATCACAAGGTATGTAGGTAAAATATAATTCTTTAAATTCATAGTTGTCATCTTCAATCATACATTGATATTCGTCAGAAATAATATTGATCAAGGTTGTTTCTATGCAGGTTGACATCATATAAAAAAGTTTCTCATTGGTTTATTACAATTATTACTTACGGTTGGTTTTAAATTATATTCATCGGCACCTAGAACTTTTTTCCATTACTTTTGTCCTAACATTTTCTTCGTTTATAATGTTTCAGGAGATATTGCACATCTGCATTCATTTTATGGAGCAATCCATTTCTCTTAATTGCACTAATCACAAAACAGATCAATAGCATGCTTTTTGTTTTGTTACGATCCGCAAACAATATTGACATCTCTATTATCCATCATATTTAATTAGTTTTTTTTTTCAATTTCTTTAATTATTCTTTTCATATGATATTATTGTTTTTTCCTATTCATACATATCTTCCACTACAAAAGACAAATTTATAGCAGAATGGAATATTATTAAAAATTCTTACATAATTCCGACATATTTATAAAGAAATTATACAAATAATCGTCCGCGCATCACGCATGATTTTTTCTAGTATATTTAATAGAAAAAGAGACGTGAGACTCAAACTGAAGAACAAGAGTACTGGCAAATACAATTGAAAAGGCGCCTGGGGGTCTGAGCCTGGACGCATGTTCCTGAGCCATTCTCGTTTTGGCAACACTGCATTTTACACTTGGCTTCATCACAAACCTCTCTTTGTAATAGTTCATGATACATTTCTTGACCTATCGTCTCCTTCACCATCGTCCCTTCACACCATTGCAACAATGTGGTCATAATTATTATTATTATGCTTGGATCACACAGTATTATTATTATTATTATTATTATTATTATTATTATTATTATTATTATTATTATTATTATTATTATTATTATTATTATTATTATTATTATTATTATTATTATTATTATTATTATTATTATTATTATTATTATTATTATTATTATTATTATTATATAAGAACTTTGACAGAGAATAGTATTTTTAAAATCTTTTTATGATTATATATATTTATATAAACAAAGTGAGATGAATACCTAATAAAAGGAAAACCACAAAAGCAATTGCGAGGATATATCAAAAACTTGAAATATTGTAAAACTTTTTTCTGGTTTATTATACTAGTTTTTGTAAATTTATATATAATGGATTATATGTTTATAGAAACTGTAATATAATGGATTTTGAATCTTGTAAATATGTACAATTTATTATTAATTGACCTAAAATCGGAAAAATACTCTCTGTCATTATTGTTTGGTTGATTTGGGTACAGAAGCGTGTTTTATCAACCCGAATATGAGATCTAGTCATGTTTAAGGATTGGTTTTTGGGTTTCAACGACGAACAGATTTAGAAACGATTTCGAGTATACCTGTTAACGTTGAACGTGTGATCGTCAGATGTAAGACTTGATAGCGCAAGCCCTCTACTTGTATCCACGCCGAGATCGGATCTGCTTTTCAACCGTTGGTGCGGAATTCTCCGATGAACGAAACTGGTTCGTTCTTCGTTTTTCTCTGTGGCGGCTTTTAGGGTTTCTTTCTTTGATTTTCATGCTAATGAAAACTGATACCGAAAACCTCGTTTTCGTTTCTTAAATAATTATTAAACTTTTTAATAATTACACTTAAACCCGCGACTATTGGAATATTACATAAAAGGCATAATACTTTCAATCTCCCACTTGCTTTTGTGTAATATCTCGAACAATCGAAGTACATGTATCTCTATACACATATTTGCCCATACATCTGACGTACTAACCCCAAAAGGAAACCAAATACAATTATATTCTTCGGTGCTAGCGGATGAATATAACTGTATTCCACACTGATTGTCTAACAATCACAAGCAGATATCGAAACACTCGTATGCGTGTGACCTCGTAGGTTCATCACTAACCCGGTAGTCAATTAGTCTCCACTAATTAACTAATCGAGGTTGGCGTCTAGCAACACTCCCCAACGACCGGATAGCGTGAAGCAACATCCTTACTAATTTGAGTAACTACATTACCCAAAACGAACCAGGGTGAAGTTGACGTTAGTATTTTCTTCCATCTTTACAGCTTCGGATGCATCCTAGGCATGACCATAACTGTCACCCTTATGGATCATCAACTATGTCTCATGTCAATCACAATTGACTGATGAATGAACCTAAGAAACACTTTTCTTCATTCATTTAATGTACTCTAGCAAGAGATTCGTACAGTCATTGTGATTACTCACAACATAGAGCTCAAACTCTTACCAAGAGTTTACGGATCCCATCTTGATCAGTCATTAACTACACAAATATCTAATTATTCCCAATATCTATTCAACTAGTACTCTAAGATACTAGGTGTCCAGAATCAAAGAATAATAGATGAGATGCTAGTTACTATACTGATCTCAGGTCTAAGGAAAAAACTAACTATCTAACTATCTGGAGAAATCCTAATGACAGTTCATTGGTTATTTAACCATTAAGCATTTCTCCCTTTAGGTGAATTCAGTGATCACATTATCATGCGTATCACCACATATATGATTAAGTAAAAGAGATCTACTGATTTTTATCAACATAGAAACTTATCACATACATGTTGTTATTTCCGGATCACTGTAGTCCGAGTAGTGATCCTACGAACAACAACAATTCAGATTAAATCATACCAAAACTTGACTCTCTTTATTATTATCTCTATTATAATGTCAAGTGTCAGATTTAATCTTGGACTCTATCATACAACTATGAAAACTCATCATATGAAAATAATGCCATATATTATAAAAATAAAATCAATTTCTAAAATAATACAACTCGCTACAAGTCTATAAATTAATGCCAGCTTGTCATCTCTCTCAATCCGATCCTTAGCTTATGCTTGTCAAACTCCTTTGACCCAAGCGCCTTCGGGATCAGATCTGCTGCATTTTCCTTTCCATCCACCTTCTGGATTTGCACATCCCCACGCGTTACGATCTCTCATATCAGGTGAAACATCTGCAGAACATGCTTCAATTTCTAATGAGACCTTGGTTCCTTTGCCTGAGCAATAGCTCCGGTGTTATCACACAATAAAGGAGCAGCTTCGTTTATCGAAGGTACCATACCAGGTTCATCTATAAACTTTCTCATCCAAACCGCTTCTTTAGCTGCGTCGCAAGCCGTTATATATTATGCTCCAAACACTGAATCTGCTATAGTAGCCTGTTTGGAACTCTTCCAACTTACAACACCTCCATTCAGACAAAGCACATAGCCTGAAATGGACCGACTGTCATCCTTGTCTGTCGAGAAACTCGCATAAGTGAATCCTTCTTACTCCAAGTTAGAACCACCATAAATGAGGAACTGGTCCTTAGTCTTTCGTAAGTACTTAGGGATGTTCTTAATAACCTTCCAGTATTCCTCACCAGGATCTGTCTGATATCTACTCACTATACTTAGTGCGTAGGCTACGTCAGGCCTAGTACACGTCATGGAGTACATGATGGCTCCTACTGCGCTACCGTACGGAAGCCGACTCATGTGTTCTCTTTCTTCCGGGATCTTAGGACAATCCTCCCTAGAAAGCAAATTTCCAGTGCCTATCGGTAGATAGCCATTCTTAGAACTTTCCATGTTGTATCGTCTCACGATACTGCAATGTACTGGGATTGTGACAATCCAAGCAACCTCTTCGATCTATCCCTAGAGATCTTTATTCCCAAAATATAGGCTGCTTCTCCTAGATCCTTCATGGAGAACTGATCAGACAAACCACGACTTCGTCTCTTACAATGTCGGAATGTCATTCCTAATGAGAAAAATGTCATCCACATAAAGCACAAATAAGACAAACATGCTCCCACTAAACTTCTTGTACACACAAGGTTCTTCATCGCATCTAACAAAGTTTAACTTTTCAACTGCCTTGTTAAAGCGAATGTTCCGGGTTTGAGAAGCTTGCTTGAGTCTTGCCCGTAGGCATAACAAGGGATATCGATCCTACAGCTAGAGCAGTAACACTTACGCCATTCCAAACCTTCAGACTGAACTCTCCCTTTCTGAACCTCCTACCGATCCTCAGTCCCTGCAACATATTGCAGACGTTAAAACTGCTACAGATATCCTATACCCATCTAGATGAATCAATAGTAGTTAAAGATAACATGAAAACATTTTCCATGAGATTCTTACCTTTCTTCTTGCCCTTGAGAGACTGCAGGTATTCCTTGCAGTTCCTCTTCCAATGTCCTTTCTTCTTGCAGAAGAAACACTCAGCATCTGATTGGTCGGCCTTGGTGGCGCTGCCCTTAGCCCTGGTCACACCAATCTTAGGCACGCTTTCCCTGGTCTTGGGCCTTTTCTTGCCTTTCCTCTTCTGACGAGAGGACTGCCCAACCATCAGCACAGATCCCGATCCCCTCATCCCTATGGACATTTGTTTTTCATACTCTATGAGCCTATTTTGCATCTCATGCAACTCAACGTCCAGCTTGTTCATGTTGTAGTTGACCACGAACGGGGAGAAAGACTCTGGAAGTGAGTGCAAGATCATCTCCTGCTGCATTTCCTTACAGAAGGTGCACCCAAGATTCTCAAGCTATTTTATCAGGCTGATCATCCATAGAATATGGGGTCCCATAGCAGAGCCCTCACTCATAGCGGACTTGAACAAAGTCCCTGACAGCTTGGACCTTGTCGTCCGACTCTACTCACCGAACATCTTCTTAAGATGCTCTATGATCTGCTTGGCATCTATATGCTCATTTTGCTTGTGGAGTTCGCCACTCATTGACGCCAAGATGAGACACTTCACAGTGATACACTTTTCCTCGTACTTGGTGTATTTACTGAAAGCCTCGTCAATCGCAGGGTCTGGCACTGGAGGAGCTAGTTTATCGATCACATCGATCAGCTTCTCATGTGTCAGCACTAGGCGCAAATTGCATTGTCATTCATCGAAGTTCTCACCAACCAGCTTGTTGGTCTCTAGGGTTGGACGCAAGTTGATTTGAGACATTCTTAAGAGATCTGAAAACGAAAGGAAAAAATTTATAGCAGAGAGTTAGACATCGTATATATCATTAAGACATAGACTTCATCTAAATGATATATTCGCTAATCAATTCCACGATAACATTAAAAATCTTATTTCTTATTAGCATCAACCTATAACTATATGTCTAAGCCCCTTAGTAGTCAAGACGTTTCCCAAACATATAAAATAGATTCTTTATAAATTTTATCCACATAAAATTTATAGTGAATTAACTTCGACTCTATATCACATAGTCACCTAGTATTCAGGTCGTTCCTATCCATATAGTTGAGTTCATCCTTCAGCTCATGGTCGGATAGCAATTAAGTTCAATGTCCCCGGGTAGTCCAGGCGTTTGCAAAAACTAATTGTTCCCTGCCACTAGACATCTGATGTCATAGACGTACGAATCGAATTCTTGAACTACATGCCTTTTGGTAGTCAGGCCATACCATGTAAACGAGAACCTATTCAAACGTCTACGATGAAGGAAAAGCCTAACGATAAACAATTTATTGTCTAAAAACTCAATTATTAATTTTTTTACATTAAAATTCTTTAATTTTATTTTTTTTAATTCTATTATTAGGGTTAGGGTAAACCCTAGCCGCCGCCGCCGCCCCTTGTTGTCGGCTCCTGGCATGAAGAAACTGTCGGTCGGGTTGGAGGCAGGGCTCGGTCGAACTGGAGGTATGGCTCAGTCAGCCTGAAAAAAGGCAAACGCTCGAGCGAGAAAGAGTGACGGCTGGTGCTGGAGCAGGACGACCGCTCGGGCTGAGAGGACCGCCTGCTCGAGCTTGGTTGAGCCTCCGCTCGGGCTAACCGGACAAGCACAAGCTAGGGTTTCAAAAACCCTCGTGCTATCGCCTCGTGTGCCGCCCGCTCGGGCTCGTTCGAACCGCTTTCTCGGGTTCAAACGAGCGGTTATGGTTTCCGAAACCCTATTCCCAGGCCGCTCGCCCTAATGGAGTCGCGCTGATTCGCCACTCACGGCCATCAAGACCGTCACGACTCTCCTTCCGCTCGCCGACCCCTACACTTCGTCCCTCTTCCTCCGCCTCACGCTCGACCGCCTACTCCAGACCCTTGCGCGAAACTAATTGCTTCTCGCCGCTCTTGCGCAAGACCTTCGCGAAGGCCTTCCCGACGGGCGCACGAAGCCGCCCTTTTGGTCCAAGTTGTGCCGCGCCGCCCCTACGCCTCGCCGCCCCTATGCCTAAGTACGGTGTCGAATGCATGACCGACTAAGGTTACGGCCGTGCGCTGTTCTAGCGGTGGTTCGTGTTCGTGCACGCCGTGCACGCACGCCTATACTTTCATACGATCTGATTTTCACAAAAAATCCAAAAAACTAATCCTAAACAGACGACCAGATGCTCTGATTCCACTATTGGGTTGATTTGGATGCAAAAGCGTGTTTTATCAACCCGAATATGATATCTAGTCATGTTTCAGGATTGGTTTTTGGGTTTCAACGATGAACAGATTTAGAAACGATATCGAATATACCTGTTAACGTTGAACGTGTGGTTATCGGATGTAAGACTTGATGACGCAAGCCCTTTACACGTATCCACGCCGAGATCGTATCTACTTTTCAACCGTTGGTGCAGAATTCTCTGATTAATTGAAATTGTTGCGTTCTTCGTTTTTCTCTGTGATAGCTTTTAGGGTCTTCGTCTTTGATTTTTTGTGTTAATGGAAACTGATAACGAAAACCTATTTTTTGTTTCTTAAATAATTATTAAATCTTTTAATAAGTACATTTAAACCCGCGACTATTGGAATATTACATAATACGCATAATACTTTCAATTATCATATCAATTAAGTGAATATATATATATTGAATATATGGAAATTCTATAGAGATGAAATAACGGTTTACTCGGAAAATTGAATCATAAAAAAATAATCGTTTTTTCTAATAAAATTTCAATCTACGATTAATGTTGATTAAATTACATATTTAATTACATTCCTTAAATCAAAACCACATAAATATTAAATTCTAAAACAAGTTGATTTTATTTCCTAAACAAGTAAAAAAATAATTATGAAATCAAATCTCTAAATTTGACAATATATAATATTAAAATTAGTTTAATGGTATTTATGCGTTTGTTAGTTATGACGTTTGTGTGTTATTAAATTTTTTAGTGTCGAAAAATTATTTAAATATCCTAAGTATATTTTAATATAGAAGTCCAAATCAAATTACCATGGATGAACTACATATTTCTCTTGTTTTATCGTATTTGTCTTTACATTAACCAAAAAAACTTTAAGTCCAAATATTTGATAGATTTGAATAATTATGGATTTTTGTTGTGTTTTGTATTATTAGTTTCTGTAAATTTATATAAAAGAGAATGCATATTTATTGAAACATAATATTATGATTGTAATATTCTCACTTAGATTACCCTATGATTATGTAAATAAATTTAGTTATATAACAAATGATTAAGTAAATAAATTAGTTATATAAAAATATATGGAAATGCCATTAAGATGTATTTCATTGGTTTCTTCCAAAAATTAATTAAAAAAACTGTTTTTAAACTCATAAATTTCTCTCTACAATTAATATTAAATATAAACAAATTAAATACGTTGGTCGAATCATAATCACATAAATAATATATTCTAAATCAAGCTTATTTTATTTGATGAGCAAACAATCTTTAAAATCTCTTGATTTGTTATATATATATATATATATATATATATATATATATATATATATATATATATATATATATATATATTATTAATACGAGAAATATTAGTTTTAAAGAATTTATAGGTTTTTATTTATGATGTTTGTGCCTTTGATAGAAACATTTGTATCATTTTCAATAAAAACACTTCATGCATCATATTTCTATTTGTAAGTTTTTTTTTTTTTGGTTTTTGAAGCTTAAGAATTACTACCAGTTTATTTTGTTTGTAAAATTTTTAGTTCCTACTATTTGTTTAGATATATTAACCGTATTTTAAACATAAAAGTCTAAATAAACTTTCCATTGCAATTTGTGTCGAGTTTAATTTAAAGCATTAGCAAAATCTACTAAATTTATTTGAGGGATTATAAATTTATTTCTTTTTGAATTTGAGATTAAATTTTTTATATATTTTTTTCATTATTCTACAAATGTATATTTATTTTGTTTGGTCATTTGTTTATATTGTTCTATGTTCATTTAATATTTTTTTTTCTAATTTCGGTATATATATATATATATATATATATATATCAAACTAAAGCAACATAATGTACTTTTATTATTATATAGTTTATTTGTTGTAATATTTTTGTTTTAAAACATATGGTATATGTATTTTAAATTTAGTTTATATCATTACTGTTATTTTGAACAAGATTATGTAATTGTATTTAACCAATAAAGTATGAAAACATTTTATTTCCTAAACAAGCAAAAAGATTATTATGCAATGGAATTTTTTAATTTTGGGATATATATTATTAATACGAGAAGTATTAGTTTTAAAGAATTTAAAGGTTTTTATTATCAATTTCCCATTTAAAAACACTAAGGCATAACAATATTGTGTTTAATTTGAAAATTTGAAAATTCATTCCGAATCAATTCGGTATATTACATTTATATCTCGTTTTAGTATATTTATATTTTATATTAAAACATACTTTGAGTTAAATATATTTTTCAAACTTGTCTATATCCTTTGAAATATTTAACTAATTTATTAATAATTGCTCTTAAGAAATTAAGGTGAAATATTTTTTTTTTCAAAATTGCACCTATATCCTTTTTAATATCTCTATCTTACGCTTCTCTCTCTACTCCAACCATCATTATATGAACAAATTGGTTATCGTTACAAAAATTGTAAGATAAAATCATAGTTTATGGTCGATTTTATTCTTTTTTTTATGAAATCATGTTAGGTAAAATACGATATAATAGAATAGAACTATACCCAAAAAGATATTTTTTTAATTTAAAGATTTTAAAGTTTTGTTTAGCTTAAAGCTAATACCTTACTTTATAGATAAAATGGTGAATGAGTAATGTATTGTATTAATACAATGCGGTCAAATACTATTTCCTTTTATACATATATAAATTGAAATCGTAAATTTAAATTTATATTATATCTTTATTATTATTTTGAACTAAATAGTTATTAAAAGGTTTAAGATTATGTAATTGTACTTAACTAATACGAAATCAAGGGTATTCTTGTAATTGTATCGATGACTAGTTGTGTGGTACGATTCTCTCTACCATATTTGTTGTGGACCCTCTTCTGTCTATGAGGAAAGCTTATACATTTGTGATACAAGATGAAGACTCGTGTCTTGCACTCCCAAAATCCAGGGTGGAAAATCCGGATGTCATGGCTTTCGCGATTTGAACTGACTCAATACAGCATTCTCGTTCGGATCAGCGGATGTATTCCAAGGTTCGATGCACCCACTTTCGTCGTTTGGGTCACACTATCGACCATTGTTTCGAGTTGATTGGTTTCCCAGATTGGTGGCCGGAAATATAGGAGATGATTTTGCACGTGGTGGAGATGCTACCTTGGAGGAAATCGTTAACGAGATGGTCCACGGTCTGGAGAAAAATCAAGTGGTAGAGGTCGCCCTCTCGTGGTACAAGAAAATGCAGCTCACGTGAAACCGATGTCAGCACAAGTGGGGTTTGTTGATGGTGAAAAAAGTGGGATCAACGGTTTGAGTGGAGACAATTGTAAGGTGCAACCTGCCCAATGACTTATAGACTCAGGTGCTGTAAATCATAGGACGGGTTGCTTCGAGCTGTTACGGAATATGACAGATATAACGGTGTGATGTGTTGGACTTTCGAACAGATGTAATACCTTTGCACGACAACAGGGTTATGTGGTTTGGTGTGATGATCTCACTATTCACAACATGTTTTATGTTCCAGATCTAAGTTGTAACCTTATCTCATTATCACAACTGTTGGCCGACATGCAACATATTGTGCAATTCACTGACAAGTTCTATGTTATTTAGGACCACACTACAAGGATGCTCATTTGAGCGGGTGAACAACGTGAAGGGCTCTACTTTTTTCAAGGTACGCTGACCGCGACTATTAGTTCGAGCCTTCGAGTGTTGATATATGTAATTTTGTGTTGGGCCATCCATCTCTGAAAAACATTAAAGTTGATTTCTGGTTTAGGGTTTGAAGTGAGAATTTTGATTCTTTGAATAAGGCATGTATTGTTTGTCTCCGTGCCAAGCAAACTCGAGTATCTTTTCCTACGAACAATAATAATGTATCCTCTTCATTTTAGTTGATTCATTATGATGTGTGGGATCCATATCGTGTTCTGTCATTCTCTAGAGCCAGATATTTTTTGATAATAGTTGATGATTTTTCACGTGGAGTTTGGTTGTACCTCTTGCGGGCTAAAAGTGAGGTTTTTGTTCATCTTAAAGCATTCTTGGCCATGGTTGAGCGGGAAAACAAAACTCAAGTGGAAATTGTTCGCTCTGATAAGGGTACAGAGTTTACATCGATGCGTGATTTCTTTGTGAATAATGGAATATCTAACGAGATTTCGTGCGTCGGGATGCCACAACAGAATGGTCGTGTTGAAAGGAAACATCGCCACATTTTAAATGTTTTAAATAGAACATAATTATTCTTATATTCAATTTTTTTATTTGTATGTTTTATGTTGTTTTATATTAATTTAAAACAAATATAGTTTTTTTTTCTAGTTTTAGGTATTTCAAAATCCAACAGATATTCAACAACACAAAATAATAATAATTAAAAAAGAGAGAGATCGATGTCTATTTATACTTTTATTTAAATATTTGAAACTCAACCCACTTGGTTTTTTTATTATCTATGTCGTTTTAGTATCATTGTATTTTATATTAAAATATACTTAATTTAAATATATTTTTCAAACTTGCACCTATATTCTTTTAAATATTTAAATAATTTTTTAAAAATTATTATTAAAAAAATTAAGTTAAAATATTTTTTCTGCTATCAATTAAAAATGTATAATTTGTCATGCATTTCTCTATCTTTCGCTTCTCTCTCAACTCCAACCATCACAATATCAATAAATTCGTTATCATTATAAAAGTTGTGCGATAAAATCATAGTTTATTGTCAATTTTATTCTTTTTTTTACAAAGTCAAGTTAGGTAAATTACGATATAAAAGGGACATAACTATACCACAAACACAATGTTTTTTCTTTAATTTGAAATTTTTAAAGCGTTGTCTATCTAAAAACTAATACATTTATAGATAAAACGGTGAATGAGTAATATATTGTATTAATATAGTGCCATTAAATACTAATTCCTCTAATAAAGATATAAATTGAAATAGCAGTTTATAATTGATTTGTTTTCTTTTTCATCTAATGAAATAAAAAATACTGATATAAATGGATATTAATGTCACGATAAAGAATATTATTGACTGAACCAAATTTCTTAACTCGGCAAAAGATTATTAGCACCGTAAAATAATATTTTATGGCATTTTGGGTTTTTTTTGTTGATTTTATGTGTGTATAAAATTTTTAGGTCATACGATTTGTTTTGAGATATTAAACGTATTTTAAAAAAAATAAAAGTCTGAACAAATTTTACATTGGGAAAATTAATAATTAATTGTTTTTGAGTTTAATTTGGTGCATTAAAAAAATTCTACTAAATCAATTTTGTGGACGATAAGTCTATCTCGTTTTGAATCTCAGAATAAGTTTTTTATAATTTGTTTTTCATTATTCTATAAAATAATATTTATTTCGCCTGGTCATATGTTTTATATTGTTCTATGTTCAACAAATATAAAATAAGGTTCCAACCTATTTATGTAAAGGATTTGGGATTTGTAATCATATATATATATATATAATTTTGTAACTCATCGTGGAATAACAATAAAATATTTAATATATAACTAAGATATCTTACGAACAAGGCCAAGTACGCACACAATTGGTTCGTTGTTTGAAAGTGTGTTGACAAGTTCCAGTCCCTTTCCCTTATATATGCACATTGAACGACATGTTGCTTCATCACAAGGACCACTCGGGAGAACAAAATGACACATATGTTGAGCTTTCGTCTCCTCTATCATACTCCCTAATATGTAATAATAATTTTATTATTATTATAATGATAGAATGTTAAACAAAATACAATTTAGATATTGCATTACAATTTCAAAAAATAAACAAAAAATGTATGGATTTCGGTGTATAAACTTTTTTGAAAAATGACTGAAAGAAGTTTTTACGATTTCTATTTACACATGAAAAACGATAAATATACCTAATAAGAGGAAGATGATAAAGGTGACAACGAGAACAATAGAAACTTGAAACGTTTTAGTCATTTTTTACTATTGTAAGAATTTCTAGTGTTTTGTATTATTAGTTTCTGTAAATTTATATACAAAGGAGTACATATTTATTGAAACGTAATGCTATGATTGTTAATATGATAAATATGTATAATTTATTGCAAATTGAGCTACAATCGTGAAGAGAATATTTTATAATTTTCTCACTTAGATTATTCTATGATTAATTAAATAAATTAGTTATATAAAAATGATTAACTAAATAAATTTAGTTATATAACAAATATGGAAATGTCTTTAAGATGTACATCATTGTTTCTTCCGAAAAATAATTAAAAAAATTGTTTTTAACTCATAAAGTTCCTTCTAAATTAATATTAAATGTATACAATTAATCACGTTAGTCGAATCATAATCACATAATTAATACATTCTAAATCAAGTTGACTTTATTTGTTGAACAAGTAAAAATATTATTATGCAATGAAATATCTTTATTTTTGCTCTATATATTATTTATATTATAAATAATAGTTTTAAATAATTTAGAGCTTTTTATTTATGATGTTTGTGTGTTTGTAAAATTTTTCTTATCTTAGAATTATTGTTGAGCGTATTTTAAATATATAAGTCCAATTCCATTTGCAATTAAAAGACAGAAAGACAAAACAATATTGTGTTTAATTTGAAAATTTGCAAAATTATTCCGAATCAATTTGTTACAGTACATTTATATATCGTTTCAGTATAATTGTATTTTATATGAAAATATAATTTACTTTTAATATATTTTTCAAACTTGCACCTATATCCTTTTAAATATTTAAATAATTTATTAAAAATATTATTAAATAATTAAATTTAAATATGTTTTTCTGGTGTCAATTAAAAATTTATCATGTATTTCTATCTTTCGTTTCTCTCTCAACTCCAACCATCACTATATCAAAAACCTAGGTATCGTTATAAAATTTGTAAGGTAAAATCATAGTTTATTGTTAGTCTTTTTATGAAGTCATGTTACGTAAGTTATGATATGATGGGACATAACTATACCATAAACACAATGTTTTACTTTAGCTTAAAAATTTTATAGCATTGTTTAGCTAAAATCTAATAAATGTATGGATAGAATGGTTAATGAATAATATATTGTACTAATACGATGCGATCAAATACTAATTCCTTATTTATATATTAAACATAGTGAAATTATTACTTAGTTATAATTATAAAATTTAATAAAAAATAAATTAAATGTAAAGGGGACAAAGAACAACACTAGATCTGCCTCTACTTACGAACAAGGTAAAATAAAAAGAGAATTTGATCGTTGCTCGAAAGCCTGCTCGCAACTTCCTCTCGTTTTCCATTTTTTGGTGCACATCGAAGACACATGACTTCATCACAAGGACCACTCGAGAGAACTACATGGTTATAATTTGGACAACATAAACGTTTTATTTACAACTAAATGAAGTGTGTATTTTTGTTATTTATATTTTTAAAGTTGGTATTATCACTAAAATTATACAACCAATAGAAATCCACTAACCTTTAATGTCGTTTGGGATGGGAAGCATGCGGTGTGGATGATAAGGGGCCTCCACAAGTATTCCACATCGAGATCGACTTTATTATCAACTATTTATGTGGTTGGTGAGTGATGTCATGAGTTCAACACTTAAATAGTATCTGATTAGTCTTACTAATCGTCTAATCGATGTTGCATATAGCAACACTCCTCAACAACTAGATAATTTTAGTAAACATCATCTATTTCGATGAATCGCAGAGAAAGAGAAGTCAAAATTTTCTTATGTCTTATTAGCTTCAGATAATCTCATGGTATAGTTTTACTGTCAAACCCCAATAGATTACGAACTATGTTTTATATCTTTCACAACTGTCGAATGGATTTGATAAATGTGTCAAATGTAGAGCTTTGGTGTTCATATTACATATTTAAGGCTCCAGCTCCTTTGATAGGAACATTTGTATCATTTTCAATATATAAAAACACTTCATGCATCATGTTTCTACTTGTAAGGTTTGTTTGTTTTTGAAGCTTAAGAATTGTTACCAGCTTATTTTGTTGTTGCAAGAGACTTGAGAATCTCTTGGTTCATTTTGAGGAGAGTCTCGAACTCAGACTTTATTCGGTAGTTACTACCATGACTGAGTTTTGAATGTCGTTTGTCCTTTTATTGCTTGAGATAGAGAACATTTGTCCTTTGTGTGCCCTTGACTTGCAATGCTCACACATCGAAGGTTTATTTTAAATAATAGTTTTGTGAGCTACTTCATCTAAGCCATGAAAAATATTTCCTGACAAGGTAACACGTTGAATGATGGTAACACATTTTGCCTTAAAATCTGTTGAATAAGGCTATTGTAGGATCCATCAAGAACGAAGAGAATGCCAAAGAACTCATCTTCATAATTTCTTGTTGCGATATCTTTAAGATAAGCTATTTCGGGGTGAAGTAGCCCTAAGATCTTTATATTCACCAAGGATCTCATTAAATCGATTTCTATGTTGATGAAAATTGCTTAGCATCTTTCTTACTTCAAAAATCTATTTGAGGTCAGAGGCATTCTCATATAATTTTTAAATATTACTTCATATGTAATACAAAATTAATAGTATGTTTTATCCAATTAATTATAGTAACTAAACACAGTATTTTTCAGTTTGAATGTATGAGAGGTTGTGTCATATCATATTTTTTCCGCCATTGGAAACTGTTAAACTTTAATGAAAATATTCATCATTTAAAAAAATGTAAAATATTGGAAATATTCATCTGGAACAAATTTGATTTGGGATATTATTGACACGGGACAAATCGAGTTTGCTTATTAAGATTGGTTTGATCGTAATTGTAATTGTTATAGTCTTAGAGTTCTTTAGATCTCTAACTCCTTTTCAATATATTGAAATCCAATTCAATTTACTGTTTAATAAAAAATCCAAAGAATAAATAACAATTAGTTGTCTAAAATTAAAAATTTGGTGTTTAATCTCTTTTATCGTAGTTTATCTTTCATGTATTGATAACGTTAAATCAATTAGTTTTTTCATTCTTAGTTTCTTTTAAATTGATTGGATATATTTATTATAGATTATATGATTATCACAATTGATTATTTAGAGAAAGTTGATGAATTTAATGGTATTAATATGTATGTCTTTCAAAAATATTTTGTGTTAAATAATTGACCTACTATTTTATTGGATGCAATTATATCACTTTTGCATTTAAAATGATAGATAAAAATGGTAATAACAAATCTGCATTGCAAATCATTATTGTGATCATTCGGAAAAAAATCTTTTAAAAAAGGGATAACAATCTCATAAAAACAATAGGAATAATCGATATCATTAAATATATTTAATATATTTAATTGAAAAAGAGACGTGAGACTCAAACTGAAGAACAAGGGTACTGGCAAATACAGTTGAAAATGCGCCTGGGGGTCTGAGCCTGGACGCATGTTCCTGAGCCATTTCTCTTTTGGCGACACTGCACTTTACACTTGGCTTCATCACAAACCTCTCTTTGTAATAGTTCATGACACATTTCTTGGCCTATCGTCTCTTTCACCATCGTCCCTTCACACCATTGCAACAATGTGGTCATCATTATTATTAATTTGCTTGGGTCACACGGTATTATTATTATTATTATTATACAAGAACTTTGACAGAGAATCGTATTTTTAAAATCATTTTATGATTATATATAAACGAAGTGAGTTGAATACCTGATAGAAGGAAAACCACAAAAGTAATTGCGAGGACAAAAGGAACATGAAATTTTTTAGCCATTTTCTTTTGGGATATATCAAAAACTTGAAATATTGTAAAAGTTTTTTTGTGGTTTATAATACTAGTTTTTGTAAATTTATATATAATGGATTATATGTTTATAGAAACTGTAATATTATGGATTTATGTTTATAGAAATTGCAATATTATGGATTTTGAGTCTTGTAAATATGTACCATTTATTATTAATTGAGCTAAAATCGGGAAAATATTCCCTGTCATTATCATATCAATTAAGTGAATATATATATATATATATAGATGTATAGCATATATGAAAATTCTATAGAGATGATATAACAGTTTACTCAGAAAATTGATTCATGAAAAAATATTTTTTTTCTAATAAAATTTCGATCTACAATTAATACTGATTAAAGTACAAATTTAATCACGTTCCTTAAATCAAAACCGCGTAAATATTAAATTCTAAAACAAGTTGATTTTATTTCATAAACAAGTAAAAAAATAATTATGAAATCAGATCTCTAAATTTGACAATATATAATATTAAAATTAGTTTAATGGCATTTATGCGTTTTTTTATTAATGATGTTTGTGTGTTAGTGAAAGTTTTAGTGTACAAAAATTAGTTAATATATTCAAGATAATTATGTATTTACAAAATACCGTCCAAATCAAATCACCATGGATGAACTACATGTTTGTCTTGTTTTATTGTATTTGTCTTTATATTAACAAAAAAAATTAAGTCTAATATTTGATAGATCTTAATAATCATGGATTATTTAAAATTTAAAATTGTTTATATATTCCTTTCATAATTATACTTTAGAAGTTTTAATAAGAATTATAAATTAAAAGTTTTCAAATATAACATCATTATTCTTATAAAAGTATGTTTCAATTCGTTTATTTGTATGTTTCAAGTAGTTTTATATTCATTTAAAACAAATATAGTTTTACCATTTTTAATTTTAGGTATTTCAAAATCAAACAGATATTCAACAACACAAAATGATGATGATAATCATATATATAAAAAAGGAGGATTTTTCCTCCATTTTGGTGCTGCCACGTCAGCACGGAGGAAAAATCCTCCTTTTACCTTATTATTTTTTATTTCACATCGGGATATAATCTTTGCTTTCACAACCAACACCATTGTTCAACGGGTTCATCCCGTGCAGCCTCTTCGCCTCCTCCCAATTATTCCACAGCATCATCCCTTCCGCATCACTATTTGCCTGGAACAAATCTCCTTTCATACCCTAAAAAAATCTCTTCCTCATTTACTTCCCTCAATGCATGTCTTCAATTGGTTCTTTTAATCGAGTAACCTTATACAAGAGGAATCGCTTGCTTCTTCATCTTGACTGATTGGACAAAACCGAAGGGAGCAGCGGCAGCAAGGATACGCGACGACAGACTTTCGTCTCCCTT
This sequence comes from Gynandropsis gynandra, assembly GCA_036759665.1. Taxonomy (NCBI): domain Eukaryota; kingdom Viridiplantae; phylum Streptophyta; class Magnoliopsida; order Brassicales; family Cleomaceae; genus Gynandropsis; species Gynandropsis gynandra. The sequence goes on from CM071875.1 coordinate 18,681,867, forward strand.
TTCTAACTGAACCGACGAATCAGAAAGGGAGCAACCGAAGCAGCGTTCTGATCTCCGGTGGTTGAGGCATCGTCGAGCAATGGTAGACTTTCGTCTCCAGTGCTATGGTTTTTTGTCATGTTGCTTTTTTTCCTTCACGTTTTTCGTATTTGAGAAGCTGTTGGAACTATGGAAGTGGATAATGGTTGATCGGTGAAGAAGAGCAATTGTCGCGCGTCTGCAGATGGCTTAGAGTTCTCTTTTTCATAAAGTAAAGTGAGTTTGAGGATATAGGTCGTTTCCTCTTTCTATTTCTCTTTCTCTTTCTCATCCTCGGACCATAAGAGGGTGATTACAAGGTTACGGTTGGGTTTAGGGTTTGCGCTCGACGAGGTCATCGGGCTGAGACCATAAGAGTGCGCTTAAAAGGTTACGGTTAGGCTTAGTGTCTGGGACCGACGAGGTCATCGGGCTGAGGCTGGGTTTATGGTTTGCGATCGATGAGGTCATCGGGCTGAGGTTGGGTTTGGGGTTTGCGATCGAAGAGAAAAGAGCAGACAAGCACGGTGTTAGTGTTGATCAGTTTGCTCACAAAACAGAGGAGCTCCTGGACAGTGAGGCAGGGGAAAACAGGGGAGTAGCATTCCAGGTTGCAGACTTGGGAGCTCGAAAGAATGGTGAAGAACTGCCTGTCAGGGCTGAACCAGGGGACAAGAATGAAGGTGAAGGATGATAGAAGAGTCCAAAAGCTACAAGGGACGCGAAGGAACGGGGAACAAACTCAGGAACGTTGGAGAGGCATGCACCAGAAGCAGTCTAGTTATGTCTATTTTGGAGGTGGACACACAATCCACACTTGAAGTCAAACTTTTGCTATTGATAGAAATTAACGGAACTATGTTTTAGAGTGGTCCTGAGTCTGTGTTTTCCTCTTCATTTTGATGCCAATGGGCATATAAGTATGTATGAAAAAGATTAATGAAGGAGTATTGCATTATTCAGAAACTGTTTTTTTCTGTGTTCATCTTCCTCTCTTCTACCCTAAATTTCTTACAAAATATTTACATTCTGAGTGAGGTTCTTGTTCGACAATATTATTTACATTTGTGTTTGCACAAACTAAGATCGAAATGGAGAAAGTGAACTTAATCTAAGCAACTTTTATGTTGCTCAAGTTCACTGAAAGACAACACACGGGTGAGGCGAGAGCTTCGAAGAAATAATAAAATCTGGAACAATGCGGCAATGTCGACAGACAGACATTACAGCATCGCAAAGCACTAAAACCAGCACAAGAGAAACAAAAGAAAGTCCAGCAAAAATACTCTATTTGAGAACCTGCATCAAGAAATCAGAAGGTTGAAAAATGCAGAACAATATTCCAGTTCCTGTATTTGAAGGAAAAAATTATAACCTATGGGTGATCAAGATGAAGGCCACCCTTAGGTCGAAGTGTCTGTGAAAGGTGGTCACAGAAGGAATCCCTGAGTTACCTGCTTTAGGGATTGAAACAACAGAAGAACCAAAAAGACTGAAAAAGATTGCAGAGTGGGAGGAGTTAGAGGCAAGAGATCAGAAGGCCTTGGAACTCATCTACAATGCTGTTACAGAGGAGATATTCATAGCTCACTTGTCCACATGTGAGACATCAAAGACGGCATGGGATCTCCTCAAGGAGAGGTTCCAAGGGGATCCCAAAACTGCCATGATCAAGCTTCAAAGATTGAGGGCAACATACTATACTTTGAAGCATGGAGAGAAGGAATCCATTAAGGATTTTGCCAACAAAGTGACTGAGTTGGGTAATGAAATGAGGGCTTATGGAGATGACATTAAGGAGGAAGCCTTGGTGTCGAAAATTCTTTGCTCTCTACAGGAGAGATTCGATCCATATGTGGGCGTTATTGAGCAAACTAAGGACCTTATAGTCCTTACTGTGGCTGAGTTAGTAATTACCTTACAGACTCAGGAGTATAGGTTGGATGATAGACATGGAGGGGGGCTAGAAGGAGCTTTCCAAGCCAGGTTTAAAGGGATCAAAACTGGGTCCAAGTCAGATGTAAACAAGAAGTTTTCTGGCAGAACTGAGCAGAGAAGTAAGGGGAAGAAATGGTGTGGAGTGTGTAGAAAGGATAACCACACTGAGGCTCAATGCTATTTTAAGAACAAACAAGACAAAGGTGAAGGATCCAAGTCCTACAAGACCAAGAAGGAGTGCTTTACATGTAGTAAAGTAGGACATTTCTCAAGAGATTGCAAGGTGAAAAAGAATCCTTCAAATCAAGCTCAAACAAACCAGGAGCAAGAAGAGGAGGATTTCTTATCCACTGCTGCACATGTGGTTGGTGAAGAACAAGAAAGAGAAGTATGGTTGATAGATAGTGATGCTACCAACCACATGACAAGAGATGAGAGGTACTTTACCTCCATTGACAGATCTGTAAAAGTACCCATAAGAGTAGGGAATGGGGCAACTTTACAGACAACAGGAAAGAGGGAAATAGAGGTTATGACCCTGAAAGGAAAGAGGAGGATCAAAGATGTTTTTCTAGTCCTTGGACTAGATAAAAATCTGCTCAGTGTTCCACAAATGCTAAGGAACTGATACCATGTGGAATTTGTGGAAGAATTGTGTCTGATTAAAGACAACAAGGGTGCAAAAGTTGCTGAGGTACCCATGGTAAGAAAGGCATATCCATTGAGGTGGAGATTGACTGAAGAAGGAGCATATGTGGCCAAGGAAACAGAACTATCAAACCTCTGGCATAAGAGGTTTGGACATGCTGGGTTGCATAATTTGGTGAAGATGCAGAGCCAAAACATGGTTAGAGGACTACCTAAATTTAAGGTAGTGAAGGAGCTTTGTGAGGCGTGTGTGCAAGGGAAATAGACCAGAGAGGAATTCCCAAAGGAATCAGAAGGAAAGTCAAGAGAAATATTGGAGCTGGTTCACACAGATTTGTGTGGCCCTATGCAGACGCCATCCCTTGATGGAAGTGTCTATGTATTGACACTCACAGATGATCATTCACACATGTTGTGGGTGTATTTCTTGAGGTTAAAATCAGATGCATTCTCCATGTTTAAGAAGTTAAAAAATCTGGTTGAAAACCAGACTGGGAAGAAGCTAAAAAAGTTGAGGTCAGATAGGGGTGGAGAGTTTAACTCAAAACCATTCAATGAATTTCTTGAAGAACATGGGATACAAAGACAACTGAGTGTAGCCTATTCTCCTCAGCAAAATGGAGTGGCAGAGAGGAGAAATAGGACCCTCATGGAGATGACAAGAAGCATGCTGAAAGATAAGGGGCTGCCAAACAAATTCTGGGCTGAAGGTATGTTTACAGCAGCTTATCATCAGAACAGGTTACCTATAAAAGCCCTTAATAACAAAACACCATTAGAGGCATGGAGTGGTCACAAACCAAGTGTGAATCACTTGAAAATATTTGGAAGTCTCTGCTATGTGCTTATTCCAGCACAACAGAGGCAAAAGCTTGATGACAGAGCTGAGAAGGCTGTATTTGTTGGATACAACAGCATGAGTAAGGGATACCGTGTGTTTAAGATAAACACAGGTAAGGTGGATGTTGCTAGGGACGTTATATTTGAAGAGGACAAAGCTTGGAACTGGAAAACTCAGGCTGAAAATCAGAAGCAGTCTGAAGTTCTTAGTTTTAACAGAAGCAGAACAACTCGAGTGATGGGAGAGCAGTCATCACAGAGAACCCCTCAAGGGCTACTTGAGGAGGGTCAAGGGTCTGGAGGGAGCCAGGGAAATCAACCTCAGTTTACACCAGTTCCCTTCAGACTAACTAAATCAAGTTCCAGAGGGAATGGACAGAGTAACAGCAGCTCCTCAAGGCTGGTTCACAGGATGAGAAGATTATCTGATATTTATGAGGATGCTGAACCAGTTGAGGGTGAATCAAATCAAGTTTATGAGTGCTGTTATTCAGGAATTGAGGAGCCTACTTCATTTGAGGAGGCAGTTGCAGACAGTGGGTGGAGAAGGGCTATGGATGCCGAGATTGAAATGATAAACAAGAATCAAACATGGGAATTAGCTGAGCTACCTAAAGATCATAAGGTAATCAGTTTGAAGTGGATTTACAAAGTGAAATCTGATGAGTTTGGTAATGTGCAGAAGTTGAAAGCCAGACTTGTGGCAAGAGGTTTCACACAAACTCATGGTCTGGACTATGGAGAAACTTTTGCTCCTGTGTCCAGACATGACACAATTAGAACACTCATTGCTGTGGCAGCTCAAGAAGGGTGGAGCCTTCATCAAATGGACGTTAAGTCTGCTTTCTTTAATGGAGAGATTGCAGAAGAAGTTTATATCCATCAACCTCCAGGTTATGAGATTGATGGGCAAGAAGACAAGGTTCTGAGATTGAGAAAAGCCTTGTGTGGTCTGAAGCAAGCCCCTAGGGCTTGGCACAGTTGGATTGACTCATTCTTCACTAGGGAAGGGTGCAACAGAAGTGGATGTGATGCTGCAATGTACTTGCAGGAACAAGATCAGAAGCTGCTGGTCATCTGCTTGTATGTAGATGACTTGATCATCTCAGGAAATGATGAAGAGTTGATCAAGACATTTAAAGGGAAGCTGAGCAATGAATTTGAGATGAGTGATCTTGGGAAATTGAGATATTTCCTAGGATTTGAAATCAGTTACTTGGCTGGTGGAATCTTCATGAACCAAGCCAAGTATGCATGTCAGTTACTGAAGAAATTTGGAATACAGAACTCAAAGAGTGTCTCAACACCTCTAACACCTTACGGCAAGAATTCAGAAGGAGGGGTTGAGCTTGCTGATCCAACTAAGTTCAGGAGTATGGTTGGTGGCTTGCTCTATCTATCGGCTACAAGGCCAGACTTGGCATTTTCAGCCTCCTATCTGTCTAGGAGCAATGCCAAGCCCACGGAGAAGAGTTTGCAGGAGGCAAAGAGAGTGTTGAGGTACATTTCTGGGACTACAAATTATGGTTTATGGTTTCAGAAAGTGGAAGATGCAAGATTGGTAGGATATGTGGATGCTGATCTTGCTGGTAGTGTGGAAGACTCAAAGAGTACCACAGGGTTCTGTTTTACAATTGAAAGTGGGATGTTTAGTTGGGGGACCCAAAAACAGACCATCATAGCTCAGTCAAGTGCAGAGGCTGAGTACACAGCCTTGTGTGCTGCTACGAACCATGCTACATGGCTCAAAAGGTTATTCTCAGAATTTGGTTTTGATATGGATGATGCATTGGTTATTTACTGTGATAGTACAGCGGCCATAGCCATTGGAAAGAATCCAGTGGACCATAAGAGGACTAAACATATCCAGATCAAATTCCATGTGGTGAGGGAGGCAGTGAGCAATGGTGAAATCAAATTGGAACATGTAGCTGGAGAGGTTCAAGTGGCAGACATTCTGACGAAATCATTGGGCACAAGGAGGTTTGAACATCTAAGAGACAAGCTGGGAGTTGTGAACAAACTGACCAAGAGGGAGATTGTTAGTGTTGATCAGTCTGCTCACAAAACAGAGGAGCTCCTGGACAGTGAGGCAGGGGAAAACAGGGAGTAGCATTCCAGGTTGCAGACTTGGGAGCTCGAAAGAATGGTGAAGAACTGCCTGTCAGGGCTGAACCAGGGGACAAAAATGAATGTGAAGGATGATAGAAGAGTCCTAAAGCTACAAGGGACGCGAAGGAACGGGGAACAAACTCAGGAACGTTGGAGAGGCATGCACCAGAAGCAGTCTGGTTATGTCTATTTTGGAGGTGGACACACAATCCACACTTGAAGTCAAACTTTTGCTATTTATAGTAATTAACGGAACTATGTTTTAGAGTGGTCCTGAGTCTGTGTTTTCTTGTTCATTTTGATGCCAATGGGCATATAAGTATGTATGAAAAAGATTAATGAAGGAGTATTGCATTATTCAGAAACTGTTTTTTTCTGTGTTCATCTTCCTCTCTTCTACCCTAAATTTCTTACAAAATATTTACATTCTGAGTGAGGTTCTTGTTCGACAATATTATTTACATTTGTGTTTGCACAAACTAAGATCGAAATGCAGAAAGTGAACTTAATCTAAGCAACTTTTATGTTGCTCAAGTTCACTGAAAGACAACACACGGGTGAGGCGAGAGCTTCGAAGAAATAATAAAATCTGGAACAATGCGGCAATGTCGACAGACAGACAGTGACCTCATCTCTCTCTTCGTTGATGCTCTTTTGCTCATTCCCGTCGGATTCCCGGCCAAACAGTTGATGTGTCATTGTCGTCGAGAGGGATCTCCGCCTTATCTATAGCTATTGATAGCTTCACCGATAGTTCCGGTTACCTGAAATAAGGGATGTTGTATGTTGATCTTATCCGGCAGTGACTGTGCTAGATGCAATTCGCTTATTGTCTGGGGGAGCGATTGGGCAAATGAAGGAGGTGATCCATGTATACCAGTTCATTAGTCATGGATAAATTTCAGCTCAACCTCATCACCAAGAGTAAAGGGAGCAGCGGCGAGCAAGGATGCGCGACGACAAACTTTCGTCTCCCTCTTCCGACTGAACCAGCGAATCAGAAAGGGAGCAGCAGGAGTAGCGATATGATCTCCGGTGGTTGAGGCATCGTCGAGCGACGGTAGACTTTCGTCTCCAGTGTTATGATTTTCTTGTCATGTTTTTTTTCATACACTTTTTCATATTTGAGAAGCTGCTGAAACTATGGAAGTGGATACATGGTGAATAAGGGTTGATGTATGTTGGTTTTATCCGACAGTGATTGTGCTAGATGCAATTCGCTTTTTGTCTAGGGGGAGCGATTGGGAAAATGAAGGAGGTGATCCATGTATACCAGTTCATTGTTCATGGATAAATTTTAGCTCAACCTCACCACCAAGAGTAACGAAAATGTAAGATCTATAAAACAAGGGTTGGCTTTCACATGTGTGAACTGAGTTTATTGAGTATTTTGATATGATGACTGCAAATATATGAAGCCACATTGTTTTCATTCTTACAATTGATCGACAATGCTTTATCTAGAAAAGATCTGAGGGGTGGGCTTCTGCCAGAGATCAATAACATAGAGGCATTGACAAAGCTGTAAAAAGTTATATATTGCATATCATCTAAAAACTGATTTCCGCTCTCTCTTTCTCTCTCTCGGTATCGTATAACTTTTTTTCTAGGTGGCTAGACGTTAATGGCTTGGTCGGAATCCTTCCAGACATGAGCAACCTTATCAACCTGGAAATTCTGATAGCTCCAAGACTCTACAATGTGTTGTTGCTTAAACCCTTAAACAACTTTTCTTCACTTTCTTCAATCCCTGTGCAGGCATCTAGAGAATAATCAACTTAACGGCTCACTCCCGTCATACCTCTACCATTTGCCTAACCTACAAGAACTGTACATCTCTCGAACTTCTGAAGCACTCCAAATATTTGTTTACATTGCTGCTTTTAACGCAATGGCTATTTTTGTGGATGGAATTGTTTTGCAGGTTCATAAAAAATAACTCATTTCGTGGAACAATACCTCCAGCATTGTTGAAGGGCAAAGCCGTATTAAGGTGAGCATGCTTCAAGTAGGTTTATGGGATTCATAAGCTTAAATTCTTGAAGATCTTTCTTATTTTCACTGATCTATTCTAAAATACTTCCCTTTTTGGTCAAGAGGTCTATTGAATGTCGGAACTAGAAAGGCTGAATTGCGTTCCATCGAGGTAAAAGTGAATAGTTTTTATAGGTCTGAGAATGTTTCCACTGAGAAAGCCTATACTTCCGACATTCAAGAGGAAAACTTCCCTCCAAAGTCCATTTAGTGATGTTTTAACTCAAGGCATGTTATATCTGTTGGATTCTTCAAAAGCTTATATTAGCATTCTGATTTCTGGTGGTTGAGGCATCGTCGAGCGCTGGCAGACTTTCGTCTCCAATGATATGGTTTCTTATCATGTTTATTTTTTTCTCATACACTTTTTCGTATTTGAGAAGCCACTGAAACTATGGGAAGTGGATAAATGCTGAATAAGGGCTGATGTATGTTGATCTTATCCAGCAGTGACTGTGCTAGATGCAATTCGCTTATTGTCTGGGGGGTGCGATTGGGCAAATGAAAGAGGTGATCCGTGTATACCAGTTCATTGGTCATGGATAAATTTTAGCTCAACCTCACCACCAAGAGTAACGAAATGTAAGATCTATAAAACAAGGGTTGGCTTTGGCATGTGTGAACTGATTTTATGGAGTGTTTTGATATGATGACTGCAAATATTTGAAGCCACATTGTTTCATTCTTACAATTGATCGACAGTGCTCTATCGAGAAAAGATCTGAGGGGTGGGATTCTGCCAGAGATCAAAACATGGAGGCATTGACAGAGTTGTAAGTAGTTATATATTGCATATCATCTGAAAAATGATTTCCGATCTCTCTTTCTCTCTCTCGGTATCGTAAAACTTCTTTTTCTAGGTGGCTAGACGTTAATGGTTTGGTCGGAATCCTTTCAGACATGAGCAACCTTATCAACCTAGAAATTATGTAAGCTCCAAGACTCTACAATGTGCTGTTGCTTAAACCCATAAACACCTTCTCTTCCCTTTCTTCAATCCCTGTGCATGCATCTAGAGAATGATCAACTTAACGGCTCACTTCCGTCATACCTCTGCCATTTGCCTAACCTCCAAGAACTGTACATCTCTCGAACTTCTGAAGCACTCCAAATATTTTTTTACATTGCTGCTTTTAACGCAATTGCTATTTTTGTGTGGATGGAATTATTTTGCAGGTTCATAGAAAATAACTCATTTCGCGGAACAATACCTCCAGCACTGTTGAAAGGCAAAGTAGTATTTAGGTGAGCATGCTTCATGTAGGTTTATGGGATTCAACAGCTTTAATTCTTGAAGCTCTTTCTTATTTTTCATTGACCTATTCTAAAATACTTCCTTTTTTGGTCAAGAGTTCAACTGAGTTTCGGAACTAGAAAGGCTTAATTGAGTTCCATCGAGGTTAAAGTGATAAGGTTTTATAGGCCTGAGGATGTTTCTATTGAGAAGGCCTATACTTCAGACATTCAAGCGAAAAACTCCTTCCAAAATCCATTTAGTAATGTTTTAACTCAAGTCATGTTGTATCTGTTGGATTCTTCAAAAACTTATGTCACGCTCTTTTATCCTTTCTAAAAAAATTTTTTAGATCTATTATAGCGAAGAAACACATGTTCTGCCTCTAGAGGCTATAGAAGGGAAATGTGAAGTCAAAAAAGGAAAAGTGAAGTGCCATCATGCAGTGGATACGTTATATCATATCATATCTTCTTTTGTGAATATCAATATGATGTCGTTAAAGGCTCCCTCTAGCAGATATTTTTTCTCTTTAGACCTTTTAAAATTTTATATAATGGTTATTAATTGGTTGCTTCTACATATATTATGTGTGATTACTGTGGATATTTAAGTAGCAGACCAACTCGCACTTCTTTTGCTCCTTTAAATACAAACGATACATGACCTCTCTCTTCGTCACAATTTAGAGGGAGAGGTAGTTCAGGAGTTGCTACAATGGATTCTGTTCTTTCTAAATTGTAAATAACTTCAGAATATCGGATTGATTCAATAAATTAAGGTCGATGTGAAATGCTATACTTTCCTTAGTGAAAAGGAGAAAATGAAATTTAATATTTAGTGATGACATTGTTGAGTTTAAGTTATTTCATATTTGGTGGTGTTGCTAAATTTGTTAGAACGGTTGATTCGAGTGACATTGGTAAAATTAGATATTAAGTGATTCCTTAGCCAATATTTCTGGATTTATATCCTACAGTACGGATGCTCGAGAGAAATCACGATCACCGGTATTGGTATCATCAAGTCACCGGTATCTGCATTTATACTCTATAGTGTAGATGCTTCTGGGTGTGTAAGGATTAAAAGGTATGTTTTGTTTCACCATCAATTCTTAATGTCAATGAACTATCTTTGAATAAGTGATATGGAAGATGGTAACTATTAGGGAAAAAGGCATATTACACCCCCAACTATCCTGCTTTACTCAAATTCCCCCCTCAACTATCTCACACAGCCAATTCCCCCCTCATCTTACAAAATCCATCCGATTCCCCCCTTAACTATACCAATTCAGCCAATTCCCCCCTCCGTTATATAATCAGTATATTTGCGTTAACCGACCCGATTTTGACCCGATTTCGACCCGGTTTAACCGAATTTAACCCGATTTTGACTCAATTTTGACCCGGTTTAACCGGATTTAACCGATTTTAACCGAATTTAATTCGATTTAACCGAATTGACCCGATTTACATTGGATAAAATTATATTACATTGGATAAAATTGAGGTAAATCAAAAATCCGATTAAATCGAATTAAAAAAAAGAGTAAATCGGGTTAAAAATGAGTAAATCGGTTAAATTGGGTGAAATTGGGTTAAATTTGGACGAAAATCGGGTTAATTTAGGTGAAATTGGGTTAAAATTGGATAAAATCGAGTTAAATTTGGATGGAAATCAAATTAAATTTGATGAAATCGGGTTAATTTGAGTGAAAATGGGTTGGAATTATATTAAAATGGGTAAAATCGGGTTGGAATTATATTACTTTGGATGAACTTGAGGTAAATCAAAAATCAGGTTAAATCGAATTAAAAAGAGTAAATCGGGTTAAAAGTGAGTAAATCGGTTAAATTGGATGAAATTGGATTAAATTTTGGCGATAATCTGGTTAATTTGGGTGAAATTGGGTTAAAATTGGATAAAATCGGGTTAAATTTGGATGGAAATCGGATTAAATTTGATGAAATCGGGTTAATTTGGGTGAAAATGGG
>CM071875.1:18692749-18758690 GCA_036759665.1 Gynandropsis gynandra
CGGGTCAAAATTGAGTCAAAATCGGGTTAAATTCGGTTAAACCGGGTCGAAGTCGGGTCAAAATCGGGTCGGTTAACGCCAATATACTGATTATATAACGGAGGGGGGAATTGGCTGAATTGGTATAGTTAAGGGGAGAATCGGATGGATTTTGTAAGATGAGGGGGGAATTGGCTGTGTCAGATAGTTGAGGGGGGAATTTGAGTAAAGCAGGATAGTTGGGGGTGTAATATGCCTTTTTCCCTAACTATTATAATTGTCAAATATAATTTCAGCACAAGACCATTGTAACGTGCCTGGCCTAGTTATTTAAATATCCTGTTTGAGATTTCCGGAGCTACGGCGGGTGAAATGATTCACCACAAACCCAGATGGAGTATCCGAATCCGTGCGATTTAAAGCTGAAAAAGGGGAAATCGTATTCCCATTCGAAATCGTTGAGATAATCCGACCCGGATTATCCCAACAGAGAGACGATGGATTTTTGTTTATTTTATTTTGTGCAGGGAAGATTTGGAATTTTATAGTCTGGGGCAATATGGAGTTTCTCAATCCTACAACGAGCATTCATTTGGGCAGCTGCTTCAAACTATAATTCAGGTATTTTAGGGTTCGTATAAACATGTAAAACCCAGATTGAGATAGAGTTTGAACGTATTCTAGCTTGATATGTAGACAAAACTCTAGCTTGATATTTTAGGGTCTGTATAAGCAGACAAAAAATTCAATAGATGGCCATGGAGGGAAGCGAAGACGAGAGAAAAGCGAAGTGACTGAGAAGTAGACGCGACAATGGAGATGGAGGTGGTGGTACCCGCACAATTAAGGTTGTCCTTCAACAGAGAATGAAGGGTTTGAGAAAAAAATAATTCAATAGATTGCTTACAATTTATGACTAAATCTACATCATTTGATAAGAAAAGAGGGAAATGATTAAGTATTATAAAAGCTCAACATGCTTGAAGTGAAAGATGGATGTGGAGAAAAGCGAAGAGTCTGAGAAGCAGACGCGACGATGGAGATGGAGATAGCGGTATCCGCGCAATTAAGATAGTCTTTCAACAACGAATCAATGGTTTAAAACACAAAAAAAACAATAGATTGATTATAATTTACGACTGAAACTACATCCTTTGATAAGAAAAGAGGGATATGATTACCGTTTAGTTCCTGCAGATAAGTATTATCAAAGCTCAACATGATTGAAGTTGAGATAGAGATGGAGAAAAGCGAAGAGACTGTGAAGCACACGTGGCGTTGTCATTCTTAGGTAACCAAGGTCACACAATGCTGCATAATTCATCTCTATGGTTAAATTACATGCGCTAATCTGTTGTTGGTACATTCTGCAGGTATTTTCTGCAGGGCTAAAATGGAGAAATGTGGAGATTTAGAGATGAATGGCTAAGGTATACATCATAGCATTTGGAGTAAAGTTCAGTATGAAATAATATTAGCATTCTCGTCTTTGGCTGATTATTTCCGGCCGAAGTAGTCCTCTTGGAGAATGTTAGAAATTTTGTTTCCTTCAACAAATGACATACATTTTCGTTTAACTTTGGAATCACTTCTTGAAATGGGTTATCAGGTCAACTTTTGGTTTCATTTATACCGCAATTATAAATGGTCTGATTTTTTGTGTGATTTTTGAGACATATGGAGTTTCTCAATCCCTCAACGAGCTTTCATTTGGGCATGTTATTGGTGATCTTCCACCAGTGGCCAACGGTGCCTCCAAGATGAACATAGAGGTATTGAGCATGCTCTTTATCAATCACCTAGCTTTAGTCTTCATCTGCCCCTTTCTCCTTTGTTTTATTGGTTTTTTCTCTGTTTTTTTTATCTACAAACACGTTCTTCCACATTTTCTAGGTCAGTCTCCCACCAGACCTTCTTCCTTCAATTGATCTCTCCTACATAGAGGAAATGGGTTCCTCTATACCTATCCCTACAAATCATAAAGCATGGTCCTTATTAAAGGTAATGACAACAGATCATCAACTTCAGATTCTACTGATAAATCAGAGGCATGATTCTGATCCTTTATCATATATTTGGAGAACCCAAAACGTCTTCATTTAAAATGTTATTTACTGACAAGCCATGGTCAAAAAAATAATTGGAGATAAGGATAATGCTTAAATGGATTATCAATACTTCATAATGATCAAGTAAGACTCTTCACCGTGATATATCTAAAGTCATCTAGATTGCACCTTGCCTATTGTGAAGAAAGATGCATATATCAAACATGCAACATTCTTATAATATTTATTTTCTCATTGTGAGTTTTTTTATAGATATGGGTTCCTTCAAACCCTCGAGGTGCTGAAAGGTTGCCTCCAGGTATTATTGTTGCTGAATGGGATTCCTACTTGCGCAGATTTTAGGGATTCTCTAGTGAGGTATTGGCTCAGACACATGCTTCTGGTTTTATTTTTTTTCCTCTGGTGCCTCTAAGTTAGGGTTGTTGATACTCCAAGAGAAACATCTTATTCACCGTGATATAAAGTTATAGGTACATTATTTACGTATTAATTTTGTGATATTTGAATTAAGACTACACTGTGAAGTTGTATCCATATGATTTCATTACAATTTCTTTGTCAATGATATCTCAAAACTTGTTGATCAGTGATCTTACACAAGTATAAAATTTAAACTGCAAAAATTAATTTATAGCTTTTTTAGCTAGATTTTTCGGGAATTCCTGAATGTACTCTTATTGGATGATATATGTTTCACTGTGATATCAAATCTAATGACAATGTTCAAATTAATAGATTTTCTGGTTGCCAGTGACATGTCAATTCAAAGAGTGAGTATGCATTTCCATGGTTCTCTCTACGTTCGTTGGGCAAATGCTGCTCTAGGGAGATCTACGGAATGTTATGGAGCCACTATTGATTTGAATCTGTTTGGTCCCCGACCACAACCGAAGAAAGAAAAAAGAGTTGAGTGATGTTTACAACAATGTCTGTGTTGCTTCATACTCAGCTTTGTACGTTATATGTTACTTCATAGCTCATATGGATTAAAAAATATCAACTTTACTTTTTAGTGCATCAATCACAATCTATTACTTTTATATTTGCATATTTTTTTACCAAACTACAAATGATGTTTGTGAAATGTCGTTATGAAATATAAAAAACTTCTAAAACCATGTTATAGATTAAATTTAAACCTCAATGTTTATCCAGGTATGGATAAGAAGAATAATCACTGTACGGCTCAAATCATGCAATTTCTTTTTCCGTCATTTTATAGTCAACCATTTTAAATACATTGCAGAAAAATTCACTATTAGTTTTCAATACAACTTATAAATCTATATCAAATTCATACATTGAAACTTTAATTTTTGTGTTCATATTGACCCGTGTGCATATCAAATCTAATGACAATGTTAAATTTAATAAATTTTATACAAAACGTAAGATGATCATATTTTAATGACCACAAATCCGCGCATAGCGCTGGTATCACCTAGTAATTAAAAATAAGAGAGATTGATGTCTATTATGTTTTTATTTAAGTATTTGAAACTCAACACATTTGTTGTGTTTTTTTTATTTTCCATTTTATTTGTTATAATATTTTAGATTCAAAACAAATGGTAAATATATTTTAAATTTATATCATATAATTATTATTCTTCTGAACTAAATAATCATTTTATAATATAATATTGAGTATATTTTAAAAAAATAATGTATTAAAATGATAATTTCTCCAGTTATATAATAATTGTCACATGATAATTGTTTGAAATGATTTAAATTGATATCATTTCTTTTTAAATTACATTTTGATACCATGGAAAACAAAACATAAAATAATTCAAATAAAAGACTTGAATGAAATAATCACACACATATATATATTATATAAAGATTTTGTAATTGATGTTCTATTATTAGTGGAATAATGATAACAAAATTGTATCATTAGTTTCTGTAAATTTATATGCAAGAGAATGCATATTTATTAGAACGTAATATTACGATTGTGAATCCCATAAATATGTATAATTTATTGCTAATTGAGCTAAAATCGTGAAGAACATAATTTGTAATATTCTCGCTTAGATTATCCTAAGATTTTGTAAATAAATTTAGTTATATAACAAATGATTAAGTAATTAAATTAGTTATATAAAAAATATGAAAATGCCTTTAAGATGTATTTCATTGTTTCTTTGGAAAGTTAATTAAAAAAAAACTGTTTTTAAACTCATAAATTTCCCTCTACAATTAATATTAAATATATACAAATTATTTTGACCGAATCATAATCACATAAATAATACATTCCAAATCAAGATTATTTTATTTGGTTAGCAAGCAAAAAGATTATTATGCAATGAAATGTCTTGATTTGTTATATATATATATATATATATTATTTATACGAGAAATATTAGTTAAAAAGAATTTATAGGTTTTTATTTATGATGTTTGTGCCTTTTGTAGGAACATTTGTACCCTTTTCAGTAAAAAATATATCATGCATCATATTTATACTTGTAAGGTTTGTTTGTTTTTCAATATATTAATCGTATTTTAAACATAAAAGTCTAAATAAATTTTCCGTTGCAATTTGTCTGGAGTTTAATTTAGAGCATTAGCAAAATTCTACTAAATTAATTTGAGGGATTATAATTCTATCTTGTTTTGAATTTGAGATTAAGTTTTTTATAGATTTTTTTTAATATTCTAAAAATATATATTTATTTTGTTTGGTCATTGTTCTATGTTCATTTAATGTTTTTTCTAATTTCGACATTTGAAGATCTATATATATATATATATATTAAAACTAAACCCACAAAATGTACTTTTATTATTATATAATTTATTTGTTGTAATATTTTAGTTTTCAAACATACATTATATGTATTTTAAATTTAGATTATATCACTACTATTATTTTGAACAAGATTACGTAATTGTATTTAACCAATAAAGTATGAAATGCCTTTATTTCTTAAACAAGCAAAAAGATTATTATGCAATGAAATTTCTTGAATTTTGTAATATATATTATTAATATGGGAAATATTAGATTTAAAGAATTTAAAGGTTTTTATTTATGATGTTTGAGTCTTAGAAAAAATTTTCTTGCCTAAGAATTATTTTGAAGCGTATTTTAAATATATAAGTCCAATTCAATTTTCCATTTAAAAAACACTAAGGCATAACAAAATTGTGTTGAATTTGAAAATTTGAAAAATTATTCAGAATCAATTCGGTATATTACATTTATATCTAGTTTTAGTATAGTTATATTTTATATTAAAATATACTTTAAGTTAAATATATTTTTCAAACTTGTCTATACCCTTTGAAATATTTAAATAATTTATTAATAATAACTCTTAAAAAATAAAGTTGAAATATTTTTTTCAAACTGGCACCTATATCCTTTTTATTATCTCTATCTTACGCTTCTCTCTCAACTCCAACCATTATTATATGAACAAACTGGTTATCGTTACAAAAATTCTGAGAAAAAATCATAGTTATGGTCGATTTTATTCTTTTTTATGAAATCATGTTAGGTAAAATATGATATAATGGAATAGAACTATACCCAAAAAGACATTTTTCTTTAATTTAAAAATTTTAAAGCGTTGTTTAGCTCAAAGCTAATACCTTTATAGATAAAATGGTGAATGAGTAATGTATTGTATTAATATAATGCAGTCAAATACTATTTCCTCGTATACATATATCAATTGCAATCGTAGTTTATGATTGATTTTATTTTATTTTTCATCTAATTAAATAAAAAATACAACATAAACGGATATTAATGTCCTCATAAAGATAATTGTGAAACCAAAATTTCTTGATTTGGCAATATATATTATTAACATCATAAAACTATATTTTATAACAGTTTTGGATTTTTGCTTTAGATGTTATGTATTTGTAAAATTTTTAGTTCCTACTATTTGTTTAGATATACTAAACCTATTTTAAACATAAAATTCGAAATAAATTTTCCATTACCAACTATTAATAATTAATTGGCGTTGAATTTACTCTGGAGATTAGTAAAATTTCAGTAAATCAATTTGATGGACTAGTAATCTATCTCGTTTTGAATTTGAGAATACGTTTTTAAATATTGTTTTCACTTTTCTAAAAAAATTATATTTATTTTTTCTGGTCATATGTTTTATATTGTTATATGTCCATTAAAATTTTTTTTATAATTTCAGTATTTGTAGATATATATATATATATATATATTTGAAACTAAACCCACAATGTACTTTTATTATTATATAGTTTATTTGTTGTAATATTTTAGTTTTAAAACATATGGTATATATATTTTAAATTTACATTATATCATTATTTTTATTTTGAACTAAATAATTATTAAAAAGTTTTAAGACTATGTAATTGTATTTAACTAATACGAAATTAAAGGTATTCTTGTAATTGTATCGATGACTCGTTGTGTGGCACGAATTGCTCTACCATACTTGCTATGAACCCTCTTCCGTATTTGAAGAAAGTTTATACGTTTGTGATGGCACGAAACACAAACTGGTAAGGCACAAGCTACCCAATGGCTTGTAGACTCAAGTGTTGCATATCATATGAGGGATTGCTTCGAGCTGTTACGGGATGTGACACATATATCGGTGTCCTGTGCTGGACTTTCAAACGGATGTTATACCTTTGCATGACAACCGAGTTCTGTGGTTTGGTGTGATAATCTCATTATTTACAACATGTTTTATGTTCCAGATCTAAGTTGTAACCTTATCTCATTATCACAACTGTTGGTTGACATGCAACATATTGTGCAATTCACTGACAAGTTCTATGTTATTCAGGACCACATTACGAGGATGCTCAATTGAGGGGGTGAACAATGTGAAGGGCTCTACTTCTTTCGAGGTGTGGTGAGCACGACTATTACTTCGAAGCCTTCGAGTGTTGATATATGTCAATGTGTGTTGGGCCATCCATCTCCGAAAGCATTAAAATTGATTTCTTGTTTAGGGTTTTGTATGAGAATTTTGATTCTTTGAATAAGGCATGTGATGTTTGTCTCCGTGCCAAGCAAACTCGAGTATCTTTTCCTACGAGCAATAATAAAGTATCCTCTTCATTTCAATTGATTCATTGTGATGTGTGAGGTCCATATTGTGCTCTATCATTCTTTGGAGCCAGATATTTTTTCACAGTTATTGATGATTTTTCACGTGGAGTTTGGTTGTACCTCATGCAGGCTAAAAGTGAAGTTTTTGTTCATCTTAAAGCATCTTGGCCATGGTTGAATGGGAATACAAAACTCAAGTGGAAACCTCACTACATTTTAAATGTTTTCAGTATAACGTCATTATTCTTATAAAATTATATTTCAATTTGTTTATTTATATGTTTTAAGTTTTTTTATATTAATTTAAAACAAATATAGTTTTTTGTTTTCTAGTTTTAGGTATTTTAAAATCCAAGAGATATTCAACAACACAAAATGATAATAATTAAAAAGAAAGAGATCGATATTTATTTATACTTTTAAGTATTTGAAACTCAACCCAATTGGTGTTTTTTTATTATCTATGTCGTTTTAATATCATTGTATTTATACTAAAATATACTTTAATTTAAATATATTTTTCAAAATTGCACCTATATTCTTTTAAATATTTAAATAATTTATTAAAAATTAAGTAGAAATATTTTTTTTGGTATCAATTAAAAATGTATAATTTGTCATGCATATCTCTATCTTTCGCTTCTCTCTCAACTCCAACCATCACTATATCAATACACTCGTTATCATTATAAACGTTATGTGATAAAATCATATTTTATTCTCGATTTTTATTCCTTTTTCACAAAGTCAAGTTAGGTAAATTACGATATAATGGAACATAACTATACCACAAACACAATGTTTTTTCTTTAATTTGAAAATTTTATAGCGTTGTTTAGCTAAAAACTAACACATTTATAGATAAAATGGTGAATGAGTAATATATCATATTAATACAATGCCATCAAATACTAATTCCTCTAATAAAGATATAAATTGAAATAGCACTTTATAATAATTTTTTTTTATTTTTCATCTAATGGAATAAAAAACATTGATATAAATGGATATTAATGTCATGATAGAGATAATTATTGAAGGAACCAAATTTCTTGATTTGGCAATATAGATTATTAGCACCATAAAAATATATTTTATGGCACTTTAGGTTTTTTCTGTTGATGTTATGCGTGTGTAAAATTTTTAGATCATACGATTTGTTTAGATATATTAAACTTATATTAAAAATAAAAGTCTGAATAAATTCTCCATTGGGAAAAATTAATAATTAATTGTTGTTGAGTTTAATTTGGAACATTAACAAAATTCTACTAAATAAATTTTATGGACTAAAAATCTATCTCGTTTTGAATAAGTTTTTTTATAATTCGTTTTTCACTATTCTATAAAAATGATATTTATTTCGTCTCGTCATATGTTTTGTATTGTCCTATGTTCAACAAACATAAAATAAGGTTCCAACCTATTCATTTAAAGGATCTGAACGAAATAATCATTTATATATATATAAAGTTTTGTAACTCATCTTGTATTATTCGTGGAATAACAATAAAATATTTAATATATAACTAAGATCTCTTACGAACAAGGCCAAGTACAAACACAATTGGTTCGTTGTTTGAAAGTCTGCTCACAAGTTCGAGTCCCTTTACCTTTTTTGATGCACATTGAACGACATGTGGCTTCATCACAAAGACCACTCGGAAGAACAAAATGACACATATGTTAAGCTTTCATCTCATCTATCATACTCCCTAATATATAATAATAATTTTATTATTATTGTTATAATGATAGAATGTTAAACGAAATAAAATTTACATATTGCATTACAATTTCAAAAAATAAATGAAAAAGGTATGGAATTCAGTGTACAATTTTTTTTGGAAAATGACTAAAAGAAGTTTTTTAGATTTCTACTTACACATGAAAAAAAATATACCTTATAAGAGGAAGATGATAAAGGTGACAACGAGGACAATAGAAACTTGAAATCTTTTAGTCATTTTTTACTATTGTAAGAACTTCTAGTGTTTTGTATTATTAATTTCTGTAAATTTATATACAAGGGAGTACATATTTATTGAAACGTAATGTTATGATTATGAATCACGTCAAACCGATGTCAGCACAAGTGGGGTTTATTGATGGTGAAAAAAGCGGAATCAACGGTTTGACTGGAGACAATTGAAAACAACTTCTTGACCTACTCTCAAACAAACTCGGAGCAATGGAAACACAAACTTGTAAGGCGCAACCTGCCCAATGGCTTATAAACTCAGGTGCTGTAAATCATAAGACGGGTTGCTTCGAGCTGTTAGGGGATGTGACAGATATATCGGTGTGCTATGTTAGACTTTCAAACGGATGTAATACTTTTGCACGATAACATGGTTCTCTTGTTTGGTGTGATAATCTCACTATTCACAACATGTTTTATGATCCAGATCTAACTTGTAACCTTATCTCATTATCACAACTGTTGGCCGACATGCAACATATTATGCAATTCACTAACAAGTTCTATGTTATTCAGGACCACACTACAAGGATGCTCATTTGAGTGGGTGAACAACGTGAAGGGCTCTACTTCTTTCAAGGTGCGGTGACCGCGGCTGTTAGTTCGAGCCTTCGAGTGTTGATATATGTCATTGTGTGTTGGGCCATCCATCTGTGAAAGCATTAAAGTTGATTTCTGGTTTAGGGTTTTGTAGTGAGAAAGGCATGTGTTGCTTGTTTCCATGCCAAGCAACTCGAGTATCTTTTCCTACGAGCAATAATAATGTATCCTCTTTGTTTTAGTTGATTCATTGTGATGTGTGGGGTCCATATCATGCTCTGTCATTCTCTAGAGCCAAATATTTTTTAGAATTGTTGATGATTTTTCACGTGGAGTTTGGTTGTACCTATTTCGGGCTAAAAGTGAGGTTTTTGTTCATCTTAAAGCATTCTTGGCCATGGTTGAGCGGGAATACAAAACTCAAGTGGAAATTGTTCAGTCTGACAAGGGTACAGAGTTTACATCGATGCGTGATTTCTTTGTGAATAATGGATTATCTAATGAGATTTTGTGCGTCGGGACGCCACAACAGAACTGTCGTAACAAAAGGAAACATCGCCACATTTCAAATGTTTTAAATAGAACATCATTATTCTTATAAAATTATATTTCAATTTGTTTATTTATATGTTTTAAGTTGTTTTATATTCATTTAAAACAAATATATTTTTTTCTTTTCTAGTTTTAGGTATTTCAAAATCCAATAGATATTCAACAACACAAAATGATAATAATTAAAAAGAGAGAGATCGATGTCTATTTATACTTTTATTTAAGTATTTGAAACTCAATCCACTTGGTTTTTTTATTATCTATGTCGTTTTAGTATCATTGTATTTTATATTAAAATATATTTTAATTTAAATATATTTTTCAAACTTGCACCTATATATTTTAAATATTAAAAAATTTGTTAAAAATTATTATTAAAAAATTAAGTTAAAATATTTTTTCAGGTATCAATTAAAAATGTATAATTTGTTATGCATTTCTCTATCTTTCGCTTCTTTCTCAACTCCAACCGTTAGTATATTAATAAACTCGTTATCATTATAAAAGTTGTGCGATAAAATCATAGTTTATTGTCGATTTTATTCTTTTTTTTTTACAAAGTCAAGTTAGGTAAATTACGATATAAAGGGATATAACTATACCACAAACACAATGTTTTTTCTTTAATTTCAAAATTTTAAAGCATTGTTTAGCTAAAAACTAATACATTTATAGATAAAACGGTGAATGAGTAATATATGTATTAAAACAATGCCATCAAATACTAATTCCTCTAATAAAGATATAAATTGAAATAGCAGTTTATGATTGATTTTATTTTTTTATCTAATGAAATAAAAAATACTGATATAAATGGATATAAATGTCATGATAAAGAATATTATTGAAGGAACCAAATTTCTTGATTTGGTAATATAGATTATTAGCGCCGTAAAATAATATTTTTAATATATTTTGGGTTTTTTTCTGTTGATTTTATGTGTGTGTAAAATTTTTAGGTCATACGATTTGTTTTGATATATTAAACGTATTTTAAAAATAAAAGTCTGAACAAATTTTACGTTAGAGTAGATTTATATAACGCTTCAGTATAATTGTAATTTATATTAAAATATTATTTAGTTTTAATATTGTTTTCAAACTTGCACCTATATCCTTTTAAATATTTAAATAATTTATTAAAAATATTATTAAAAATTTGTCATGTATTTCTATCTTCCGTTTCTCTCTCAACTCCAACCATCACTATATCAACAAACTAGTTATCGTCATAAAATTTATAAGACAAAATAATAGGTTATTGTCGAGTCTTTTTATGCAGTCATGTTAGGTAAAGTATGATATATTGGGACATAAGTATACCATAAACACAATGTTTTACTTTAGCTTGAAACTTTTATAGCATTGTTTAGCTAAAATCTAATAAATGTATAGATAGAATGGTTAATGAATAATATATTGTATTAATACAATGCGATCAAATACTAATTCCGTATTTATATATTAAAACATAGTAAAACGTAATTATAATTATAAAATTTAATAAAAAATAAATTAAAACGTAAAGAGGACAAAAAACAACACTAGATGTGCCTCTACTTACAAACAAGGCAAAATAAAAAGAGAATTGGATCGTTGCCCGAAAGCCTGCTCGCAATTTCCTATCGCTTTCCATTTTTTGGTGCACATCGAAGACACGCGACTTCATCACAAGGACCACTCGAGAGAACTACATGGTTATAATTTGGACAACATAAAAGTTTTATTTACAACTAAATGAAGATTTAGTGTGTATTTTTGTTATTTATATTTTTAAAGTTGGTATTATCACTAAAATTACATAACCAATAGAAATCCACTAACCTTTAGTGTCGTTTAGGATGAGAAGCATGCAATGTGGATGATAAGGGGCCTCCACAAGTATTCCACATCGAGATCGACTTCATTGTCAACTATTTATGTAGTTGGTGTGTGATGTCATGAGTTCAACACGTAAATAGTACCTGATTAGTCTTACTAATCGTCTAATCGATGTTGCATATAGCAACACTCCTCAACAACAAGATTATGTGAATAAAAATCATTTATTCCGATGAATCGGAAGGAAAGAGAAGTCAAATTTTTTTTCTGTCTTATTAGCTTCAGATAATCTCATGGTATGGTTTGACTGTCAAACCCCGATAGATTCCCAACTATGTTTTATATCTTTCTTAATCGACTTTCGAATGGACTTGATAAATGTTGAAAATGTAGAGCTTTGGTGTTCATATTACATATTTAAGGCTCCAACTGCTTTGAAAGGAACATTTGTACCATTTTCAATATATAAAAACACTTCATGCATCATGTTTCTACTTGTAAGGTTTGTTTGTTTTTGAAGCTTGAGAATTGTTACCAGCTTATTTTGTTGTTGCAAGAGACTTGAGAATCTCTTGGTTCATTTTGAGGAGAGTCTCGAACTCTGACTTTGTTACAAACTCTTCGGTAGTGACCACTATGATTGAGTTTTGAGTGTCCTTTGTCCTTTTATTGCTTGAGATAGAGAACATTTGTCTTTTGTGTGCCCTTGTCTTGCAATGCTCACACATCGAAGGTTTATTTTAAACAATAGTTTTGTGAGCTACTTCATCTAAGCCATGAAAAATATTCCTTGAGAAGGTAACACGTAGAATAATGGTAACACATTTTGCCTTAAAATGTGTTGAATAAGGCTATTGTAGGATCCATAAAGATCGAAGAGAATGCCAAAGAACTCATCTTCATCGTTTCTTGTTGCAATATCTTTAAGATAAGCAATTTCGGGGTGAAGTAGCCCTAAGATCTTTATATTATCCAAGGATCTCATTAAATCGATTGCTATCTTGATGAAGATTGCTTAGCATCTTTTTTACTTCAAAAATCTGTTTGAGGTGAGAGGCATTCTCGTATAATTGTTTAATATGACATCATATGTAATAAAAAAATTAATAGTATGTTTTATCCAATTAATTATAGTAACTAAACAAAGTATTCTTCAGTTTGGATGTATGAGAGGTTGTGTCAATTCATATTTTTTCCGCCATTGGAAACTGTTAAACTTTAATGAAAATATTCATCATTTAAAAAAATTTAAAATATTGGGAATATTCAACTCGAACAAATTTGATTTAGGATATTATTGACACGAGACAAATCGAGTTTGCTTATTGAGATTGGTTTGATCGTAATTGTTATTGTTTTAGAGTTCTTTAGATCTCTAACACATTTTTAATATATTGAAATGCAATTCAATTTACTGTTTAATAAAACTCCAAAGAATAAATAACAATTAGTTGTGTAAAATTAAAAGTTTGGTGTTTAATCTCTTTTATCGTAGTTTGTCGTTCATGTATTGATAACGTTAAATCAATTATTTTTTTCATTCTTAATTTCTTTTAAATTGATTGGATATATTTATTATAGATTATATGATTATCACAATTGATTATGTAGAGAAAATTGATTAATTTAATGGTATTAATATGCATGGCTTTCAAAAATATTTTGTGTTAAATAATTGACCTACTATTTTCTTGGCTGCAATTATATCACTTTTGCATTTAAGATGATAGATAAAAATGGTAATAACAAATCTGCATTGCAAATCATTATTGGGATCATTCGAAAAAATCTTTTGAAAAAGGGATAACAATCTCATAAAAACAATAGGAATAATCGATATCATTAAATATATTTAATATATTTAATAGAAAAAGAGACGTGAGACTCAAACTGAAGAACAAGCGTACTGGCAAATACAGTTGAAAATGCGCCTGGGGGTCTGAGCCTGGACGCATGTTCCTGAGCCATTTCTCTTTTGGCGACACTGCACTTTACACTTGGCTTCATCACAAACCTCTCTTTGTAATAGTTCATGACACATTTCTTGGCCTATCGTCTCCTTCACCATCGTCCCTTCACACCATTGCAACAATGTGGTCATCATTATTATTATTTTGCTTGGATCACACGGTATTATTATTATTATTATTATTATTATTATTATTATTATTATTATTATTATTATTATTATTATTATTATTATTATTATTATTATTATTATTATTATTATTATTATTCATAAACTTTAACAGAGAATCGTATTTTTAAAATCATTTTATGATTATATATAAATATATATAAATAAACGAAGTGAGTTGAATACCTGATAGAAGGAAAACCACAAAAGTAATTGCGAGGACAACAGGAATATGAAATTTTTTAGCCATTTTCTTTAGGGATATATCAAAAACTTGAAATATTGTAAAAGTTTTTTGTGGTTTATAATACTAGTTTTTGTAAATTTATATTTAATGGATTATATGGTTATAGAAACTGTGATATTATGGATTTATGTTTATAGAAACTGTAATATTATGGATTTTGAGTCTTGTAAATATGTACCATTTATTATTAATTGAGCTAAAATCGGAAAAATATTCTCTGTCATTATCATATCAATTAAGTGAATATATATACATATATAGATAGATGTATAGCATATATGGAAATTCTATAGAGATGAAATAACAGTTTACTCAGAAAATTGATTCATGAAAAAATAATCATTTTTTTCTAATAAAATTTCAATCTACAATTAATACTGATTAAATTGCATATTTAATCACGTTCCTTAAATCTAAACCACGTAAATATTAAATTCTAAAACAAGTTGATTTTATTTCCTAAACAAGTAAAAAAATAACTATGAAATCAGATCTTTAAATTTGACAATATATAATATTAAAATTAGTTTAATGGCATTTATGCGTTTTTTACTTATAATGTTTGTGTGTTAGTGAAAGTTTTAGTGTAAAAAATTATTTAAATATGCTAAGTGTATTTTAATATAAAAGTCCAAATCAAATTACCATGGATGAACTACATATGTGTCTTGTTTTATTGTATTTTTCTTTATATTAACAAAAAAAAATTAAGTCCTATATTTGATAGATCTTAATAATCATGGATTATTTAAAATTTTAAATTGTTTATATATTCCTTTCATAATTATATTTTAGAAGTTTTAATAAAATTTTCAAGAATTATAAATGAAAAGTTTTCAAATATAACATCATTATTCTTATAAAAGTATGTTTCAATTCGTTTATTCGTATGCTTCAAGTTGTTTTATATTCATTCAAAACAAATATAGTTTTACCATTTTTAATTTTAGGTATTTCAAAATCCAACATATATTCAACAACACAAAATGATGATGATAATAATTAAAAAAGAGAGATTGATGTCTATTATGTTTTTATTTAAGTATTTGAAACTCAACACATTTGGTGTGCTTTTTTTTATTATTCATTTTATTTGTTGTAATATTTTAGATTCAAAACAAATGGTAAATATATTTTAAATTTATATCATATAATTATTATTCTTCTGAACTAAATAATCATTTTATAATTTAATATTGAGTATATTTTAAAAAATAATGTATTAAAATGATAATTTCTCCAGCTATATAATAATTGTCACATAATAATTGTTTGAAATGATTTCAATTGATATCATATGTTTTTAAATTACATTTTGATACCATGGAAAACAAAACATAAAATAAGGTTCTACCTATTCAAATAAAAGACTTGAACGAAATAATCAAATATATATATATTATATAAGATTTTGTAATTGATGTTCTATTATTCGTGGAATAATGATAACAAAATTGTATAATTAGTTTCTGTAAATTTATATACAAGAGAATGCATATTTATTAAAACGTAATATTACGATTGTGAATCCCGTAAATATGTATAATTTATTGCTAATTGAGCTAAAATCGTGAAGAGCATAATTTGTAATATTCTCACTTAGATTATCCTAAGATTCTGTAAATAAATTTAGTTATATAACAAATGATTAAGTAAATAAATTAGTTATATAAAAAGTATGGAAATACCTTTAAGATGTATTTCATTGTTTGTTTTGAAAGTTAATTTAAAAAACTGTTTTTAAACTCATAAATTTCCCTCTACGATTAATATTAAATATATACAAATTAAATATTTTGACCGAATCATAATCACACAAATAATACATTCTAAATCGAGATTATTTTATTTGGTTAGCAAGCAAAAAGATTATTATGCAATGAAAATGTCTTGATTTGTTATATATATATATTATTTTTACGAGAAATATTAGTTAAAAAGAATTTAAAGGTTTTTATTTATGATGTTTGTGCCTTTTGCAGGAACATTTGTACCCTTTTCAGTAAAAACACTTCATGCATCATATTTCTACTTGTAAGATATGTATGTTTTTCAATATATTAATCGTATTTAAAACATAAAAGTCTAAATAAATTTTCCGTTGCAATTTGTATGGAGTTTAATTTAGAGCATTAGCAAAATTCTACTAAATTAATTTGAGGGATTATAATTCTATCTCGTTTTGAATTTGAGATTAAGTTTTTTATAGTTTTTTTTCATTATTCTAAAAATATATATTTATTTTGTTTTGTCCTTGTTCTATGTTCATTTAATGTTTTTTTTAATTTCGACATTTGAAGATCTATATATATATATATATATATTAAAACTAAACCCACAAAATGTACTTTTATTATTATATAGTTTATTTGTTGTAGTATTTTAGTTTTCAAACATACAGTATATGTATTTTAAATTTAGATTATATCACTACTATTATTTTGAACAAGATTACGTAATTGTATTTAACCAATAAAGTATGAAATGATTTTTTTCCTAAACAAGCAAAAAGATTATTATGCAATGAAATTTCTTGAATTTTGCAATATATATTATAAATATGGGAAATATTAGTTTTCAAGAATTTAAAGTTTTTTTATGATGTTTGTGTCTTCGAAAAATTTTTCTTGTCTAAGACTTATTTTTAAGCGTATTTGAAATATATAAGTCCAATTCAATTTTCCATTTAAAGCCACTAAGGCATAAAAATAATGTGTTTAATTTGAAAATTTATTCAGAATCAATTCGGTATATTACATTTATATCTCGTTTTAGTATAGTTATATTTTGTATTAAAATATACTTTAAATTAAATATATTTTTCAAACTTGTCTATATCCTTTGAAATATTTAAATAACTTATTAATAATAACTCTTAAAAAATAAAGTTGAAATATTTTTTTTCAAACTTGCACCTATATCCTTTTTAATATCTCTATCTTACACTTCTCTCTCAACTCCAACCATCATTATAGGAACAAATTGGTTATCGTTACAAAAATTATGAGATAAAATCATAGTTTATGGTCGATTCTATTCTTTTTTATGATATCATGTTAGATAAAATATGATATAATAGAATAGAACTATACCCAAAAAGACATTTTTCTTTAATTTAAAAATTTTAAAGCGTTGTTTAGCTTAAAACTAATACCTTTATAGATAAAATGGTGAATGAGTAATGTATTGTATTAATATAATGCAGTCAAATACTATTTCCTCTTATACATATATCAATTGCAATCGTAGTTTATGATTGATTTTATTTTATTTTTCATCTAATTAAATAAAAAATAAAACATAAATGGATATTAATGTCCTCTTAAAGATAATTGTGAAACCAAAATTTCTTGATTTGGCAATATACATTATTAACATCATAAAACTATATTTTATAATAGTTTTGGATTTTTGCTTTTGATTTTATGTATTTGTAAAATTTTTAGTTCCTACTATTTGTTTAGATATATTAAACCTATTTTAAACATAAAATTCTAAATAAATTTTCCATTACCAACTATTAATAACTAATTGGCATTGAATTTACTTTGGAGCATTAGCAAAATTTTAGTAAATCAATTTGATAGACTACTAATCTATCTCGTTTTGAATTTGAGATTAAGTTTTTAAATATTGTTTTCACTTTTCTGAAAAAAAATTATATTTATTTTTTCTAGTCATATGTTTTATATTGTTATATGTTCATTAAATGTTTTTTTTTCTAATTTCAGTATTTGTATATATATATATATATATATATATATTTGACTAAACCCACAATGTACTTTTATTATTATATTGTTTATTTGCTGTAATATTTTAGTTTTACAACATATGGTACATATATTTTAAATTTATATTATATCATTATTATTATTTTGAACTAAATAATTATTAAAAAGTTTTAAGATTATGTAATTTTATTTAACTAATGCGAAATTAAAGGTATTCTTGTAATTGTATCGATGACTCGTTGTGTGGCACGAATCGCTCTACCATATATGCTATGGACCCTCTTTCGTCTTTGAAGAAAGTTTATACGTTTGTGATGGCACGAAACACAAACTGGTAAGGCACAACCTACCCAATGGCTTGTAGACTCAGGTGCTGCAAATCATATAAGGGTTGCTTCGAGCTTTTACGGGATGTGACACAAATATCGATGTGTTGTGTTGGACTTTCAAACGGATGTAATACCTTTGCATGACAACCGAGTTCTGGGGTTTGGTGTGATAATCTCATTATTCACAACATCGTTTATGTTCCAGATCTAAGTTGTAACCTTATCTCATTATCACAACTGTTGGCTAACATGCAACATATTGTGCAATTCACTAACA
Organism: Gynandropsis gynandra; assembly: GCA_036759665.1. Lineage (NCBI taxonomy): Eukaryota > Viridiplantae > Streptophyta > Magnoliopsida > Brassicales > Cleomaceae > Gynandropsis > Gynandropsis gynandra. Next base: position 18,711,493 of record CM071875.1, read on the forward strand.
AGTTCTATGTTATTCAGGACCACATTACGAGGATGCTCAATTGAGGGGGTGAACAACGTGAAGGGCTCTACTTCTTTTGAGGTGTGGTGAGCACGACTGTTAATTCGAAGCCTTCGAGTGTTGATATATATCACTGTGTGTTCGGCCATCCATCTCCGAAAGTATTAAAGTTGATTTCTTGATTAGGGTTTTGTATGAGAATTTTGATTCTTTGAATAAGGCATGTGATGTTTGTCTTCGTGCCAAGCAAACTCGAGTATCTTTTCCTACGAGCAATAATAAAGTATCCTCTTCGTTTCAGTTGATTCATTGTGATGTGTGAGGTCCATATCGTGCTCTATCATTATTTGGAGCCAGATATTTTTTGACACTTGTTGATGATTTTTCACGTGGAGTTTGGTTGTACCTCATGCAGGGTAAAAGTGAAGTTTATGTTCATCTTAAAGCATTCTTGGCCATGGTTGAATGGGAATACAAAACTCAAGTGGAAACCTCGCCACATTTTAAATGTTTTCAATATAACATCATTATTCTTATAAAATTATAATTCAATTTGTTTATTTATATGTTTTAAGTTTGTTTATATTAATTTAAAAAATATGGTTTTTTGTTTTCTAGTTTTAGGTATTTCAAAATCTTCAACAACACAAAATGATAATAATTAAAAAGAAAGATATCTATATTTATTCATACTTTTATTTAAGTATTTGAAACTTAACCCAATTGGTGCTTTTTTATTATCTATGTCGTTTTAGTATCATTGTATTTATACTAAAATATACTTTAATTTAAATATATTTTTCAAACTTGCACCGATATCTTTTAAATATTTAAATAACTTATTAAAAATTATTCTTAAAAATTAAGTTGAAATATTTTTCTGGTATCAATTAAAAATGTATAATTTGTCATGCACTTCTCTATCTTTCGTTTCTCTCTCAACTCCAACCATCACTATATCAATACACTTGTTATCATTATAAAAGTTGTATGATAAAATCATAGTTTTTTGTCGACTATAAAAATGATATTTATTTCGTCCCGTCATATGTTTTATATTGTTCTATGTTCAACAAACATAAAATAAGGATCCAACCTATTCATGTAAAGGATTTGAACGAAATAAGCATATATATATATATATAAATTTTGTAACTCCTCTTGTATTTTTCGTGGAATAACAATAAAATATTTAATATATAACTAAGATCTCTTACGAACAAGGAGTACAAACACAATTGGTTTGTTGTTTGAAAGTCTGTTCACAAGTTCCAGTCCCTTTCCCTTTTCTGATGCACAATGAACGGCATGTGGCTTCATCACAAGGACCACTCGAAAGAACAGAATGACACATATGTTGAGCTTTCGTCTCTTCTATCATACTCCCTAATATATAATAATAATTTTATTATTATTGTTATAATGATAGAATGTTAAACGAAATAAAATTTACATATTGCACTACAATTTCAAAATATAAACGCAAAAAGATATGGATTTCGGTGTATAAACTTTTTTGGAAAATGACTAAAAGAAGTTTTTAAGATTTCTACTTGCGGATGAACAAAAGATAAATATACCTGATAAGAGGAAGATGATAAAGGTGACAACGAGGACGATAGAAACTTGAAACCTTTTAGTCATGTTTTACAATTGTAAGAATTTCTAGTGTTTTGTATTATTAATTTCTGTAAATTTATATACAAGGGAGTATATATTTATTGAAACATAATGTTATGATTATGAATCTCATAAATATGTATAATTTATTGCTAATTGAGCTACAATCGTGAAGAGAATATTTTATAAATGGATATTAATGTTCTGATTAGATAATTATAAAACCGAATTTATTGATTTAACAATATAAATTATTAACACCAGAAAATTATATTTTATGGCATTTTTGGGTTTTTTATGTTATGTCTTTGTAAAACTTTTAGTTCATACTATTTGTTAGATATATTAAAATTATTTTAAACATAAAAGTCTAAATAAATTGTCCATTGTGAAACATTAATAATTAATTGGTGGTGAGTTTAATTTGGAGAATTAGCATAGTTCTACTAAATCAATTTGATGGACTATAAATCTATCTCGTGTTGAATTTGAAATTAACTTTTTTAATATTTTTCAATATTCTAAAAAATTATATTTACTAGATGATACACGCGCGTTGCACGGTTTTTGATAATCATTGTTTGTTTCTTAAACGTTATACATAATTCATTAATTCAATTGTTATGTTTGATATATGTACCGGTCAATACAAACGCAAAAATCTTGATCTTCAATGTAAAAGTTTAAACAAAAGATTTATAAGGTGTAATGTAAACTAACAATGGCATTTGTTCAAAATATCATTGAAATTTTAAAACGTATTCTATTGGAGGTAGTGATTGCATGATTTGGACTCACGTTTTTCACATGATTTTTTCTATTTGTATTTGCATAATTTTTTATGACTAAATTCAATTTATAACCTATTTAAAAATAATTATTGAGGTATGAACATAATTTTTGAATCTTTCAAATTAACTTTTGTTTGAATTTCTTGATTGTCTTTAGATTTTGATTGGTTAGATATTTGTGGAGCATGACGGTCGAAGTGTTAATAAATATAATTGATACATTTACAAAGGATAATTATGTAATGGCATGAAGCAAAAAAAAACATATATTAATTAATATAAGTTTTAATATCGTTTATCAAAATCTAGATTATGCTCGCACGTTGCGCGGTTCTATGATAATTATACTGTGTTTTTCTTAAATATTTTATATAATTCATTAATTGAAAAATTGCTATGACATTTGATATATGTATCAGCCAATACAAACACATCAATTCTAATTTTCAATGTAAACTAAAACTACGAACTGTTCATAATATCTTTAAAATTTTAAAACGCAATTTATAAGAGAAAGTGAATGCATGTTTTGGATATGTGTTTTTTTTTTTTTGCATGATTGTTTTTTTCTACCCGTACATTCATAATTTTTTAGGACTAAATTTAATCTATTACATTATTTAAAACAATTAATAAGGTATAGACATAATTTGGGAATCTTTAAAATATACTTATATTTGAATTTTTTTATTGTCTTTAGGTTTGGATTGGTGTATATGTTTGTGGAACATGACGGTCGAAGTGTTAATAAACCTTATTCATACAATTACAAAGGATAACTACGCAATGACATGACAAAAAAATATTAATTAATATAAGTGTTAATATGTTTTTTAATACCGTTGATCATTATGGGAATAATGTCTGTTACGATCATGATTGTTTTCTTGAAAATGATCTGAGTATTATTTGAATTAAAATGCATATCAATTCAATCTGATATCGATATTTTTACGATATATTTTTGTATTGGAAATGTTCAAGCAATGTTAACAAATTACTACAGAACAAATAACATAATAGGTTAATTGAACAACAATATTAAACAATTATCTATTTAATAACAACCAAATTTCTACTTTTTTTTAGTCATAGGTAGGTAGCTGCAAATTTGATTCTTGCATTAGAAGTCCAACAATATCATAACTTAGAAAAATTAATTAGATAAGCTTAGTAATAAAGAAATAATATTATCTATTCATTGCAAAATTACTTACATGATAAAAATTCTTTGTGGTCAACCAGTCCAACCAATGCTCGATATGAATGTGTCCTAAATTTGTAAGTGTTTTATTTTTCAAGCTCGTCCCTATGATCCCTTCAACCACTTGGTTGTCAAATCAAGTCACTTCTCCAAGTGCATCTTGATTTGCACTATATTTGATCGATTTGTATTTTTCTAGAGGAAATACAGAGGAGTCTTGAATTCAATCACTTGGTTGTCAAATCAGTCATTTCTCCATGTGCATCTTGATTTGAACTATCTTTGGATAGATTTGTATTTTTTCAGAGGAAATACAGAGGAGTCGTAAATCATATCCGTTTATTGGAGCGTTGATCATGACCATTAATATCATAATCTATGATCTCAAACCCAAATATATATATATATATATATGTTCGAAAATAACCAACATTATGAGGAGTAGAATGTGAAGATTATGGTAATAATTCAAGGATAATCAAGAACACTTGTCATGGGAGAAAAAATGATACTCTCTCAAATTATAATCATTTACTTTTTACAACACAACATTCACATTTCGTTTGACGGACAAATGACAGACTGGGAAATTTAAAAGAGATGGAAAAAATGGTCTGAGCAGGCATGTATGGATCCCACTGAGTACGTCTTCGTACTCACCCTTTGTGGATTGTCGTAGATGGATAGTTTATAGTGAGGAAAAATATCAAAGAGGTTGAGCAGCAGTATCAGAGCATACAATAGACTGAAAGGAGAGGCGTGCATGAGGTCTCGATAGACTTTATTATTCATTTTGTATTTGGTTTGATTATGATTTTATACATTTTCTTCTACTGCATGGTTCGAACCATTCATAATGCAAAATAAAAGTATTTATTTTGTTTTGTAATGGTGTTTGAGCGATGACACCTATAGCCACCTCTTGTTGGTGATGCATGACACTCCTTGTTCCGAGGCTGTTTCGAGATAGGGGTGTTTTACAAGCATAGTATCGGTTTTATTCTTCTAAAAGTGACTAAGTTATTGGGTTTTACATTTACAAATGGATAGAAGGTCCTTCAAATGGTTTCACTCTCGTGCTACAAACCAACATAATGATGAAGTAGGAACACCTAAAACCACAAATGATTGTTCCAGGTTACATAAGACTCTTATGAACATATAAACACTTCTTGTGAACTTTTGTTCGACCAAATTAATCATCCTCACCCTTTGAGATTCACATTTGATAAAATAACTAACATTTATATCAAATGCAAAATATTATTCTTATGAAAGAAAATGGTTAAATCAGTTTTTACTTGTTGGAAGGATGCAAGGATTGAACCTCCAATCTAAACATTGTCTTTTATCTCTTGTGGTGTATGTACCTTGATCTTCATGATGTTGGGTGCAAGAGATGTGATCTCTTAGCTCATACGATCATTTATGCATAGGAAAATTGGGGATCCACTATTGAACACAATGCTACCATAGAGATCCCTTCTGACATCAACATCACATACATAATGGAGTTGTATATGTTTTCATGGGTTTTGAGTACTTACATTTCTATGAAGGATAGTTGGAAACTAGGAACAAACACATAAACTTGTTTGTTTCCAAAAGGATTGAAGATTGATGGGATTTTGCAATGGATTACTCGGGAATCATTGGGCTGTAATGAATCAAGTAATAGACATAAAACTGAAGTTAATGATTCTGAAACAATATATTTATTTATCAGAGAAAATTCGTGATCATTTACGTTTAGCATCCACACAAAAATAACCTAATAAACTATCATATTCAACTGTCACTTTGGACTTCCTCCTATATGTGCAAATCAAAATCGAATGAATCTTTCCATACATGCAAAAAGGTTTAAGAGTTTAGTTACAATTTCATTCATGCAATATATATTATATAGTTCAGTTATAGAAAGGAAAAAACTATGAGTCAACATGTTGTTCTATGGATAGGAGTAACCTCATTTGAAATTTGAAAGATATCACCATGAGTAACCCAATAATAACCATCCCTTTCATTCACAGTCCACAAAAATGATGAACTGTGATGGTTTTTTCTCTAACAAACTACGAATCCAACATAAATAATCTAGCGTAATAGATGTAATCAGATGAAAAATTGGATATCGGTGGTGAAAGAGAGAATTAGAACCTAGAGAGATAGAGAAGAGAGGATCTCGAGAATAAAAGTGGTGGAAGGTTGGGGTGCTAAAAAATCAGGTCCGATCTAACATGTGCCATCCAATAAGATGGAAATATCCAACGCCAGAATCAGAGAAACTCAGATGCCAAGGCCATACCCTAGTGAAGAGAACACACAACTATCATCAATAAGGAAAAGAGAATTAGAGAAACATCATCGTTTGATTGCCCGATCTTGTCCCTTATGCATTTCCTTCAATCAAGCGAGTGCATAAGAATCTTTCTTAAATTCATTGGAATCCTTAAAACTTCAATATCTAAAACCTTAAATAAAAAACAAACAAAAATTGAACACAAACAGTAAAGCATACCAATTGAATGGTAGATTAGCGGGCTAAGATGTTGCGCTGGATATATATTCCTCGATTGGGATCGTTGTTCTTCGAAAAAGCGCGGGTTGACTCAGAGACCTGGGACACATTCGTGTACAAACCAGTGCAGACGAATCCTTTCGATTTTATATCGTTATATCTGCTCTCTCAATTTTTTAGAGAGGCGGATCATTCTCTTGTGCTTTTAGCTACCTGAGTAAGGTGGGAATGTACAAGAAGGTAGCGCGCCAGGTTCAAGTTTGGTATCTACTTGGCATAGGTTTATCTTCACATTTTGATTGGTGTAGATCCTTGTGGATAACGATTGTCGAAGTGTTAAAACACCTGATTTATACATTTACAAGACAAACATGTAATGACATGAAATTATAATAAATCTTTTATAAATGTTAAGACACATTTTTTTGTTAATACCGTTTATCATTCTGGAAGTAAAGCTTCTCACGATCATGATAATTTCTTTCGAAATCATCGTACCAATATTTGACTGAAGTTGCATTGCAAGTTCATCCCATAGCGATAGTTTTACAACATCTTTTTCTGCTTGTGAAATGGTTAAAGAAATTGGACCAATTGTTATTAGAAAACATAAAATAATATGTTCATGGATTCATAATATAAAACATTCAGCTATTTATTAATAAGCAAATTTCAATTTGTTGATCAAAAGTTGGAAGGTGTAAGGTTTGATCCTTACATAGTGATGAGAACCCCAATAAAATCTACAAGTTGATAAAATAAATAAAGTGAGCCAAGCACCAAATAAAGTTTATTATTAAGGTCGTGAAACAACTGTTTACCAGATAAAAATTCTTTGTGATAAGCTAATCCAATTAATGTTTCATATGAGTGTATCTCGAATCTGTACTTTGGAATTGCATGAATATGACTTGTGATTTTTTTGACAATGTTATTTTCATTAAAACATATTTGCTTACTGTTATCGGTTAAATAGGGAGTCAAGTAAACTTAAACTCCATGGGTGTCGGAATGAGATGGTTCAATAGGGAGTCAAGTAAGCTTAAATTGAAACTCTTTATAAAAATATTTTATTTGAAAAAAAAATGCGTCTGAAAAAGAATTTCTAAAAGTGAAAATTTTTGTTTGCCTTAAGCATCTAGTAGACCCTTGCAAACTTCTTTAAAAACAATATTTTCACGATAGGTGTAGAAAATATTAGGTGTGGACAGCATTGCAGAGTGTATGGACCTGATAGTTAACCAATTGCAGATCAAGTATTTTGTTAGTCATAATTTTGCAATTTGAAGGTGTGAACGTGAGATGTTGGTTGTATATAGTTAGTTACATAAAGATATATTATAACAATGTGTTAAGTTACAACAGATGTATATGAACCACAATCGATTACAATGAAAACTAAAAGAAAAGGATAGGTACAACATACAAGTTTTCTGAAACCGAAATAAACCAGCAAAAACGGTGGAGTTCCAATACCGGGCAACCATGTTACAGATCCCAACAACGGTGGAGTTCCAATAAGGCTTGTCCAGTAGCTCTTTTCTCATTGCAAAAGTTTTTCAAAACACAGTTAGCTCCAGTGTAAAATGAGGTTTTCCCAACAGCTCCATCTTCCAAAAAAAAAAGAAAACATAATCACTTATACAATTTCTAAAACGTTTCACAAGCAACACAAGGAGGAAATACGATGATCATTCAAACATAGACAATTCCCTATACAAAATTACCCTATTTCATGTAACATAATCATTATTTAATAAAACTCAAACACCAAATATAAGACTGACCTAAAACACAAAGCTCTACTTCACTCTGTATCAGCGAAAACGATAGAGTTCTAATACTTGAATGTGAACAATCACATCCGCACCAATTAGTATCAATTCTGCTAACACAAATGTCAAGATTTCCTAGAGATAAAACCCAACAAATCACCACCAAGAACTCAATTTGGAGACAAATACTCAAATCCACAAAGAGAACCTACAAAAATCTTACAACAATCGAATTATTGGACAGATTGGCACGACGAATCACCTGAAATGTCATTCTCTGTTAAAATCTATGGAGACGATGGTTATGGATCATAGATAATGAAGACAGAGTTGCACAACAGTTTTATATGTAGATGGTGGCTAGTATTTCAATCAGAATTACATGTCCAGTTGAAAATCAAACATGTCTTTCTCTCTCTACGGGTTTTTTTTCCTCCCTGGTTGACATGGCTATCGGTGATATCGATGGTTTATTACGTTCCTTCTATTGTCTTTCTCTCTCTACGGGTTTTCCACGGTTTGTTAGGTTACATTTCCTCCATTGTTGTCGTTTGACAGGGTTCTCCATTGTCCATCTCTCATGTGGGTCCAGTAGATATCGCGGAAAAACCTCCAATTGATGAGCGAAAGAGCACCTACCAAGAGCTATTTATTAGTATGAGGTATTCATGCTATCTGTTGTGTTTGAGTTGTTTTGAATTGTTTTGAAACCCTCTCTATAACCCACACGTAATTCTCATCTTTTACAGATTAATGTGATTAATTGTTTTGCATCGCTTTAGAAGGCTGTGGTCGGTTGGAATCTGAAAGGATGTTGCGCTGGTGATACCTGGAAAGAATATACCCAGCAATCGACAGAATTCGCGTAAGATCCTCGAATAAGGTAGGCTTTTTCAACAGTGTTTGAGCTCCTCTATTGATGTATGCTATAAATAAATATCTCTCAGTGCAGCTTGCAATTGCCGCATTTACACTGGGATAGTTTGTTTGGTTCCTCAGTCTGTGTCCCGCATTTACACTTCAAGTTTTGGGCATATCGTTGCTGTTTTTCTATTCAGTATCTGCATTGTTTTGCAGCAAATTATGTTGGAAACGTCTATCATTATTATCTGAATTTCATTAATGCAGACTTTTAGTGCTATATGGACTGTATTTTAAGTTATTTTATATGATTACTAATCAATATTTATTGTCTGTGAAATATTTTTCACCGTTTTAAGTCCCCTAACGGCTGGCCCATGGCTTGGCCGCCTATCCATAACACAAATTATTTAATTGCATCTTTCCTATAGGGAGCTTTTACCGTGGTGTCAAAAGACCTTGGTAGAGCCCGAGATCTAATAAAAAAGGTTGACAACCTTAAATCCCAACTCCCAGGTTTATCTCTCAGAATCCAGTTACATTTCATTACTTCCCATGGTTCATGCTGCTCTTATACAAGTGCAGAATTCCAACGGTATTAACATCTTATTTAGATGCTTCCATACGTTATTAGAGTCTACATGTTTTGTTTTATCAGATACATCATGTGTTAAATCCATGATGCATCATAATATTTGCATATACCATATTATCCCCCAGGACATAAGGTTTGTGAATTGATTGACCTGAACTATTTAGCAATTCAACTTCATATCTACTTGTGAAAAAAGTTGCTTACACTGCTTCTGTTCCAGCCGTTTCCACAGGAGTTTTTTGCAGTTAGAAGCTGTTTTAGTTTGTTATGAAGAATCCCTCTTTTTCCCGTGCCGATCTTGCAGGCCAAATCCTTGAACTTTTAAACTTCTTTGGGTAAGCTCGACCAAATATGTGTCTGCTTATAAATTTCGTCCTAAAATGCTATTTCTGAACATAGTTCGGGTTAATATACTCCATCTGAATGCTTTTTGTTGATTGCGTTGATTTAACTCTTATTTATGTTTAGACTGTCTTGCTTGCTTGCGCCAAGGTTATTGTGCAGGCTATGAAATTTTTTAGTTGGGATGTGTGTCCATTTCGTTGGATTTTTAACGCCTTTTGTTCCATTTTTTATGACTCATATTCCATGTTTGTCTCCAAATTGGTGTTCACGTGTGTAGTGGGAGCTTATCTTCGCTGAATAATTTTGAGTTTGGAAAGCTTTTCTCTGTTTTTTATGTTTTTGTGATTTGATTTTATGACTAATAGGATGGATTCAATGCAGGATCACTACAAGAAAATCACGAATTAGGGTGCAAACGCGCGTCTCCAAATGTCATCCGTGTCCAATCCGTCCCCAATTAGGGATGGAAAATTCAGTCTGCAAACAGTCCGCAATTAAGGACGGAAATATCATTCTCCAAACGATCCCTAAAAAAAGGACAAAAATAGGACTCGGAAATTGGGGACGAACCATTTTCCATCCCTAAAAATTAGGGACGGACCAATGTGGCCGTCCCTAAATTTAGAGACGGCACATTGGTCCGTCCCTAATTTTTTTTAAGTAAAAAATTAAAATAAAGTTCGATTAGATTAAAATATAAAAATTAGTACATAAAAAATAATTAAAAAGCATACATATAACAAACATTTCCGAATCGTCGTGATCGGAATCACTACTCTGAAATGCATCCCAATCGATGTTAGGGATTTGCGATTTCATCATGCACAGAAACTTTTCCATTCGCCTTTCTAATCGTTCAGCTTGCTTGCTTGATCGTTCAGCCTCCTTTAGTGCTTGTTCAACGCGCCTGTCGGATTCTTGTAACCTTTCGGATAACTTATGCCGGAACTCGTACTCCGATACTTTTTCTTTCCGCTTGGAGGAAGTTGAATGTTTAGAGGTCATTCCTCCAAGTCCGAAAATACGACCTTTGTATGGCGTAACTTGCTGTAAAACAAATATCAAGAATTAAAAACATTTATAAATAGTAAAATTATATCATATTGAAATGTCATTATCGTTATGATAACCATATATCTTTCGCCTTACCAGCAGATTGACCAATTCTGCAAAATATGTGCGGAAAATCTCGTACCGGATATGAATACGTCACACCACCATCAAAACATCTTCTGGATTTCTAGTCCTTGTTTGAACATGTGGCTCGAAGTAGTATGAAGTGAAAAACGATACTTCCTCATTCACGTATTGTTCCACAATTGAACCATCCGGTCGAGTTTTTTGCTTGGTTTTTTTTTCTTCAGATAAAACATAAATCGCTCGAACGGATACATCCAACAAAATTGAACTGGACCTCCCAATGCCGCTTCGTGCGGTAAATGAACTGTCAAATGCTCCATAACATCGAAGAATGATGGTGGAAAAATCTTCTCCAAGTTACAAAGTATAGTGACTATGTTATTTTCCAGTCGACGAACCAAATCCATACTCAGATTTCTCGAACATAAGTCTCGGAAGAATAGGCCAATACCTATAACATGAAAGTATTATTAGTGTATTTAACAAATATTCACACTAATTATTAGTATAAAATCAACCACATACCTCCAATTCCTTCGTGTGCATGTTTGTACCTCCAAGTTCTTCGTGTGCATGTTTATCCATCAATTCAGAAAAATATATCGGAAGTAGTCTTTGCATGAATACATGACAATCGTGACTTTTCATCCCTCATAACTTTCTTCCTTGAATGTCAACGCACCTTCCAATGTTATACGCATAGCCATCGGGAAATTTCACATCTTCTTTCAACCATTTCAACAATTTATATTTCTTATCATTTGACAATCTGAATATCGGGATTGGCGCTTTATCGTCATCACTTATATGTAACACCCTTCGTGAGCAATACTTTTCTAGATCCTTGTGTGATTTAATATTGTCTTCCGTCTTCCCTGTGACATTCAGTACTGTATTGATGATGTTATCGAAAAAATTCTTCTCTATGTGCATGACATCAAGATTATGTCGAAGTTTCAGATTTTTCCAATACGGCAAATCCCAAAATATGCTCTTCTTGTACCAGTTATGAGTAATTCCATAACCAACAATTCTCGGATGATTGTTCCCTTCGCAATCTATACTCCTCGGAATACCCAAATCAAGAAGTCGTTAATACAAAATCTCTTTGCCGGTCAAAACTGGAGGAGGAGATTTCCGCACAACTACATTCCTTTTAAAATTTCTCTTGTTGCGCCGTAATGCATCATCAACAGGAAGGAAACGACAATGACAATCAAACCAACTCGTCTTTCTTCCATATTTCAATTGAAAAGCATTTGTGCCCTCCATGCAATATGGAAAAGCCAATCGACCATGCGTTGTCCATCCAGATAACATACTATAAGCTGGAAAATCACTTATTGTCCACATGAGAGCACCTCGTAACATAAAATTTGGTTTCCTCGAGACATCGTACGCTTCTTTCAATTCTTCAATAAGTGGTTGAAGAAATATATCCAAACTTCTTTTCGGATGATTAGGCCCGGGAATCATTATTGTTAAGAACAAAAATTCCCTTTTCATGCACATATCCGGTGGTAAGTTGTAAGGTGTCACTATAGCTGGCCACAATGAATAATTCTTCCCAGACATCCAAAATGGATTAAAACCATCGGTACAAAAACCTAAATAGACATTTCGACTCTCAGCCGAAAAATCAGCATATACCTTGTTAAAGTGTTTCCACGCCTCACCATCTGAGGGATGACACATCTCTCCTTCACGACTTGAATGCTCAGCATGCCATCTCATGTCGCTTGCGGTCTCCACAGATTGATACAATCTTTTTAATCTGTCTGTAATTGGTAAATACCACATACGACGATATGGAACCGATTTTCCATTCTTTTTTAAATAAAACCGATCTTTTCCACAAAATCGACAACTACTCATATCCGATGTCTCTCTCCAAAATATCATGCAATTGTCTCTCTCCAAAATATCATACAAACATCAATCTTTTGATATGGCCATAAACCCAAAGATCACATCATCTTCTTTGTCTCATAATAGGAGTCTACTGCATTATTATCTTCTGGCAAATAATCTCTTACTAATTGCAATATCGAATCCATGCAATTCTCAGACAAATTATTTTCAGTCTTCAAATTCATCAAACGTGCAGACAGAGATAACTGTGATAAACCACTCCTACAACCATCATAAAGTGGATTCCTAGCACACTCTAGCATTTCAAAAAAACTTTTTGCTTCTTCATTTGGATTTTCTTCAATATTTTCGTTTCTTTCATAGAATACATTTTGCACCATTTCCACGTAAGGGTTCATTTCTACATCTTGAGAAGACTCAAATTCATGATGTATAGTGCCCTTACTAATGTTTTCCACAACATTACTAGGTCGTGGTGTAAAATTTTCTCCATGACATAGCCACATGAAATAATTCGGAGTAAAACCTCTTAAAATTAAGATGCTTCCAAACAGTTCTCTCATTAACAAATTTTTCATTCTTGCATTTGACGCATGGACAAACCAACGTACCCGTTTCTTTGTAAACTTTTTGATTCGTCGCCATTGTCATAAACTGTGTGACGCCTTCTATAAACTCTTTCGATACGCTTTGAGATTCTGGATCAATTCTTCTGTACATCCATTGTCTAGAAACAAAAATGTTCGATCTTGATGAAGATGCCATTATAATCGCAAACACTATGGAATATATGCGGTGAAAAATATGAGAGTTGCTTATGAAAAACGGATCAATGGTTGATGGGTTAAATAGATTATTTAGGAACGGATTAGGAACTTATTTATAGACGAATTAGGGACGAATTACGGACTAAGAAAATAATTTTCCGAAAAGTCGTCCCGAATCCGTCCCTAAAATAGTTTTTAAAGTCCTAAATTTAGGGACGGTCCCAAATCCGTCCCCAATTTTTGGGACGGAAGGAGATGTCGTCCCTAATTTGGGGACGGATGTTCGGTCGTCCCTAAATTTAGGGACGAGAGCACCTTCCATCCCCAAATTTAGGGACACCCATGCTCTACCGCCCCAAATCTGGGACGCCTTCCGTCCCTAATTGGTCCGCAGATACGGACGGATTGGAGATGGCTCTGTGGTACACAAAATTGGGGACGGATTCGGAACGGATTTCATTATCCGTCCCTAATCTGTGTATAATCCGTCCCTAAATTTAGGGACGGAAATTTCAGTCCCCAAATTCTGTCCCAAATCTTGAATTTTCTAGTAGTGGATGTGCTTGGGTAATGGGGAAGCTGCCGTCGAAGGCTGCAATGAATGTTACGCTTCTCGGTGGAATTATGTGTTAACACTGTACTCCACTTTTTTGGATCTCTTGGTTCAATCGATTTGGTTGATCTTTTATATATGTTTAGATTTCTCTGCTGCTCACGCAACCGCTATGGCGAACACTTTTGCTCAGTTCATTTGTGTTTCATGTCAATTTCTTTAGATTTATTAATTGATTTTTGTTTCATTTTAAATGATTCTTATTCAAGGTCGGGCTCCACAACTGGTGGTCAAATGGGTGCGCTGAGTTTAGCTTCACTGCAAATATCCCGTCATCAGGAATGGTTTACTGTGTTTTTCGGTTTTTGTGATTATCGTTTAGGGCTGGAAAGCTGGATTCAATGTAGGATATACTAGTCAAATGGGGGGATATGAGGCCAAAGCTTGTGAAGAAGCTGGAGAGTCTCAGTGGAATAAAGTGGTACCGCTGTAATCCATTTTTGGATATCTTTGTTTAGTCGATTGAGTCTATTTAATTCTAATTTATTTTTTGATTTCTTGATTGCTCATGCAGACTATTACGAATGCTTTTGGGTTTGCTCAGATGTTTTAAGTGTGTGGCTCCAAAACCAGTGGTTAAGTTAGTTAACTTTCGCTTCACTGGATAATTTTGAATCATTGGGCAAGATTTGCTGCATTTCTTTTGTTTTTTAATTGCATTTAAAGTCTGATAACCTGGATTTGCCGCCTACAGGGAGCTATTATCGTGATGGCAAAAGCTCTTAGCAGAACCCGATATCTGATCGAAAAGGTTTACAGCCTTAAATCCCAACTCCGAGGTTTATCTCTCGGAATCCAGGTACATTTCATTACTTCCATTGGTTCATGCTGATCTTATACAATTGCAGAATTCCAACGGTATTAACATCTTATTTAGATGCTTCCATGCGTTATTAGATTCTGCATTTTTGTTTTATCAGATACCTCATGTTTCGAATCCATGCTGCATCATATTTTCTGCATATACCTTATTAGTCCCCCAGGACATAAGGTGTGTGAATTGATTGACTTGAACTATTTTAGCAATGCATCTTCATATCTACTTTTGAAAAAAGATGCTTACACTTCTTTTGTTCCAACCGTTTCCACAAGTGTTTTCAGCAGTTGGGGGCTGTTTCAGTTTGTTGTGAAGAATCCCTCTTTTTTCGGTGCCGATCTTGCACTCCAGATCCTAGAAATCTTAAACTTCTTTGGGTTCGGAAAGAATCCCTCTTTTTTCGGTGCCGATCTTTCATGCCAGATCCTTCTACTGGCTCCAAAACTGGTGTTCACGTGGGTAATTGGAGCTTAGCTTCGGTGGATAATTTTGAGTTCGGAAACATATCCTCCAGTTTTTATGTTTTTTGTGATTGGATTTTATGACTAATAGGATGGATTCAATGCAGGATGTGCTTGGGAAATGGGGGAAGCTGCGGTCGAAAGCTGCGACGAATGTTTCACATCTCGGTGGAATTATGTGGTAACACTGTAATCCATTTTTTTGGATCTCTTAGTTCAATTAATTTGGTTGGTTTTTTATTTGTGTTTGTATATTTTGGTTACTCACGCAACCGCTATTGCGACCGCTTTTGCTGAGTTCAATTCTGTTATGTGTCAATTTCTTTAGATTTATTAATTGATTTTGTTTCATTTTAAATGATTCTTACTCAAGGTCGGGCTCCAAAACTGGTGGTCAAATGGGTGCGCTGAGTTTAGCTTCACTGCAAAATTTCCTGCCATCTAGAATTATTTTCTGAGTTTTTCGGTTTTTGTTCTTAGCTTTCAGGGTTGAAAACCTGGATTCAGTGTAGGATATACTGCTCAAATGAGGGATTTGAGGCCGACGACTATGAAGAATGTGGAGAGTCTCAATGGAATAATGTGGTACCGTTGTATTCCATTTTTGGATATCTTGGTTAAGTCGATTGCGCCTATTTAATTCTGATTTACTTTTTGATTTCTTGATTTCTCATGCAGAAGGCTATTACGAACGCTTTTGGGTTTGTTCAAATGTTTTTATTGTCTTGCTCCAAAACCAGTGGTTAAGTTAGTGAGTGAACTTTCGCTTCAGTGGATTTTTTGAATCATTGGGCAAGATTTGCTGCATTTTTTTTGTTTTTTTTGTTTTTTTTGTTTTTTTTGTTTTTTGTTTTTTTTGTTTTTTCTTGCATTTTAAGTCTGATAAACTGGATTTGCATTCGTAGGCTGCGAAGAAGAATGATGATCTCGGGGGAAACTTGTGGTGTCACTGTAAGCCTTTTTTCTTGCTTTAGTCGATTGTGTAAATTTAACTTTGATTTACGTTGGGCTTTCTTGGTTTCTCATGACAAGGCTATTGCGCAGGCTATGAATTTGTTGCATTGTTTTTCGAGTTGATTTCTTTATATGTTTTAATGGCTATTGTTTCTTTTTTTCTCTCTGTTTCAAATTCTGGCACCAAACGTGGTGGTCAAATCGATGGGTGGCAGATGTGCCTGATAAGATGGACTCGGTGCAGGATGTGCTGCGAAAATGAGGGAAAAATGTTGGCATGGGCTTCGAAGAAAGTGGCGGATTTCATTGGAAACCCCTGCTAGCATTGTACGTCATTTTTGGATTTCTTGGTTAAGTTGTTTGAGTCGACTTACCTCTCATTTATTTTTGGATATCTTGGTTGAGTTGATTGAGTCGGTTTAACTCTGCTTCATGTTTGGATATCTTGGTTGAGTTGCTTTAGTCGATTTAACTCTGCTTCATGTTTGGATTTTTTGGTTGAGTTGATTGAGTCGATTTAACTTTGATTCGTGTTTGGATTTTTTTTTGTGTTGCTTACGACATCGCTCTTGCGCAGGCTATAGATTTGTACGGTTGTGCTTCATGTCGCTTTCTTTAAATTTGTTACTGATTTTATGTTTTCATTTCTTAACGACTTTGAATCAAGGTCTATCTCTGAAACTGTTGATCAAGTGGGTGCATGGTGTTTGCTTCACCGGATAAACTCGAGTCATTAGGCAAGAATTTATTCAGTTTTTGGTTTTTGTGATTGGATGTTATGTTTGTTCTTTGTGTGGAAGCTCTCGGTAGAAGCCCATGGCAGCACTATAATCCATTTTTTTCTTTGCCCTGTTCAAGGTTTTATGGTTATTATTTATTTTGTTTCTGAGATTTGGTTCAAATCTTCTTTAGCATCAAATTTTGATCAATTTTTTCGGACTAGTCTGATTGGCTTTGAGTGCTTGCTTTATGAGGATTGTGGTTGAATCAGATTGTGATAGCGCTTTTATTTTAGTGATGCAGTTACCTATAAGTATATAGTGAGACGCTTCAAATGAAAAGCAGAATATGGGAGAAGCGTTCCATAGCTCTCGTTGACAAATACAACAAGGAAGAGATTTCAATTCTTTTTAACAAGAAGACAAAGATATTGGCATCCGAACTTTGAGTCGAGAAAGAGGAGTGGGCTGGGAAGCATCCGTGCAATTCGTTGGACCGAGTTAAGGGAACTCCCGACCGGGAGGATTCTCTTTTGGAAACTTCCAAGGAAGCTTTCTTTGATATCTTATGGGATATTCTCATATGTAATTAAAACATTATCATATCCAAAGGTTTATTTGCGTGTTTGACTAAAATATTAACACAGACAACATTCTTCACTTCCTGCAAACAAACTGCAATTTTTTGTTTATCGGTTTTAACTACAATTATGATAATGCATTGACATGATATCAATTCACGTTAGCTGTATAGCCCCAACAAAATTCAAATGCGAAAATCAGAGATAACAACATATTGACATGTTATCAATTCGAGTGAATTGACATGTCACTTTGCTTTTTTTATTCACTTCAACTTATTCAAAGTTTTCTGCTTTCAAATACTAAATATGGATTTCCATCGTTCTCTTTGTGGTTGTTGGGCATTGTGATTTTTTAAAATAATGTTCATGTCATTGCACACTCAACGTTGTACATACGTTTTTTCCATGCCTGATATGAATTAGCAGATATTAACTTGACGTTTTTTCGCTTCCATCCCCAATCTATTACTTCCATATTTGTATATATTAGTCCAACCTACAAGGTATTTTCGTAAAATTTCATTATGATGTGTGTTAAATCTATTCAATATGGATCAGGTCCATGGGATAGAACCATTCCAAAACAAGAAACTTCACAAACAGTTCTCCTTAGACGCTTGCCGGTTGCTGCACCAAGACCAAATGATTTAAGAATAAATCACCTTTACCTTAGCGATATCCATTGCTTGTGGTATGTTTTACCTCAACAACGAATTTGTATATAACTGATAACGTTGTTGTCTCAAACAAAACAAAATAAGAAATCGACCCCAACCAAACATCCAAAATTTTTTCCCTGATTCCATATTTATATCGAATTATTTTTTGTTTTCAAGTAAGATTTATCGTCTTTTGTAAAATTAATTTTCTACAAAGTAAATGAATCCATTTTTTTCTCCCAGCACTCCTCTCTCAATTTTTACAATAAAAAAGCACCCACTCTTCCTAAGTCTTCACTTCCAGTGGTGACCTCCCATTTGTTTCCCTCTCATCGTCGTCCATCCCAACCACCGGCGGGCTGCCGCCTTCATCTTCTTCCCTAATGGCCAGCGATTCCCCGCATCTGTCGCCCCTCTTGCTCCCTCCCTCCCTCATTGTTGATCGTGCCGCCCACCACAAAA
Source organism: Gynandropsis gynandra (assembly GCA_036759665.1). Classification (NCBI taxonomy): domain Eukaryota; kingdom Viridiplantae; phylum Streptophyta; class Magnoliopsida; order Brassicales; family Cleomaceae; genus Gynandropsis; species Gynandropsis gynandra. The sequence goes on from CM071875.1 coordinate 18,730,253, forward strand.
TTCCAGTTTCTTTCATTATCCCACCCAACCGACCATTCCCCACCTCGGTCCCCTCTGTTCCTCCCCCCATCGGTCCGCCTAATCGCTCTATGTCGTATTCCACTGGCGGAAAGCTCTGCCTCTCGGTTGTCCTTCGTCTATCTATCGCCTGGTAAGTCATGCCGACGCTCAAACGCGTTATTTGCCTTCTGCACTTTCCTTCTTTCTCTGACTATGCACTTCCGCCCGAAATCGTGCAATGGTAGATGTGTCTTGCCCCTTATTCAATTGTGTCTCTCGGGATCAAATCTTCCCCGTGTTGTGTCTTTTCAGCACTCCAAAACGTCTGTCCGTTCATGGCCATGTTATAGCCCAACTAAATTATCCATTTCCTCCCATCTTAATGTCGGGAAACTCAATCATCTTGCCATTGCATTTCCAGTGCTTTAAATACCGTAGGCTTCTTCGACAGTTTTCGCTACTACAAGTACATCTCTCTACATAAATTTTTTTAGATTGCGTTATGGCTTCATTGTCTTTGTCTTCTGGCTCATCATAGGACGTGTCTTCCGCATATGGGAAGCAAGGAATGCCAAAAAGGGTGGCCAACTCATGTGGATGGAGTGCCTCCTAATCGATGCTAAGGTGACCTATATAATAACATCTTCATCTCTATAATTTCGTAAATGGATACGTGCATGCATGTGTGTGGAGACTTAGATGGACAATTGGGTTGCTGAATGGTTGTTATTCGGTGGTTCTTGTCTCCCTGTCTAATTGTTGTAGGTCAAAGATTAGGTCTCGCTGGCTGTTGGTTGTAGGCTTCGGTTCCTATTGCTCTCGCTGTCTCTTTGCCTCGCCGTCTGTTGGTCTCGCCGATTGTAGGTAGTGCTATCTCTTGGTTGTAGGTACGTGTGTCTCTTGGTTGTAGGTAGGACTTGTGCTACACTAGAAAAAAATAACTGAACAAAACAAAAAGGTTCTGCCCTCTTCCAATCTTTCAGACTTACTGTAACGCCTTATATATATATCAGTTCGCAATTATTTCCAGGCTTTCAAACTTACTGTAAGGTTCTGTTAGGTTTATTATTGAAAATGTGACACTCTTTGTTTTTTCTGCCCTTAGATCTGTACGGTTGTGCTTCATGTCGCTTTCTTTAAATCTCTCTACATAAACCAAACGCTACGGTTTTTCGTTCGCTGGCTTGCATATATATTGAGAATAGAGTTTTACGCGTTGGGCGCGTCTGCAACTGCTGCATTGTTGTAAATGCCATATGCACACAATTATTTGATTCATTGCATTGATATCTCTCTTTGTAGTTGTGAACATCAACCTTAATCGTGCACAATCGTCTTATCTTTAAAAGCTTCGGTCATGCTAGGCATTTGCGTTGCATTGCTGCTTGTGACTCGGTTCTTAGCAAGAAATCTATGTACCATGTCATATAAGGGCAACACAACGCCATGTTTCCTTCATACTGCCCTTTGTCATTTTGCTGGCATTGTTTTGTGCTTACATGCAATTGGTTAGCATAATTTGTGCAAAAATCCCACCAGCTATGTTTGTACTTTTGAAACAGTTGCATGATGTTCTATTTTGTATACCATGTCCTCCATTTTTCTGATGATATATGAGGCTGCTTTGTGATTTATTGATTTACCTGTAATTCATTAATATCGTACCATATCCATGTAGTCAACTTTGCTGCATGGGACAACTAACTGACGTTTACATACACTTCGCCCCCTTCCTCCAAGAAGCGACTATTTTGCATTTGGAAGGAATGGATGTTGTTCGCAGCAATCCGAACTACAAACTGACTGATTTACATGTTTCAGTCCGCTTTAGTGTATCTACTAAATTGTCGGATGTTTCGGAAGAAGATTTTGCTATTCCACAACATGTTTTCAGACTTGCTCCGTATGACGAGCTAACATCGTTGGCCAATAAAAACGCCTCTCTACCAGGTATTTTGCACCTACACCTCCGGATCCCATCTATTTTTTTCCATCCTTTTCCTGGACATCATTATACTGCTTCTTTTGTGTCTTGCTCTTTAGATGTGATTGGCCGAGTGGCAGCTATCAAGGATTCACTCAATGATAGCGTCTCATCCACCCCCCGAGTTTCCCTACGGCTACAACTTTCTTGCTTTATGTTCAAATCGGCCTATTTTTTCCCCTGTCCATGTTGTTTTACCTAAACTAACAATTTTGCTATTTATATCAAGTCGAATGCAAATTAACCTGACAGCATGGGACCAGAAGGCTGATGAGTTGCGCGCTAGGCTGGAACAGTTCAGCTCAAGCCCTCAGTCATTTTGGTCACTGCCGTTAATCCCAAGTTTGTTGCTGGTACATTTCCCATATGATATCGATACCTCATTGTGTCGTGCATCTTTTATTGTGTCATGGACTCGATATCCATCTTACAAGTTGTTTCGATCTTTTTTTTTCTCTTCATAAAAACGTTCGCATAGGCATTATTCAAATAGGATGATTGTCTTTCATTGTTGCTAGGTACTCGCTATCTCAACACGACTTCCACAACCAGATACTTTTTGACGGTGAATCAACTGTTTTAACAGATTATGTTGAAAGGTGAATCATTCTTTTTCTAACCATCCAACACCTATATGTTTTAGCACTGCACTGTTTTCCAGCACGCCTCACCTGTTTCTCAACCTTTCTCAACAACCATTTTAAATATTTACGCGCCTCTGTCGCCCAGCACAAGAGATGGAGCAATGATTTAAGTACTCAATTGGTGAAAATGGAAATGGTTTCTCTCCTGGAGCTTTGCAAATTCATCACCATATCTGACCACAAGGTTCTACATTCTCGGTACCATTTCCAAATACGCTATATTTCATGTTCTACCGCCTTTGATATTCCTTTTTCCTTTTTTGCATGAAGCTGAGTTTTATTGTGAGACACGCGTGAATCAAATCATAAAAGAAAATGGTTGGACCTATGTGGCATGTGCAAAGTGTTCCAGAAAATCAAACTGTACTTGCTGCTTAAGGATGCTGCTGAAGAAAATAACTTCTGAAATTTTTACTTGATATGGTTGGCAAGCGGTACAAGTTCCAAATCAAAGTCACTGCTTTCAATTTCTCACCAAATCACCGCTCTTTTACTACAACACATCTTACGGAATTTCCTATGTCTACAGAGACTAATTCAGATATTTTGGAGGTCAAGAATGGTTCAATTGTTGTTGTTATTTGTTTTAAGTAAGACCTGCAAAATTTTTCGGTGCTCCTAAAATGTATTGTTATAGGTCGTTCCTGAGGACCGTGTTGGGGATGTCCTCGCTTTGATAAAGGGCAAGAAATCCAATTGTGCTCCGCCGATCAACGAAAAGGGTACAAAGGAAGCATCTGAGGACAATGATTCGATTGTTCTAGCCACTATTAAGGAGAAGAAACAGATGCGCGTGAAGAAGATCCGTCTCACTTAAGTGGATTTAACTCCAATCTATTTAAAAAGTCGTTTGCTGGTTCCGATCGTTTCTACATTTTTTCAATAAAAGCATTGTTGACTTTGGCTGCATAAAACTTTGTACTTTCCTATTTCAAAATTTTATCTTGCAAATAACTTTACAACCGTTTCCTTATGTTACGTCCGCAACGAACCCAATTTCTCCTTCACCTAAACCAAGCATTACCTTGCAATTTGCATATCATTCATTTTGTCATTATGCTGCAAATATTCCAGGTTACATAAAAAATATGTTCATTTTCCAACCTCCTAAGCTTTTGTTTTTCATTGGTCTGAATGCTACAAAACAAGCATCACAATCGTCATTCTTGGTTGACCAACACCGCCAAACCACTTGAGGTTTCAGTTTCTCAATGGTATCACCATCAACAACTAAAACGTTCCTTTTTTATTTCATACAACTCAACACACTATCAAACATTGATCAACACACTTACCAACCATCGGGGAACCCATTCATTTTATTTAAACAATAAACCTTCAAAATACAACATTCCTCCGACCAAACAAATCCAAATGACATAATTACTCCTTAGTTAATAATTTGTACATGATATGAGAAGTCTACTAAAACACCATAAATTTGCAACTCAAATAGTTTTCCTGCATAAGACATGCCAATTCGCTTGGAATCTTTCACTTTCACGGTTGTAGCACAATCCCACTTTCCACATTGGTTGCAGAGTCAACTATTGAAGTTGTGGAATTGCCTCGACTCCAACCTCCCAAACAACCCCATCCACTGACAGACAATGCTCAAGCTGTATACAAAAAAAAGAGCAACCGCCATCTTGGGAGCGAAGAGCGAATATCAGTACGCAGTTGGTCAAAAGCGTTATCCAAACAAGGATCAAATAGCAAGCATCTTAACAGAATTCCGCAAAAGAATGTACTTGAAAGCTCACTCAAGTTAGCCTTCAAGCTAGCTCACAAATACAAAGTCATTATGTAGCAGTTTTGATGCCAGCGGCGTCACCTTTTTTCCATGATGAAGAACTCGCACCAAAAAACTCGCATTCACTCGAGAATTACTTACGCGTGGAAACGGAAGATCACCTTCTAATATGACTCAAAATCTAGCTCACGGATGTAAAACCATCATCGTGGATTTTTTTCCAGGTACCTGAAACATGATTCCCTATGCACACCGATAAAGATAACACAACGCAATACATATGTCATGAAGAAACAAGTTTAGGATTTTCAAAACACACAATTCATGCAATACAACACAGTTTGGTATTCTCACAACACAAAAATCATGCATAAACAACTAAAAACCCACTAACTCATGCTATTACTTATCAAATAAAATGTGGAAAACGGTCTTAAAGCGTTGGCCCAGTTTACTTTGCAGCGCTAACTTCACATCCTTCTCAATTGAAACAATTCCCCTCTGCAAGAATATAAAGATTCTCATGTTCATGTAGTTACAAAACCGAGTGAATGGCTTTGTAATTCTGTCCAACCATATTAAAAAAACACAGTTCCAGAAAATAATTGAAAAAGGGATCCGCTTTATATAATACTTACGCGTGTTTTTGTATTCCATAGATATGCTAACTGATCCCGATATATATACAATATCTTTATTTCAAAAAAACTTCACGCCATCCAAATTAGCACCCATAGATTATCGAACATAATAAAAGAATGTCCAAGAATCTAGGAATATGAGGTACACATTCATACCAAATTCATACTAGTTAGAAATGAATGAACCCATTATCTAGAGTTGGAAAAACCTATCTACTGTCACATAATGGCCATTCCTACCAAATCCAGGGCAAAAAAATAATGTTGCGCAAAAAAACTCCGATGCAATCAAGAAATAAGGTTTGAAAGAGGAGACTCACCTCCAGGTGGCACTCAAGTAAGCTCACAAATGCGGAGTCATCTCTTTCCCACATTAAACCAGATATTTTTTTGCCAAAGCGGACAATAGGTTTGTAGTACCTGCACATAGAAATAACTGAACGAAATGGTGAAATGTACAATTCAAGTGCGCATCATACGAGATTTAAAGGTCTGAAAGTAGTGGCCCATGCCCTCTTCAGGGCCACTCTCCATTCATTTGCATTGCTATGAATTTCTCAGCTAACCTCCACCCATTCAGGGGAAAGCCCGTTTATTTTAAGAATTCTGTAGTGGGTGGCCTCTGTTGGGTCTGCATGCGCGACGTTCAGGGGTTTGCATTTCCTTGTTCAGTTCTCAAACTGTCGTTTTTTCCATGGAATGCCATATTCTTTGCTTCACGCTGCATATAATACTTACGCATGTATTTGTATTCCGTGGATATGTTAAATGATTCAAAGATATATACAATCCCTACAGTTCAGAAAAAGCTCGCGTCATCCAAATTAGCACCCATTAATTACCTAATATAATGAGTGCATGTGAAAGAATTTAGGAATATGGAGTTCTAATTCATACCAATTTCATACGAGTTTAAAATATGTCAAGAGGAGATGAATGTACCAACAATCTTAACGTGTAAAAACCTATACACTATCACAAATGACCTCCCTGTACACTATCATAAAGAAAAGTAAACGAAACTATGCAACAGCTTCTTTGGTTTCAACCCATATGAAACTATCTATATGGTTTTTGAATAATAACATTTCAATACTTCACAAGCCTATTTCAGATGATCCTAAGATGTCGACAATCTCAAATCATTCTTGTTACTGACAATTCATTAATCAATTCCCCAAAGATTTTCACGGTTTTGCTTTCATTGCTTTGCCAGTTAAAGCTACAAAAAAGAATAAATATGTGCTTGCAGGGAAAAGATAATAACAGGAAAAAATCTAGAAATCCATCTGAAATCAAACAGGCTTTTGTCGATGAATATCATCAGATAACTTATTTCACATGGTTTAAAACAGTTAAGCAACACATAACGTACGAACTAGCTTAGATGGATAATATGAACTTGGCAATAAGCTGGAAGTAAGGGTGAAGAACATTAACCTCTCATCTTTTTCAGTTCCTCACCAATGTTAGATGCTTCAGAAGCATCTGAACAATATCATTAGATATTGCAGACACCTGCGTCTTGAGGTGTTCAATTTTGGAGTCTGTCTCCTACTAAAGCCGCTTCACATTGCCACCTGAATCTTCACTGGTCTGAATTTCGTACAAACATTATTATCCATAAGAATTTCTGAAACGCAAGTATATACATATTCTAGTTTGAGAAATATACATATAAATTATCATTTTCATATACACCTCCTCGTCTTTTCTCTAAAATCCAGCTTCCATTTGGGCACGAAATTCAACAATCTCCTTCTCAGCTTCATCCTTTGCCTATTTCAGCCTAGACAATTTGGTTGACAACAAAAAACAGAAATTCAGATAAAACCTCAAACTCACATGCAAACAACATCCTCAACTCCCCATTCTCTGTTTTTTTTTTTTTTTTTTTTGCCTTTGCAAGAATGGCCATTACACATTTGATGGACACATGAAGCTAAAACATATTGGATTTTTTCAAAAAGAAAAAGGAAACAAAGAGCCCATATCAGTGTAATTGTGTTGTTTTTCTCTATGCTTGCAAGTTCCATAAGCAGATACTTTAAAGGAAATGAGAAAGAAGTGACAAGACTTGTGAAGAAGCACTGCTTGCTCTCGCGTATGCATACGATACCATTCCTAACACTAAAATCATGGAGACAAGGAAAGAAACAAATATAAAAAATTTCATCATCAGCATATTCGACAAAACGAAGCTGGTGCGGTCGAAAATTTCAAACCGATGACTTGGGAAGAACGATTGCTTGCTCTTGAGGACCACGGCGATACCTGATGATCTCTTAACCTGCTGAATGTTCATAACATGAACTAAAACCAGATGAATGCAAAAGAATATTGAATGATCTTCAAGGGCATATTGAATGATCTTTACCCGTCGTTTCAAGCATAAATCAGCAATGTGAATATAAGAAGCTGAAACTGCTCAATGTTGTAATGTTCTTCACCAAGCAAATCAATTATAACGACAATTTTGACAAAATACCGCCAAGTAAAAATAGATGCAGACGCATAAGAAAGCAATGGAATGAGATCTGATATTTCTGCTTAATCAGAATCTTCGTAAGCTTTCCCATCGGATAATTCATCGAATGACCTTATATCGAGTTGGTAACACAAAATGCCACCGATTCCATCAAAACCTCGACAAAATTAAGACCCTTCTTGTGACTTATTGGTAAGAAATTCCAACGTACAACCGAAACGTTTATACTCATTCGCAAACAATTCCAATAGAGGCATCTTCTCTTGAACTCCTCATTCAGCGTTGGCAATTGGATCGTAGAAATTACTTTGATCAATCTCTTGATCTTTGTTCAAATGCTTCACGATTATTTCGCCGCTTGAACTGTTCTTAAGCACATACCTATTTACATCTAAGGTCTTCCCCACTATAAGGATTTCAACAGCACCCATTTCAAGAGCTTTTAATGTATTATCTACACCAAAGACATATTTCGTGTCTTGACTAATCTCCTCAAAATACTTTCTGATCAAACAATTTTCCTGAATGAATTTCACGTTGGATAGTATCTCACCAGACAGTTCAATTGCTTGGTTGAATCCATTTTCTCCTCCATACGAAACATCAACCACATTCAATATCTTGGCTTGCAGCCGAGGATCACACATATCCGATTAGCTCAGTTCAATCTTACAGTAATCTGAACCAGCAAGTATCAGACCCGCAACATTTGGTTGGCTCGAGCCTGGGTTGATAATGAACTGAGTGGCAAGCTCTGTAGTCGTCCTCACATAGTTATGTCGCTTCTCAATCCTAAGACGAGCAAACCGAAGGGCAAACTATCCACCTCTCCCGTGCTTTTTCAGGGGATCGACTGTAAACTTATGAAGAACCTCTCTAGACTGTCCACCTCTCCCATTGCCAATGAGAAAGCAATGGACTACCTTAAATCATAACGGTACAAAGTCTGTGGAACCGTCGCCTGGACTCTTGCCCTACCCCATTAACGGTTTCCCCCATAAACAAACCCCATATCAGACGTCAAAACTGGATTCCCAGGGACGGATGAAAAAAATGCAACCGTACCTTCTTGGCATGCTCTTCCCTTATGCCATTGGAGTTACCCCGCTTCCCCGCTCACAGGTACGATTCCTTACCCGTCGTTACTTGTGCTTCCACCGCTTTCGTGTCTGTAGGCAAAAACTGCAGCCGGATGCGGCTCGACAAATCCGCCGCTGGAGCGTTGCTCGGGCCCTTTATGAACCCACACCACAGTTTCCGTCATTGTTCTCCGAGAATTCCCCGAATTGGCCATCCATTGAAGCCGGGAAGCTCCGCCAAATATAATTGGCACATGTCGCCGGCGCAATTTCGAGTCCATGTTTAATCGACGACGGGAACTGCAGTTCCTTATATGCTTTTGTTTTTTTCCCATCTGTCGCCCTTGTGTTGCTCCTTATATTCTTCTGTCTTATTTTTCGTACGTAAACATTTTTCATTTAACCAAGTTTACATTTGCTTTCTGTACAATGCGAAGGCTAGGTGATTAAAAATACAGACACCAATAATGTATATAATTGCTTTTTCGTTTATCTTGACATCGTTTTTTTAAGCTCGGACATGTCTTTGCCTAAGGCCTTTTCCATCGACAGAATGTTCTCACATAACAATCGTAACAGATTCCAACCTAGAATGAAAATGTATGCTTTTTAACTTAATCTTTTATTCCTTAATGCTCGCCAAATTAAATTCCCTTTTACCATTATTACATTCAAATAGATATATGATTCCCTTTTACATGCCTTCTTTTCGATTTTTCGTTTACATCTCTTTGTAGCTCGCACGTGCCAACCGTAGAGTCATCGTATCGCAGAAGAAAAACCGCACACGCCTTCACGGTATGTTTGGCTTGGTAATTTTATGCGAAAACTACGTCGTAAACTTTATCTCAATAGTAATTACAATTTATACACACTAACTTAGATCCTATCCACACTAATCCGCCTGAAAATTTTTAGAATAACATATTCAATGACAACCTTATATGCTTAATTCCACGACAGCTAATGCTGCAAATGCGAGTTCAAATGCATCCCCTTCAACATCACAGACCATAGGTTTGTTATAATCATTTACCACTAACTCCCTTAATCATTCAATGCATATTGTCTTCTCTTTAATAACATATTCTAAGCCTATTACATAAACATACTAGGCCTACCAAATCCACTTGCTTACAAGGAGGAAAATCTCACTTAATGTCCAAACTGTCGTGCATTGGTATGGCGTCAGGAGAGCCTTGCTAAGAGCCAAACCACACATAAACTATTGTTCAACTTATGTTGCATGAAAGGACGTGTGAAGTTGCCTCCTATTCCTGCAACACCGCCCTATCTTGAAGAGATCTACATGAATTCCAAGGCCTTTTGTACAAACATTCGCGCTTATAATTCTATACGTGCATTCACATCGATCGGTGCGAAAATTGACCACTCTATTACTTCTTGTGCTGGCCCATTTACCTTTCGAATTCATGGCGGGAATCATCACACGATTGGCTCATTATTACCAATTGAAGGCAAACCCCCTCAATTTCCAAACCTTTATATATATGACACAGCAAACGAAATACAGAATCGGATGCGGACCCTTCGCGAAATGCTGGCGTAGGCGACCTCGATGATCAAGTTCTTGCCAACCTCATTATGATGCTTGAAAATCTTAATCATCTTGCAAAGATTTTTCGAAAGGCGAGAGATCATTATGAATCGGGTGATATAGCAGAATTTACGCTCCGAATGCTAGAACCAAGGAAAAAGAACAAACAATATGAGTTACCAACTGGTGATGAGGTTGCTGGTCTTATTGTTGGAGATCTTTCATCAATGATTGGAGAAAGAGATGTTTTTTACAATTGAAACCTTCTGGGCAACTCTTCAGAATCATTGATCTCCATCCGTTGTTCATGAGTTTGCAATATCCTCTCTCATTCCCGTACGATGATATCGGCTTCCATGAGGAGATACCCTATGCAAATGAAAGAAAAAATGGGACTTTGTCACTATGCGAGAGTATTACGTTATCAGAAGGAACTACACTCATTAGAGGAGGATGTCTCTTCCAACAGTATGTGTTTGATGCATATACAACCATTGAACAAGAACGAATTCGTTGGGCCAAAAACAATCAACAAAAACTTCGCTCAGATCTATATAATAATTTTTATGATGCAATTGGTAAAGGCGATACAGGCGGTAAATTTATCGGCAGAAGAATCATATTTACCGCCTTCGTTCACTGGGGGACCAAGATACATGGTTGAGAACTATCACGACGCTATGGCTCTTTGCAGATTGTATGGTAATCCCGATCTCTTTATAACAATGACTGCTAATCCAAAATGGCAAGAAATTCTAAGTCATTTGCAGTCTATGGAGAGAGCAATCCAAACGACAGGCCAGACATTGAATGTTGAGTCTTTAAAATCAAACTAGACCTGCTTTTGGAAGATCTCGTTGCTGGTCTTTTCTTCCCAAAGCCTATCTCAGATTACACGATAATTGCTTACTAAATTCATCGGAACTATATTCATTTAGTAAATAGGAAAATCTTTAATTTCATTGTCTATGTTCTATTGCAGTTGTATACACCGTTGAGTTCCAAAAACGTGGTTTACTACATGCTCATATTCTTATTTGGCTAGAACCTGCTTTCAAAAACCCTACTTCTGTTGACATTGAAAAATTCATTCAAGCAGAACTTCCAAACAAGGAAATCAACACTGAAGGATTTAGATTAGTCGAGCAACATATGATGTATGGACCTTGTGGCCTGGACAGGCCACGTTCACCATGTATGGAAAAGGGTATATGTTCAAAAACATAACCTAGACCGTTTGTTGATCAGACAAAAGTTCTTGAATCTGGTTACATCATGTACTGACGCATGGAAGATGACACCAAATATGCAATGAAAAAATATATCAAGCTGGACAACAGCTTTGTCGTCCCACACAACTTAGCCCTATTGAAAAAGAATAGATCGCATATCAACGTTGAATGGTTTTATAAAGCAAATGCGATTAAATATCTCTTCAAGTACATTACCAAAGGTGTTGATAAGGCATCATTATTGATTGAAAGAGGTTACAGTGGAGAAATCCCCTCTGATAATGGGACGGGCAAAACGTTTGAAATCAATGAAATCAATACCTACCTCGAGTGTAGATATTTGTCTTCGTGTGAAGCGGTTTGGAGAATATTAGCATTTAGCATCCACCACCCAAAAACCCTCAGTGGTACGTTTATCTGTGCATCTTGAAAACGAGCACAGTTAAACTTTTAATGATTCAGCTGATCTAGAAAGTGTTGTCAATAAACCGGGTGTAGGGGCAACAATGTTTATGGAATGAATGCGAGCAAACAAACTATTTGAAGAAGCGAGGCACTTAACATATGTCGAGTTCTCGAAAAAATTTGTATGGCACAACTCGGATAAAATTTAGTCCAAAAGGAAACAAGGCTTGTCACTTGGTCGCATTGTCAATATTCATCCGGCGTTAGGAGAGTTGTATTACCTCCGAATGTTACTAGATGTAGTAAAAGGTCTGACGAGTTTTGACAGCATTAAAACGGTTGTCGGTGTGCTATATAATACGTTTAAGGATGCATGCATTGGAGAGGTTTATTGGATGAGGATGATGAATGGTGTCAAACTATGACAGAGGCCACAAGATGGGCGATGCCTACGCAGTTGAGGCAACTAATTGTAACGCTCTTACTATATTGTGAGGTCAACAAACCATTGGAGTTATGAAAATGTTGTTGGATATCCCTAGGGGATGATATTGTGTTCAAGCAAAAGAAAGAGTTCAATTTTGATGGTTTAAGATTGTCCGAATCTAAAATTGAAGTGTACACACTCATTGAGATCGAAAAACTCCTCAAAGAGCATGAAAAGTCACTACTAGATTATTCTGATATTCCCACCCCTCATGACTAGATCATACATGCCATAACATGCTACTTTATAAGACAAGAAATGCAAATTGATGAGGAGTTCGAACGTCAAGAGCATACAAAATTATCCTCAACAATCAATTAAGAACAAAAAGAAATCTATGAAGCTATGATTGACTCAGTCCAACGGAACGAGGGAAAGCTTTTTTTTTGTTTATGGACCTGGTTGAACGGGGAAAAAGCACTTGTACAAAACAATCATTTCAAGACTACGTTCTGAGCACCGCGTTTTCATACTTGTTGCATCATCTGGTATAGCCGCGCTCCTTTTACCTGGTGGACGTACAACACATTCTCGGTTCAAAATCCCGATCAATTTGCATGAAGGATCGACCCGTGATATCAAACAAGGCACTTTGCTATCAAAAATGCTTATGGAGGTTGATTTAATTATTTGAGATGAGGCATCAATGGCATATCGTAATACATTTGAAGCACTTGATCGTACATTGAAAGGTATTGTTTCCGTGGAGGACAACCATGTCTTTGAAAAACCCTTTGGCGAGAAAACTGTGCTGTTAGGCGGTGATTTCCGGCAAATATTACCAGTCACACATGGTGGTCGTGCTGAAACGGTTATGTCAACAATAAATCGTTCATTCTTATGGGAATCCTTTCATATATATACTATAAAACACAATATGCGATTACGGCATCAAGAGCGAAATTTTGCAAAATGGTTGTTAGCTGTTGGGGATAGCACAACACGTAGTATGCAATTTACAATGAACGATTCGTTTGAAGGAGACATCATATTAATCGACAAAGAATTAATGCTCGAGAATACAGATGATCCTTTCCAGACAATCTTCGATGCGACATATCCATGCTTTCGTGAATTGTACATGAACCCTGGGTATCTCAGGAAACGAGCTGTTCTAACTCCTAGAAACGAAGACGTTGATGAGGCAAACTATTTTTTTTATAAAAAAACCTAGAAAGCCTGTTGAATACTTAAGCTCTGATTCAATTGGAATTGATAATTCTCCTACAACCGACTTTCTTGAATGCTCTGGTTTGCCAAGACACAAGATTTTTTTGAAGGTTGGTTCTCCTATCATGATGTTAAGAAATCTCAACCAAAAAGAAGGCCTTTGCAATGGAACGCGTTTAATTGTCACTCAGTTAGCTTCTAGAGTTTTAGAGGCAGAAATTATCACTGGCACGCATATTGGCAACAAAGTCTTGATTCCAATAATTATATTATCCCCAACAGATACAGCCTTTCCTTTTACATTGCGGAAACGACAATTTCATGTTAGACTATGTTATGCAATGACAATAAACAAAAGTCAAGGACAAAGCTTGAAACAAATTGGGATGTATCTACCGATACCAGTCTTCAGTCATGGTCAATTGTACGTAGCCTTATCACGCGTAACTTCGGCCGATTGGTTGAGGATAATTGATCGTGCCAACCCCACACTACAAGAACCAACTGTCACAAACATTGTTTATCGAGAAATTTTCACGGGCGTACATAAATCCTGAGGTAAGTGTCAATTTAGCTGCTTACACTACTTTTTTTAAAAAAAAAGGCATTTAAAACTTTAATATTAATTGAACTTGCACCAAATAATATATAAATGTATTACCATATATAACTATACCAAATAAGATTTAGCGAACTGCACTATGACATGTTATTTAGTTCTTAGTTGCAAATGCCCAATAATATTATATATCACATCACGTTTTTTAGTACGTTCTGTTCGCTTCTGCTTTCAATCGACTTATGTTTCTCTTGATGATCTTATTAGTTACTTCTTATTTTACATGTCTTAGATCAAAGCTTCAGATGCGTGCAACGCATGCACAACATACCAAATCATGGATCTATTACATCTGACGCGAAGGAACAACGTCTTTTAGGACGTTCTTTGAGAATTTGGAAAAGACAATACACTTTCAATAACAATCGTTTCCTTGGTCTTTGTTTTTTATTCCTCAGTGAAACAGTAAGTCCTGCTAATCTCTTTTCGTATTCCATATTATATCAATATCTTTCATCATCATGTCTATAATATAATTTCATGGATCTGCCATTGAAGGACATATAAGTCTTCTCGATGATTATAAATACAACCACCAAATAAAAGAGGGAGATACATTTATCTTAAAAAATTTATTAATTCTCATGAATATTGGTCACTACATGTTAACCACGAATATTATGCGCATATCTTTTAGAGCAGACACAGTTGTTCAAAAAGTGACCGACGCGATTCATACAATTCCGACATACCAGTTCAGTATGCATTCATACCGACAATTTGTTAGATTGGCCGGCAGTAGAGAGTTTCTATCAGGTAAATACATTTACACCGGATTAAATATACCTCTTTTACTACTAAACTCACCTATTGCCCGTTAAAACTTGCAGATCTTGTTGGACTCCTCATTGCTATAGAAGGATCAAATTTGCGTTTGCCAACCTACGATCAAAAAATTGCGATCCGATTGTTATTGAACAGGTGAGTTTAATATTATTACTTTATTAACCTATTTTCTTATTTCTCTATTAACCGACTAACTTACCACCCTTCAACACTTGAAAAACAGAAAACATTTCATGAAAATAATCATGTTTGACGAACTTGATGTTCATTTTTCGTTCAATTTTTGCTCGAATGACTGTCAAAGAAACCGTCATGATCGTTACAGGCATTACTCCCATTATGATCAACGATAATAAAAACATTATATACCATATATATATATTTACTTCAATATGATTCGTTCTAACTCTTTTTAAATATATCCAACAGATGTTTTAACACTACGTCCGTCCTGCTCCACCCACATCTACATAGATCCACAACTAAAGCCAATCAAGAAATTCAAGCTTAGGTACGTTTTGAAAATACCCAAATATTTTCCGTCTCAACAACTTCTAATACCGAGTCCTTTATCACATTTAAACCTCAATATTTACGCATATAAGGATAAGAAGAACAATCATGAAAACACTACGTCTCAAATCATGATCTATCTTTTTTTTTGTCATTTTATAGTTAATACTTTCAAGTGCACTGCAAAACCTTCACTATTACTTTTCTCTTCGACGTATACATCTATATATCTAATTCATACATTACAAAATTCATTCTCTGTGTTCATACTTCTCCGTGTGCATATCAATTTAAAAAATCTTATACAAACTGCACGATAATAATATTTTAATAATCACATATCCGTGCATAGCACGGGTATCACCTAGTTTTATTAAAAGCTATTTTTCAGGGTTTTTTTGGATTTGTCTCTTATGTTCTTATTTTAAGTATTTGAAACTCAACACATTTAGTGTGCTTTTTTTATTATCCATTTTATCTGTTGTAATATTTTAGATTCAAAACAAATGGTAAATATATTTCAAATTTTTATCATATAATTATAACTCTTCAGAACTAAATAATCTTTTATAAACTAATATTGAGTATGTTTTTAACAAATAATGTATTAAAATGATAATTTCTCCGGTTATATAATAATTGTCACATGATAATTGTTTGAAATGATAAAAATTGATATCATTTGTTTTTAAATTACATTTTCATACCGTGAAAAACAAAACATAAAATAAGGTTCCAACCTATTCATATAAAAGATTTGAACCAAATAATCACATATATATATATATAATATATAAAGATTTTGTAATTGATGTTCTATTATTCGTGGAATAACGATAACAAAATTGAATATATAACTAAGACATCTTACGAACAAAGCCAAGTACAAATACAATTGGTTCGTTGTTTGAAAGTCTACTCAGAAGTTCCAGTCCCTTCCATTTTTTGTTGCACATTGAACGACATGTAGCTTCCTCACAACATGACACATATGTTGAGCTTTTGTCTCGTCAACCATATTCCCTAAGACATAATAATAATAATAATAATAATAATAATAATAATAATAATAATAATTATTATTATTATTATTGTTATAATGGTAGCATGTTAAACGAATTATAATTTTGATATGTCACTATAATCTTAAAAAATAGACGAAAAAAGGTATGGATTTCGGTATACAAAATTTTTCAAAACGTATAAAAAAAGCCTTCTATGATTTTTGTTTACATATAAAAAAAATATAAATATGCCTTATAAGAGGAAGATGACAAAGGTAACAACCAAGACAAAAGAAACTTGAAATTTTTTAGTCATTTTTTTTCTATTGTAAGAATTTGTTGTGTTTTGTATTATTAATTTCTGTAAATTTATATAAAAGAGAATGCATATTTATTGAAACGTAATATTGTGATTGTGAATCCCGTAAATATATATAATTTATTGCTAAGTGAGCTAAAATCGTGAATAGCACAATTTGTAATATTCTCACTTAGATCACCAAATGATTATGTAAATAAATTTAGTTATATAACAAATGATTAAGTAAATAAATTAGTTATATTAAAAATATGGAAATTCCATTAAGATGTATTTTATTGTTTCTTCGGAAAATTAACTAAAACCTGTTTTTAAACTCATAAATTTCCCTCTACAATTAATTTAAATATATACAAATTAAATACATTGGTCGAATCATAATCACATAAGTAATACATTCTAAATCAAGGTTATTTTAATGAGCCAGCAAAAACATTATTATGCAAGGAAATGTCTTGATTTGTTATATATATATATATATTATTAATACGAGAAATATTAGTTTTAATGTATTTATAGGTTTTTATTTATGATGTTTGTGCCTTTGATAGGAACATTTGTACCATTTTCAATAAAAACACTTCATGCATCATATTTCTACTTGTAAGGTTTTTTTTTTGTTTTTCAAGCTTAAGAATTGCTACCAATTTATTCTTTTTTGTAAAATTTTTAGTTTCTATGATTTGTTTAGATATATTAACCGTATTTTAAACATAAAAGTCTAAATAAATTCTCAATTGCAATTTGTGTCGAGATTAATTTAGAGCATTAGCAAAATTCTACTAAATTAATTTGAGAGATTATAAGTCTATATTTTTTTGAATTCGAGATTAACTTTTTTTATATATTTTTTCATTATTCTAAAAATATATATTTATTTTGTCATTTGTTTATATTGTTCATGTTCATTTAATGTTTTTTCTAATTTCGGTATTTGAAGATCCATATATATATATATATTAAAACTAAACCCACAAAATGTATTTTTATTATTATATAGTTTATTTGTTATAAATTTTTAGTTTTAAAATATAGGGTATATGTATTTTAAATTTAGATTATATCATTACTATTATTTTGAACAAGATTATATAGTTGTATTTAACCAATAAAGTATGAAATGATTTTATTTCATAAACAAAAAAAACATTATTATGCAATGAAATTTCTTGAATTTTGCGATATATATTATTAATATGGGAAATATTAATTTTAAAGAATTTAAAGGTTTTTATTTATGATATTTGTGTCTTCGAAAAAGTTTTTTTGCCTAAGAGTTATTTTGAAGCGTCTTTTAGATATATAAGTCCAATTCAAATTTCCATTTAAAAACACTAAGGCATACAATATTGTGTTTAATTTGAAAATTTGAAAATTATTCAGAATCAATTTGGTATATTACATTTATATATCGTTTTGGCATAGTTATATTTTATATTAAAATATACTTTAAGTTAAATATATTTTTCAAACGTGTATATATCCTTTGAAATATTTAAATAAATTATTAATAATAACTATTAAAAAATAAGTTGAAATATTTTTTTTCAAACTTGCAACTATATCCTTTTTAATATCTCTATCTTACGGTTCTCTCTCAACTTTAACCATCATTATATGAACAAATTGGTTATCGTCACAAAAATTGTGAGATAAAATCATAGTTTATGGTCGATTTTATTCTTTTTTTATGAAATCATGTTAGGTAAAATACGATATAATGGAATAGAACTATACCCAAAAAGATATTTTTCTTTAATTTAAAAAATTTTAAAGCGTTGTTTAGCTTAAAGTTAATACCTTTATAGATAAAATGGTGAATGCCTAATTTATTGTATTAATACAATGCGGTCAAATACTATTTCCTCTTATACATATATCAATTGAAATCGTAGTTTATGATTGATTTTATTTTTTTCATCTAATTGAATAAAAAATACAACATAAATGGATATTAGTGTCCTCATAATTATGAAACCAAATTTCTTGATTTGGCAATATACATTACTAACATCATAAAAATATATTTATAACAGTTTTGGGTTTTTGCTTTTGATGTTATGTATTTATAAAATTTTTAGTTCCTACTATTTGTTTAGATATATTAAACCTATTTTAAACATAAAATTCTAAATAAATTTTCCATTCCCAACTATTAATAATTAATTGGTTGAATTCTCTTTGGAGCATTAGCAAAATTCTGTTAAATCAATTTGATGGACTATTAAAATATCTCGTTTTGAATTTGAGATTAAGTTTTTAAATATTGTTTTCACTATTCTAGAAAAATTATATTTATTTTTTTCTGGTCATATGTTTTATATTGTTTATGTTCATGAAATGTTTTGTTTTCTAATTATGTATTTGTAGATATATATATATATATATATATTTATACAAATATTTGAAACTAAACCCATAATGTCATTTTATTATTATATAGTTTATTTGTTGTAATATTTTAGTTTTAAAACATATGGTATATATATTTCAAATTTATATTATATCATTATTATTATTTTGAACTAAATAATTATTAAAAGTGTTTAAGACTATGTAATTGTATTTAACTAATGCGAAATCAAGGGTATTCTTGTAACTTTATCAATGACTCGTTTTGTGGCACGATTCGTTCTATCATACTTGTCGTAGACTCTCTTCTCTTTGAAGAAAGTTTAGACGTTTGTGATACAAGATGAAGACTCGTGTCTTGCCCTCCCAAAATCTAGTGTGGAAAAGCCGGATGTCATGGCTTGTGCGATTCGAACTAACTCGAAACAACGTTCTCGTTCGGATTACCGGATTGATTCCACGGTTCAATGCTCCCACTATCGTCATTTGGACCACACTGTCGACCATTGTTTTTAATTGATTGGATTCCCGGATCGTTGGTCGGAAAGACGAGGAGATGATTTTGCACGTGTTGGAGATGCTACCCTTGGAGGAAATTGTGGACGAGATGGTCCGCGGTCTGGACATCAATGAAGTTGTAGAGGTCACCTTCTCGTGGTACAAGCAAATGCAGCTCACGCCAAACCGATTTCAACATAAGTGGGGTTTGTTGATGGTGACAAAAGCAGAATCGATGGTTTGAGTGGAGACAATTGGAAACAGCTTCTTGACCTACTCTCAAACAAACTTGGAGCAATGGAAACACAAATTGGTAAGGCGCAACCTACCCAATGGCTTGTAGACTCAGGTGTTGTAAATCATATGAGGGGTTGCTTCTAGCTGTTACGGGATGTGACAGATATATCGATGTGTTGTGTTGGACTTTCAAACGGATGTAATACCTTTTCACGACAACAGGGTTCTATGGTTTGGTGTGATAATCTCACTATTCACAACATGTTTTATGTTCGAGATCTAAGTTGTAACCTATCTCATTATCACAACTGTTGGCCAATATGCAACATATTGTGTAATTCACTGACAAGTTCTATGTTATTCAGAACCACACTATGAGGATGCTCATTGGAGTGGGTGAACAACGTGAAGGGCTTCGAGGTGTGGTGACTACGGCTGTTAGTTCAAAGCCTTCAAGTGTTGATATATGTCATTGTGTTTGGCCATCCATCTGCGAAAGCATTAAAGTTGATTTCTTGTTTAGGGTTTTGTATGAAAATTTTGATTTTTGGAAGAAGACATGTGATGTTTATATCCGTGCCAAGCATACTCGAGTATCTTTTCCTACGAGCAATAATAAAGTATCCTCTTCGTTTCAGTTGATTCATTGTGATGTGTGAGGTCCATACCGTGGTCTATCATTCTTTGGAGCCAGACTTTTTTTACAGTTGTTGATGATGTTTCACGTGGAGTTTGGTTGTACCTCATGCAGGCTAAAAGTGAAGTTTATGTTCATCTTAAAGCATTCTTGGCCATGATTGAATGGGAATACAAAACTCAAGTGGAAACTGTTCGCTCTGAAAATGGTACAGAGTTTACATCGATGCGTGATTTCTTTGTGATTAATGGAATATCTCCTGAGATTTCGTGTGTCGGGACGCCACAACAGAATGGTCGTGCCGAAAGGAAACATCGCCACATTTTAAATGTTTTAAATATAACATCATTATTCTTATAAAATTATATTTCAATTTGTTTATTTATATGTTTTAAGTTGTTTTATATTAATTTAGAACAAATATTGTTTTTTGTTTTCTAGTTTTAGGTATTTCAAAATCCAACAGATATTCAACAACACAAAATGATAATAATTAAAAAAGACAGAGATCGATGTCTATTTATACTTTTATTTAAGTATTTGAAACTCGTTTTAGTATCATTGTCATTTTAGTATCATTGTATTTATATTAGAATATACATTAATTTAAATATATTTTTCAAACTTGCACCTATATTCTTTTAAATATTTAAATAATTTTTTAAAAATTATTATTAAAAAAATTAAGTTGAAATATTTTTTATGTATCAGTTCAAAATGTATAATTTGTCATGCATTTCTCAATCTTTTGCTTCTCTCTTAACTCCAACCATCACTATATCAATACACTCGTTATCATTATAGAAGGTTGTGCGATAAAATCATAGTTTATTGTCGATTTTATTCCTTTTTTTTTTACAAAGTCAAGTTAGGTAAATTACAATATAATGGGACATAAATATACCACAAACACAAATGTTTTATGAAAATTTTAAAGCGTTGTTTAGCTAAAAACTAATACATTTATAGATAAAATGGTGAATGAGTAATATATTGTATTAATACAATGCCATCAAATACTAATTCCTCTAATAAAGGTATAAATTAAAATAGCAGTTTATAACTGATTTTATTTTCTTTTTCATCTAATGAAAGAAAAAATACTGATATAAATGGATATGAATGTCATGATAAAGATAATTATTGAAGGAACCAAGTTTCTTGATTTGGCAATATAAATTATTAGCACATAAAAATATATTTTATGGTATTTTGGGTTTTTTCTGTTGATGTTATGTGTGTGTAAAATTTTTAGGTCATACGATTTGTTTAGATATATCAAACGTATTTTAAAAATAAAAGTCTGAATAAATTTTCCATTGGAAAAAATTAATAATTAATTGTTTTTAGTTTAATTCGGAACATTAACAAAATTTTACTAAATCAATTTTATGGACTATAAATCTATCTCGTTTTGAATAAGTTTTTTTATAATTTGTTTTTCAATATTCTATAAAAATGATATTTATTTCGTCTGGTCATATGTTTTATATTGTTCTTTGTTCAACAAACATAAATAAGGTTCCAACCTATTCATGTAAAGGATTTGAACGAAATAATCATATATATTTATATATATATATAAAAAGTTTTGTAACTCATCTTGTATTATTCGTGGAATAACAATAAAATATTTAATATATAACTAAGATCTTTTACGAATAAGGCCAAGTACAAACACAATTGGTTCGTTGTTTGAAAGTCTGCTCACAAGTTCCAGTCCCTTTCCCTTTTTTGTTGCACATTGAACGACATGTGGCTTCATCACAAAGACCACTCGGGAGAACATAATGACACATATGTTGAGCTTTCGTCTCCTCTATCATACTCCCTAATATATAATATTAATTTTATTATTATTGTTATAATGATAGAATGTTAAACGAAACAAAATTTACATATTGCATTACAATTTTCAAAAAATAAAGGACAAAGATATGGATTTCGGTGTACAAACTTTTTGGAAAATGATTAAAAGAAGTTTTTAAGATTTCTATTTAGACATGAAAAAAGATAAATATACCTTATAAGAGGAAGATGATAAAGGTGATAACGAGGACAAAAGAAACCTGAAATCTTTTTGTCATTTTTTTACTATTGTAAGAATTTCTAGTGTTTTGTATTATTAATTTCTATAAATTTATATACAAGGGAGTACATATTTGTTGAAACGTAATGTTATGATTATGAATCTCGTAAATATGTATAATTTTTTGCTATTTGAGTTACAATTGTGAATAAAATATTTTTAATATTCTCACTTAGAATATCCTATGATTAAGTAAATAAATTTAGTTATATAACAAATGATTAAGTACATAATTTAGTTATATAAAAAATATAGAAATAACATTGAAAGCTTAGTTAATGATTGATTTTATTTTATTTTTCATCTAATGAAATAAAACATACTGACATAAATGGATATTAAATATATGATAAAGATCATTATAAATCCGAATTTATTGATTTGACAATATAAATTATTAACATCAGAAAATTATATTTTATGGCATTTTTTGTTTTTTTATGTTATGTGTTCGTAAAAATTTTAGTTCATACGATATGTTAGATATATTAAAATTATTTTAAACATAAAAGTGTAAATAAATTGTCCATTGTGAAACATTAATAATTAATTGGTGTTGAGTTTAATTTGGAGAATTAGCACAATTCTACTAAATCAATTTGATGGACTATAAATCTATCTCGTTTTGAATTTGAAATTAAGTTTTTAAATTTTTTTTCACTATTCTAAAAAAATATATTTACTAGATGATACATGCGCGTTGCATGATTTCTTGATAATCATTGTATGTTTTTAAACGTTATACATAATTCATTAATTCAATTGTTATGTTTGGTATATGTATCGGTCAATACAAACGCAAAAATCTTGGTTTTCAATGTAAAAGTTTAAACAAAAGATTTATAAGATGTAATGTAAACTAACAATGACATTTGTTCAAAATATCATTGAAATTTAAAACGTAATCTATTGTAGGTAGTGATTGCATGATTTGGACTCGAGTTTTTCACATGATTTTTTTCTATTTGTACCTGCATAATTTTTTAGGACTAAATGCAATTTATAACATGATTTAAAAATAATTATTGAGGTATGAACATAATTTTCGAATCTTTAAAATTAACTTATGTTTGAATTTCTTGATTGTGTTTAGATTTTGATTGGTGTAGTAGATATTTGTGGAGCATGACGGTCGAAGTGTTAATAAATATGATTGATACATTTACAAAGGATAATTACACAATGACATGAAGCAAAAAAACATATATTAATTAATATAAGTGTTAATTTTTTTAATATCGTTTATGAAAATCTAGATTATGCTCGCGCGTAGTTTGATGATAATTATAGTGTGTTTTTCTTAAATATTGTATATAATTCATTAATACAAACATTGTTATGACATTTGATATATGTATCAGCCAATACAAACGCATCAATTCTAATTTTCAATGTAAAAGTTTCAACAATAGATTTATAAGATGCAAAGTAAACTAAAAATACGATCTGTTCATAATATCTTTAAAATTTTAAAACGTAATTTATAGGAGAAAGTGAATGCATGTTTTGGATATCTATTTTTTTTTGCATGATTGTTTCTTTCTACCCGTACATGCATAATTTTTTAGGACTAAATTTAATCTATTATATTATTAAAAAACAATTAATAAGGTATAGACATAATTTGGGAATCTTTAAAATATACGTATGTTTGAATTTTTTATTGTCTTTAGATTTTGAATGGTGTAGATGTTTGTGGAACATGACGGTCAAAATGTTAATAAACCTTATTCATACAATTACAAAGGATAACTACGCAATGACATGAACTAAAAAACATTAATTAATATAAGTGTTAATATGTTTTTTAATACCGTTGATCATTATGGGAACAATGTATGTTCCGATCATGATTGTTTTCTTGAAAATCATTTGAGTAATATTTGAATTAAAATGCATATCAAGTCAATCTCATATCGATATTTTAACGATATATTGTTGTATTGTAAATGGTTCAAGCAATGTTAATGATAACACTGAAAGTGTATCAATATTAGGATAGGTTTTTACACCATTTTCACATGTATCTTACATCGAGTTATACTTATCCGATACGATTTCGAGCTTTACACACCCGTTTTGTTGGTTTTCAGGTTTTTAGGCGACAAGGCCTAAATGAGCTCAATATGAAGGATTCCCTGCCAAAACCACAAGAATTGACGACATATCTACTCAGAGCTCCAGAACCTAAAGGAACACCCGAGCAACGAGCGGAAAAGAGAGAATTCAAGGACACAAGGGTGCCCGGTCGGGCACTATTAAGAAAGGACTGGAAAAACATCTGGGAAGGCTCAGGAGGCATCGGAGAAGAGGAGAAGCACCAATCCGTACACCGGTAACACAATCGGGAAGGTCGAGGCATCGAATTCCTTAGGGTTTATCATGTATAGAATTCTGTTATCTTCTGTTTTCGTTTCTTCCATGAGTGAGTAGAATCCCTACTGCGGGTAGGGATATCGGATTTGTATGTATGAACGATGTTTTACGTTAATGCTTAGTTTTATGAATTTACTCTTGATTTACGGTTCTACGCTTAGCAATATCAATCATACGTTAGTGCTGATCGCTCAACAACATAGGATCTCGAACCTTGCTGGAAGGTTAAGGAACGGATCTGGCCCGCTAAGTTGTAGATTAAGCTTTAGCTAATGAGAATCTGACCGGTCGGTTAGCCATCTTAGGGATAGTGATTGCGGTCATAAAGCTGCCATTGTATGTGTTAATCACTGCTGGAAGGTAGGGTTGCATGTATCAATGGTTAGGAGGTTTAGGCTCGGAAGAATCACTCCTCACCGTAGAGCATGAATTTCCCGTTGTCAAGAGTAGGTTATAGATCTATAATCCTTAGTCGTTCATCTATGCAATTCCCGGTATCCCGTACACCCGTAGTGTTCACCATATCTAGTCTCATCCTTAACCTAGTTTCGTTGTCACCATTAGGATAGTTTTAGGAAAATTAGGACCATATCCCACTCTATCATCTTTCGTCTTAGTTTAGTTTCGTTCTTAGTTTAGCTGCAATTAGTCCCTAGAGATCGACCCTGGTATTACACGATCTGTATACTTGCGGTGAAGTGGACTAGGATAATTATAACTCGTGTTTCCAAACGTCAAGTTTTTGGCGCCGTTGCCGGGGACTAAAAACGGCCTAGACTAGGAATTAGCTAGATTAAGATCTAGTCCTTTCCGGAGTCTTGTTTTGTTTGTTTTTGTTTTTTGCTTTTGTTTTTCTTTTCTTTATTAGAGTCAAAAAATGAAAAAAATATATATATCTTTACCTCACAGAGCTTAATCGAGTTTGATGTCCTTTGTCTTGCGAGGTAACATGGACGACTTCAACTCTTCGGATGCCAACCTAGCTGAATTGAAATATCAGATTTCCGAGTTCATGGATCTGAGCGTCGAGGAGGCATTTGAGCTGATTGATAACCTCGCCATGAACCACACCATGTGGTCCACTCCCATACGGGAATACCCACAATCACGAATGGAGCGATTATGCATACATCCCGTATAGGAACGCCGAGAGTATGGTGAATGCACAGCCATCGTTTGGGAATTTCCAGCCATGGACGGAACCCCAAACCCAGAGCTATCACTCATGTGTGCCTCAATCATACTCGACTCAATCCGTAGCGGCCCACGAATATCCCGCTAGTACAACTACCTCCGTGAAATGCTTGAGAGTCGAGACAATTTATTCATGCGAGTGGAGGCGGAAAAAGAAAGCGCTAATGAGAAAATAGGCGACCTATTTGGATCATTTGGCGTGCAAGCTTCAAATCTTGCACAAGGGGCATTGCAACCGCGAGAGGTTGTATCGGAATGCTCGGGATATTATCCTCGTGAATATGTCAGCGAGATCTACCTAAGAGATTGTGAGACGGTAGACCAGCCAGGTCTGTCATTGATTGAAATAGAAGATGATTATAACACGACAATGGATGAGGCCACGGACATTGATGATCACACGAAGCAACCCGAGGTAGAAGAAGAATTCAGCTTAGTGGACACGATTGAGCAACCATGCCATCGATTTCGTGTTCCCCGAGGGCAGTTTTGAAGGTTTGGCTGAGGAGTCTTGTGAGGAAGCTCAGACCAAGGATTCCTTAGGTTTGAATCGCATAGCGGTTGAGGAAGGTAGCTACAAGGTAGCAACCGAGCCGCTCAACAACGAAAAGAAAGAGGAATCCTCCAACCATGACTTCCACACAACCCTAGCTAAATGTGAAGCGGCTGATCAGTACATGAATAATCCCAAGATGCCGAGATGCTGCAACAAACGTCCAACTCATAACTGGGACATCGACAAAGCTCCAAAGGTAAAGATGAAGCTTTCACCCAAAGGCCTTACATGCACAACATTTCTGGAAAAGCTGAAGGAAACGAATGACAAATGCCTAACCGGACCTAGGAGCAGCTCAACCAGAATGTTTGGAAAGCACGATCCAACCCCGAACATAGAGAGTATTATGACCGACCTTAGGGACGACAACACCGATCGTGCGAGGAATTCGGCAATTTCGCGTGCCACACCATATCGAGCACATATTGCACGCGAAACGCTACGGACACGACGACGTCGAGGACGTCCACCTGATAAGTAGCGTGTTTTGGTCAGGCTCGCGACCTTAAACAAGCGCTTCTCGGGAGGCAACCCGAGCCCCATATCCTCTAGTAGTTTTATTTTCGCATTTTCGGACTCCCTTTTTCATTTTTTAGTTTTACACAAATTTTTTTTTAGGAATTAGGAAGTTAGAGATTCATGGTTATTGCTGTATTGTTTTCCACATCTAACTTTTTAGATCATGCAGCAACACCCGATCGGGCACGGTTTTGCCACCCGATCGGGCAGGTTCAGAACATGGAGAACCCGGTCGTGCGATCTTGCACATTCACCCGACCGGGTAGGTCAGATTTGGGGGCACCCGATCGGGCTTCTTAAGCGTACCCGATCGGGCATCGGACTTTTTATCAGGTAGGTTAAAAACTCGAGTAACCCGAGCGGCCACTATCATCACAAAACGAACACCCGATCGTGCTCTCTCAGTTGGCGCCTCTCCCACGCCGATTCCAGTCACCGGAGCCACTTGGATACCGCCGCCGTTCATCACCACCGGTGAAGAACTCGGTTACTCGAGAAACCTTCCCCTTTCTCTCCAAATTCTGAAATTTCCTCATCCAATTCGCGAAATCCAGGTAAATTCGTAAACTCTGTTGAAACCTCCCAGAGCTCGAAGAAACGCAGATCCGACGCACACGACCCAGAGCACGGATGGCCCATGAGATCGGACATGATTACGGAGCTGATGCCGTACACGCCGATCACCGCCTCCCATCAGCAATACAAGTACAACATGGCATCATTCCAACCCCGCCACAAGTCGAGATTCGCTGAGCTTCAGTCGCGAATCTTCCCTTCCCTGTTCCTATCATCCGAGGCGATGAACACCCTCGGTATCAGGGAACACATCGACACTATCTTCCGCACCTTGGGATGGACGGGATTTCGGACAGCGAAGGAGTACACCTACCGCAAGCTGACAGCGGAGTTCTTTGCTACATTTACTGCCTTCTTCGCTGAGTCTGGGGACAGAGCGAAGACATTCATGGAGTTCCGCCTGCTGGGGCAGAGCTACCGGATCACAGCGAGGCAGTTCGCGACGATACTTGACGTTCCGCATAGCGTATATGCGAGGCTTCCCGACATCAACCGGAACCGTCAATCACCACCTCCCATCAGCAGTACCGGTACAACATGGCATCATTCCAACCCCGCCACAAGTCGAGATTCGCTGAGCTTCAGTCGCGAATCTTCCCTTCCCTGTTCCTATCATCCGAGGCGATGAACACCCTCGGTATCAGGGAACACATCGACACTATCTTCCGCACCTTGGGATGGACGGGATTGCGGACCGCGAAGGAGTACACCTACCGCAAGCT
>CM071875.1:18761346-18775674 GCA_036759665.1 Gynandropsis gynandra
AATTTCAAACGAGCGGATAAAAGGAACTGATCAGATCTAGGGCAAGGGGGGTGACGAACAGGGCAAGAAAGGACTGGAAAAACATCTGGGAAGGCTCAGGAAGCATCGGAGAAGAAGAGAAGCACCAATTCGTACACCGGTAACACAATAGGGAAGGTCGAGGCATCGAGTTCCTTAGGGTTTATCATGTATAGGACTTTGTTATCTTCTTCGTCTGTTTGTTCCATGAGTGAGTAGAGTCCCTACTGCGGGTAAGGGATATCGATTTGTATGTATGAATGATGTTTTACGTTAATGCTTAGTTTTATGAATTTACTCGTTATTTACGCTTAGCAATATCAATCATACGTTAGTGCTGACCGCTCAACAACATAGGATCTCGAACCTTGCTGGAAGGTTAAGGAACGGATCTGGTCCGGTAAGTTGTAGATTAAGCTTTGACTAATGAGAATCTGACCGGTCGGTTAGTCATCTTAGGGATAGTGATTGCGGTTATAATGCTGCCATGGTATGTGTTAATCGCTGCTGGAAGGTAGTGTTGCATGTATCCATGGTTAGGAGGTTTAGGCTCGGAAGAATCACTCCTCACCGTAGAGCATGAATTTCCCGTTGTCAAGAGTAGGTTATAGATTTATGATCCTTAGTCGTTCATCTATGCAATTCCCGGTATCCCGTACACCCGTAGTATTCACCATATCTAGTCTCATCCTTACCCTAGTTTCGTTGTCACCATTAGGATAGTTTTAGGAAAATTAGGACCATATCCCACTCTATCATCTTTCGTCTTAGTTTAGTTTCGTTCTTAGTTTAGCTGCAATTAGTCCCTAGAGATCGACCCTGGTACTACACGATCCGTATACTTGCGGTGAAGTGGACTAGGATAATTATAACTCGTGTTTTCACACGTCAGTTAACAAATTACTGCAGACAAAATAACATACTAGGTTAATTGAACAACAGTATTAAATAATTACATATTTAATAACAACCAAATTTCTACTTTTTTTTTAATCAAAGTTAGGTAGCTCAAATTTGATTCTTGCATTAGAAGTCCAACAATATCATAACTTAGAAAAATTAATTAGATAAGCTTAGCAACAAAGAAATAATATTATCTATTCATTGCAAAACTACTTACCCGATAAAAGTTCATTGTGGTCAACCAGTCCAACCAATGCTCGATATGAACGTGTCCTAAATTTGTAAGTGTCTTATATTTCAAGCTCGTCCCTGTGATCAATTCAACCACTTGGTTGTCAAATCAAGTCACTTCTCCATGTGCATCTTGATTTGCAATATCTTTGATTGATTTGTATTTTTCCAGAGGAAATACAGAGGAGTCTTGAATTCAACCACTTGGTTGTCAAATCAATCATTTCTCCATGTGCATCTTGATTTGCACTATCTTTGGATAGATTTGTATTTTCTTTAGAGGAAATACAGAGGAGTCTTAAATAATATCTGTTTATTGCGAGCGTTGATCATGACCATTAATATCATAATCTATGCTCACAAACCCAAATATATATATATATATATATATTCGAAAATCACCAACATTACGAGGAGTAGAACGTGAAGATTATGATAATAATTCAAGGATAATCAAGAACAATTCTCATGGGAGAAAAAATGATACTCTCTCAAAGTATAATCCTTTACTTTTTACAACACAACATTCACATTCCTTTTGAAGGATAAAATGATAGATTGGGAAATTTGAAAGAGATAGAAAGAAATGGTCTGAGCAGGCATGTATGGATCCCACTGAGAACGTCTTCGTACTCACCCCTTTGTGGGTTGTCGTAGATGTATAGTTTATAGTGAGGACAAATATCAAAGAGGTTGAGCTACAGTATTAGAGCATACAACAGTCTGAAAGGAGAAGCGTGCATGAGGTCTCGATAAACTTTATTATTCATTTTGTATTTTGTTTGATTATGATTTTATACATTTTCTTCTGCTATACGGTTCAACCCATTCATGATTTGAAATAAAATTATTTATTTTATTTTGTAATTGTATTTGAGCGATGACACCTGTAGCCACCTCTTGTGGGTGATGCTTGACACTCCTAGTTCCGAGGTTTTTCCAAGATGGGGTGTTATAAAAGCATAGTATACTCTTTTAAAAGTTGCAAAGATCTTTGGTTTTACATTTAAACATAGAGAGAAGGTCCTTCAAATGGTTTCACTCTCGAGCTACAAACCAACATACTGATGAAGTAGAAACAGTTAGAACCACAAATGACTGTTCCAGGTTACATTAGACTCTTATGAACGTATAAGCACTTCATGTAAACTTTTGTTCGACCAAACTAATCGTCCTCACCCTTTGAGATTCACATTTGATAAAAGAAATAACATTGATATCCAATGCAAAAATTTGATATGATTATTATGAAAGAAAATGGTTAAATCAGTTTTTTACTTGTTGAAAGGATGCAAGGATTGAACCTCCTAATGAAACACTGTCTTTTATCTCTGGTGGTGTATGTACCTTGATCTTCATGATGTTGGGTGCAAGAGATGTGATCTCTTAGCTCATACGATTAGCTATGCATGGGAATATTGGGGATCCATTATTGAGCACAATGCTACCATAGAGATCCTTTATGACATCAACATCACATTACATAATGGAGTTGTATATGGTTTCATGGGTTTCGAGTGCTTACATTTCTATGAAGGATAGTTGGAAACCAGGAACAAACACATAAACTTGCTTGTTTCCAAAAAGATTGAAGCTTGATGGGCTTTTGCAATGGATTAGTCGGGAATCATTGGGCTGTAATGAATCAAGTAATAGGCATAAAACTGAAGTTAATGATTGTGAAACAATATATTTGTTTATCAGCAAAAATTCGTGATCATTTACATTTAGCATCCACACAAAAAATAACCTAATAAACTATCATATTCAACTGTGACTTTGGACTTCCTCCTATATGTGCAAATCAAAATTGGATGAATCTTTCCATACATGCAAAAAGGTTTAAGAGTTTAGTTACAGCTTCATTCATGCAATATATATTATGAAGTTCAGTTATAGAAAAGAAAAAACTATGAGTCAACATGTTGTTCTATGGATAGGAATAACCTTATTTGAAATTTGAAAGATATCACCATGAGTAACCCAATAATAACCATCCCTTTCATTCATCAGTGCACAAAAATGATGAACTGTGATGGTTTTTCTCTAACAAACTACGAATCCAACATAAATAATCTAGGGTAATAGATGTTATCAGATAAAAAATTGATATCGATGGGGAAAGAGAGAATTAGAACCTAGAGAGACAGAGAAGAGAGGATCTCAACAATGAAAGTGGTAGAAGGTTGGGGTGCTAAAAAATCAGGTATGATCTGACATGTGTCGTCCAATAAGATGGAACATATCCAACGCCAGAATCAGAGAAACTCAGATGCCAAGGCCAGACCCTAGTGAAGAGAACACACAACTATCATCAATTGGGAAAAAAGAATTAGAGAAACGTCGTCGTTTGGTTGCCCGATCTTGTCCTTTATGCATTTTCTTTAATCCAGCGACTGCGTAAGAATCTTTCTTAAATTCATTGGAATCCTTAAAACTTCAATATCTAAAACCTTAAATAAAAACAAACAAAAATTGAACATAAATAGTAAAGCATACCAATTGAATGGTAGATTAGCGGCCTAAGATGTTGCGTTGTACATATATTCCTCGATTGGGATCGTTGTTCTTCGAAAAAGCGCGGGCTGACTCGGAGACTTGGGACACATTCGTGTACAAACTAGTGTAGACGAATCCTTCCGATTTTATATCGTTATATCTGCTCTCTCTCAATTTTTTTTAGAGAGGCGGATCATTCTTTTGTGCTTTTAGCTACCTGGGTAAGGTGAGAATGTACAAGAAGGTAGCGCGTCAGGTTCAAGTTTGGTTTCTACTTGACTTAGGTTTATCGTCACATTTTGATTGGTGTGGATCCTTGCGGATAACGATTGTCGAAGTGTTAAAACACCTGATTTATACATTTACAAAACAAACATGTAATGACATGAAATTATAATAAATCTTTTGTAAATGTTAAGACACATTTTATTTTGTTAATATTGTTTATCATTTTGGAAGTAAAGCTTCTCACGATCATGATAATTTCTTTAGAAATCATCGTACCAATATTTGACTGAAGTTTCATTGCAAGTTCATCCCATAGCGATAGTTTTACAACATCTTTTCTGCTTGTGAAATGGTTAAAGAAATTGGACAAATTGTTTTAAGAAAACATAAAATAATGTGTTTATGGATTCATAATATAAAACATTCACCTATTTATTAATAAACAAATTTCAATTTATTGATCAAAAGTTGGAAGGTGTAAGTTTGATCCTTACATAGTGATGAGAACCCCAATAAAATCTACAAAATGATAAAATAAATAAAGTGAGCCAAGCAGCAAATAAAGTTTATTATTAAGGTCATGAAACAATTGCTTACCAGGTAAACATTCTTTGTGATCAGGTAATACAATTAATGTTCGATATGAGTGTATCTCGAATCTGTACTTTGGAATTGCATGAATATAACTTGTGATTTTTTCGACAATAGTATTTTCATTAAAACATATTTCCATACTGTTATCGGTTAAATAGGGAGTCAAGTATGCTTAAACTCCATGGGTGTCAGAATGAGATGGTTCAATAGGGAGTCAAGTAAGCTTAAATTGAAACTCTTTATAAAAATATTTATTTTGAAAAAAATGCATCTCAAAAAGAATTTCTAAAAGTGAAAATTTTCTCTTGCCTTAAGCATCTAGTAGACCCTTGCAAAGTTCTTTAAAAACAATATTTTCACTATTGGTATACAAAATATTAGGTGTGGACTGCATTGCAGAGTGTGTGGTTCTGATAGTTAACCAATTGCAGATCAAATATTTTGTTAGTTATAATTTTGCAATTTAAAGGTGTGAACGTGAGATGTTGGTTGTTTATAGTTGGTTACATAAAGATATATTATAACAATGTGTTGAGTTACAACAGATGTATATGAACCACAATCGATTACAATGAAAACTAAAAGAAAAAAGGATAGGTACAACATACAAGTTTTCTGAAACCGAAAAAAACCAGCAACACAGGTGGAGTTCCAATACTGGGCAGCCATGGGCAGCCATGTTACAGATTATCCAACAACGGTGGAGTTCCAATAGGGCTTGTCCAGTAGCTTTTTTCCCATTGCAAAATTTTTTCCAAACACGGTTAGCTCAGGTGTGTAATGAGGTTTTCCCAACAGCTCTCTCTTCCAAAAAAAAAGAAAACATAATCACTTATACAATTTCTGAAAAGTTTTGACAAGCAACACAGCGAGGAAACACGATGATCATTCAAAAATAGACAATTTTCCTATACAAAATTATCATATTTCATGTAATATAATCATTCTTTAATAAAACTTAAACACCAAATATAAGACTGACCTAAAACACAAAGCTCTACTTCACCCTGTATCAGCAAAAACGATGGAGTTCGAATACCTGAATGTGAACAATCACATCTTCAACAATTAGTATCAATTCTGCTAACACAAATGTCAAGATTTCCTAGAGTTAAAACCCAACAAAACAAAACCAAGAACTCAATTTGGAGACAAATACTCAAATCTACAAAGAGAACCTACAAAATTCTGACAACAATTGAATTGTTTGACAGATTGGCACGACGAATTACCTGAAAGGTCATTCTCTGTTAAACTCTATGGAGATGATGGTTATGGATCATAGATAATGGAGACAGAGTTGCACAACAGTTTTATATGTAGATGGTGGCTAGTATTTCAATCAGAATTATCTGTTCAGTTGAAAATCAAACATGTTTATCCTAGGCAGTCTTAGTTCTTGCATGTTATTTGGTTGATATTCATATCAAAATAGCAAAAAATTGTTGCAGTTATGGTTTGATGCCTTCTCCTTTGCTTTGGTAGTGACTGTTCTTTTTTTCGTAGAAGCCCTTTTTGTAGATCTTTGTGCAATTCTTTAATCCATCTCCATGGAGAGAAGATTTTAAGCAATGAAGTCCGGGGAAATGAAGAGAATTAAACTAATCCCTTCGAGCCACCTACAAAAATTTAGCAGATTCTAAAAACCAATAACTCACTTGAAGAGGGGATATGGTAAATCAAGAGAACTGCATAGGGAGAGGAGAAAACGAGTAATGTTTGGATAGGGTACTCGAAATAGTAACCCTAAGACTAAACAATTTCAAGACAGTAAACAAATTAGATAGCATGTCCTTCAAGGTTTTGTCTTACCTCTTGGCAGTGAATAGATACAAGAGCTTTCAACTAATCCTACCTGAATAAAGCTTCATTGTGGCCAAGCACCCAATCCCAGATCTTACCAGAACATCAAAAATTGAGTGGACAAAAAGCAAAAAGAGAATTGAGCAGGCAACCCATGTTAGTGTCTGTTCGATCTCTCTCAGACCTTCTTCTAGGTTGCTTCCTTGATGGAGATCCGATCTAGAGATATTGATTTACTGATAGATCTCTTTTGACCAGTTAATCTCCTACTTGATGGAACCCGAGCCATTAATGAGGCAGTCACGGCAACTACCACACGAATCTTGCAAGAAAACATTGTTACCATCTTCAACATCGTAACAATGGTAGAAAGAAGTATTGAGTACATTAGACATAGAAGCAATACCTTTTATGTAGGCCGACGTAGTCATCTGTTTCATCCACAATCTCTTCTTGTATAGGCTGGAGATTTTTTTTACAGTAAATGATGGTAAATGTCTTCTTCTTCCTCCTCATCATTGTCACCCTTAGCTTCATCTTCATCTTGGTCTTCATCCTTCTCCTCATCACCCTCATCAATATTTCGTCATCATCTTTTTCAAACTCCTCTTCATGAATATCCTCACCAGTAAACCATGAGATAGCTTCGGGGATAATTGTTTCCAATTGTGGATCTGTAAGATGCAAAGACGACCATACAAAATATTATGAAAATATACCTACATAGATGTGTGACGAACTCAAAATTGAATGGAATTTGTTAAAATGATCTATACACGTTACACGGAAACAAATCATTATTACATAATCTTCAGTTTTGGTGATCAGTTTAGCAGTTTTTACACCTTTCTTAGATTTCTTCTTAAGAATCTTCTATCTTAGCATGTGCCAGGGTACCAATCAATCCCAATGCTATAAGGAAGGACAACAATGGGAATAATATTGTAATGTAAGAAAATAAAAACATCCACATGATGGAATCATAACATATTATAGAGTGTGCTCACTGGCCCGACAACTATGGAATGGGAGAGCGAGAAGGGGACACTGAAGGAGGCTTCATACACTCTAGAGACAGAACAAGAGTCGCTCCATTTGCAAAGGTAGAGAGATCAACGTGGAGAGAAGAGCACAAAATATCTCGAGGTACATCAAACTATAAGTAACCAAGTTAGAGGAAGATTGAAGAATATAAGCAAAACAATTATGAGAATTGACACAACTAATACAATCCAGCAAAATAAAGTTTCAACAATATCCAATGATAATCTAAACCTAGATCCTTGGATTCCTTGGAGAGACATCTTATGTAATAGTGCCAAAAACAAAGTCCACTTTTTCCATAAACTGACCTTACTAAAGTACGCTTCCTTCATGACCACCACAAGGTGCATTCCTTTTGGTTTACCTACACCATGAGAAAATCAAACTGTAAGCAACCAAGTTAGAGGAAGATCGAAGAATATCATCAGAACATTTATGAGAATCGGTTGCTGTGAAAACACAGATTGCTCTAAACATATATCCTTGGATTCCTTGGCCTACGAACTACTCGATTGTTTCGTTCCAGTCTATTTAGAGGAACTGCTTGCATTCCTTGCTTTGAATTTTACATGAATCGCGATCACACGCCTCTAGTTTTTCCTTGTAGCCATCGTATTTGATGCCTCTATTCACTGGCGAACAACTATTGAATGGGAGAGCGAGAGGAAGAGACACAATGAAGCTCCATACCCATCGGGAACAAAACAATGGAGGCTCCATGCGCGAAGGTGGATAGATCGACAGGGAGAGAATAACAGATAATTTGTGGTAGGGAGGATGGATGGAGATGTTAGGATGGGCGAGCATGAGGGAGGGAGAGAATGAGGCTCCACGCTCACGGAATATGTAACATCCGAGACGACATGTTGATCGGTATGGAGCGATGAGGAGAGAAGAGCACATAAGAACATGAGTAGAGCGGGAGCAAGAGAGAGGAAGAACATCGACTTTTCCTTTTGGTTACACGGAATGCCAATATTCGCAAATTTTTGTAGGTCGATTGAGGCTCATTGACTGCAAAATAGTCAGGGATAGGGAGGAAGAGAGGTCGATTTAAGTTACGATTGATATACGGGATACAACGCATCTGAATCTGAGTCTGAGGAGAGATACAATGGATCGGATATGGCGATGCACGTGATGTTAACAATTTATAATTATATAGTTTGAATTAAAGCCACAAATAGAATATCCAGTGGACATCTACCTTTAGATAATGAGCATCAAACCTTCGGATACATCCATGAGAAAAAATGGAGAAAGACTATGCATATAGATAGGAAAAAGAACATGGATGTAATGTAAAATTTCCACTCACAGTTTACGTATCTAAGCAGTGGAACGAAGGTTCTCTCAAATAGGTTAAATTGATCTTGCTTCGTCATGAATGAACATTGATGCATATCTACATGAAAAAACAAAAAGTTATAAACAATGATATAGAAAAATACAAGGAAAGGTTGGACAATAAAAGTGATCTTACCAATAAAACTCCTACAACTCAAAAGCACAAATCCTTTCAACTATTAATTGTGTATGATTCAACTAAAGAAACATAAGATTCAACAATCTATGAACACTGAGAAAGATACCAAAGAATCAATGAAACATAAATATAAGTTGGATTATGTTTTCTAGAGAGGAAGAAATTATTCTTGTCACTATTTTATTTATTCGATCTCTTATTCCACAATTCTACAATTTCGTTCATAAGTTTCCACAATTGTCACCCTTAGCTTCATCTTCATCTTGGTCTTCATCCTTCTCCTCATCATCCTCATCAATATTTCGTCATCATCTTTTTCTAACTCCTCTTCATGAATATCCTCACCAATAAACCATGGGATAGCTTCGGGATAATTGTGTCCAATTGTGGATCTGTAAGATGCAAAGACGGCCATACAAAATATTATGAAAATATACCTACATAGATGTGTGAAGAACTTAAAATTGAATGTAATTTGTTAAAATGATCTATGCACGTTACACGGAAACCAATCATTATTGCATAATCTTCAGTTTTGGTGATCAGCTTAGCAGTTTTTGCACCTTTCTTAGGTTTCTTCTTAAGAATCTTCTATCTTAGCATGTGCTAGGGTACCAATCAATCCTAATGCTATAAAGAAGGACAACAATTGGAATAATATTGTAATGTAAGAAAATAAAAACATCCACATGATGGAATCATAACATATTATAGAGTGTGCTCACTGGCCCGACAACTATGGAATGGGAGAGCGAGAAGGAGACACTGAAGGAGGCTTCATACACACTAGAGACAGAACAACAGTGGCTCCATTTGCGAAGGTAGAGAGGTCAACGTAGAGAAAAGAGCACATAACATCTCGTGGTACATCAAACTATAAGTAACCAAGTTAGAGGAAGATTGAAGAATATAAGCAAAACAATTATAAGAATTGACACAACTAATACAATCCAGCAAAATAAAGATTCAACAATATCCAATGATAATCTAAACCTAGATCCTTGGATTCCTTGGAGAGACATCTTATGTAATACTGGCAAAAACAATATCCACATTTTCCATAAACTGACCTTATTGAAGTACGCTTCCTTCATGACCACCACAAGGTGCATTCCTTTTGGTTTACCTACACCATGAGAACATCAAATTGTAAGCAACCAGTTTAGAGGAAGATCGAAGAATATCATCAGAACATTTATGAGAATCAGTTCCTCTGAAAACACAGATTGCTCTAAACATAGATCCTTGGATTCCTTGGCCTACGAACTACTCGATTGTTTCATTCCAATCTATTTAGAGGAACTGCTTGCATTCCTTGCTTTGAATTGTACATGAATCGCGATCACACGCCTCTAGTTTTTCCTTGTAGCCATCGTATTTAATGCCTCTATTCACTGGCCCACAACTATTGAATGGGAGAGCGAGAGGAAAAGACACAATGAAGCTCCATACCCATCGGGAACAGAACAATGGAGTCTCCATGCGCGAAGGTGGATAGATCGACGGGGAGAGAATAGCAGATAATGTGTTGTAGGGAGGATGGATGGAGATTTTAGGATGGGCGAGCATGAGGGAGGGAGAGAATGAGGCTCCACGCTCACGGAATATGTAACATCTGAGAAGACATGTTGATCGGTGGATAGAGCGATGAGGAGAGAAGAGCACATAAGAATATGAGTAGAGCGGGAGCAAGAGAGAGGAGGAACATCCATTTTTCCTTTTGGTTACACGGAACGCCAATATTCGCAATTTTGTGTAGGTCGATTGAGGCTCATTGACTGCAAAATAGTCAGGGATAGGGAGGAAGACAGGTCGATTTAAGTTATGTTTGATATACGGGATACAACGCATCTGAATCTGAGTCTGTGGAGAGATACAATGGATCTGATATGTCGATCCACGTGATGTTAACAATTTATAATTATATAGTTTGAATTAAAGCCACAAATAGAGTTGTCATATTAGGTATTTATAATTCATATATCTTAATAACAAGATTCATATAGTTTAAAAAATTGTGAAATAACCCTTTTATTACACATTATAGTAAACAAAAATTATGAATGTATTAGAATATCCAGTGGACATCTACCTTTAGATAATGAGCATCAAACCTACGGATACATCCATGAGAAAAAATGGAGAAAGACTATGGATATAGATAGGAAAAAGAACATGGATGTAATGTAACATTTCCACTCAAAGTTTACGTATCAAAGCAGTGGAACGAAGGTTCTCTCAAATAGGTAAGTTGGTCTTGCTACGTCATGAATGAACATTGATGCATATCTACATGAAAAACAAAACGTTATAAACAATAATATAAAAAAATACAAGGAAAGGTTGGACAATAAAAGTGATCTTACCAATAAAACTCCTACAACTCAAAAGCACAAATCTTTTCAACTATTAATTGTGTATGATTCAACTAAAGAAACATAAGATTCAACCATCTATAACACTGAGAAAGATACCAAAGATTCAATGAAACATAAATATAAGTTGGGTTATGTTTTCTAGATACGAAGAAATTATTCTTGTCACTATGTTATTTATTCGATCTCTTATTCCACAATTCTACAATTTTGTTCATAAGTTTCCACAATTGTCACCCTTAGCTTCATCTTCATCTCGGTATTCATCCTTCTCCTCATCATCCTCATCAGTATTTCGTCATCATCTTTTTCAAACTCCTCTTCATGAATATGCTCACCAATAAACCATGGGATAGCTTCGGGGATAATGGTGTCCAATTGTGGATCTGTAATATGCAAAGACGACCATACAAAATATTATGAAAATATACCTACATAGATGTGTGAAGAACTCAAAATTGAATGGAATTTGTTAAAATGATCTATAAACGTTACACGGAAACCAATCATTATTACATAATCTTAAGTTTTGGTGATCAGCTTAGCAGTTTTTGCACCATTCTTAGGTTTCTTCTTAAGAATCTTCTATCTTAGCATGTGCTAGGGTACCAATCAATCCCAATGCTATAAGGAAGGACAACAATGGGAATAATATTGTAATGTAAGAAAATAAAAACATCCACATGATGGAATCATAACATATTATAGAGTGTGCTCACTGGCCCGACAATTTTGGAATGGGAGTGCGAGAAGGAGACACTGAAGGAGGCTTCATGCACACTAGAGACAGAACAACAGTCGCTCCATTTCCGAAGGTAGAGAGATCTGAAAGTCCTATGCCAATTATGTAATATTTGACTAGTTATGGGTTTAAGTTGTAATTATTAAAGAGTTAATAATTATAAATAAACGCTTTACGAGGTTTCGTAAACATACGATTCTAAACCTAGAAACCCTAGCCATCAGAAAAGAAAAATCAGAAGAACGAAAAACAGGTTTCGTTCTTCCGAATCCCACATCAAAGCAATCCCGATCTCGGCGTGGATACGAGTAGAGGGCTTGCATCATCAAGTCTCACATCCGATCGTCCGTTTCAACGCAACAGGTATCACTGAAATTGTTTCTGTATTTGTTCGCCGTTGAAATCTGTAAAACTAATCCGAACATGACTAGATCTAAATTCGGGTTGATAAAAACAAGCTTCCGCAATTGAAATCAACCCTACAGTGGTATCAGAGCGTCTGGTCGTATGTTTAGGACTAGTTTTTCGAATTTTGATGTGAAAAAATCGGATCGAAAATGTGAAACCCTAGGCGGCGGTCGAAACCCTAGCCGGCCGGACGAGGGTCGTCGGCCGCGGGGAAGGGTCGGCTGGCGCGTCCTAGGTGACCGGCGCGACGCAGGAGTCACCAACGCCGAGAACGGCCGACGCGAAAAGCTTCGCGCGAGAGAGAGGATGTGTCGCGCGAGGGGAGAAATCGCCGCGCAGCTCGACGGTTCCTCTGTGTAGGACAGCGTCTGACGTCGGGGGAGGGTCACGGCGGGCTGAGCGGCGCACGGCTGAACGGCGACGACGGGCGCGAGACGAGCGGCGAAGAAGAACGGCGCGATAGGGTTTCTGAACCCAAATCGTGCCGTCGCCCGAGCTCGGCTCGCTCAAGGCAGCCCTTCACCGGCGCGAGGCGCTTTCGCCGGCATTCTCCACAGGCCGGGCGCTTCCCTCCGGCGGCTCCTCCGACGGAGTTAGGGTTAAGGGGCGGCAGCTACAAGGGAAATATTTTGGTTAAGGGGCTGACGGCTACAAGAAAAAAAAATTAGGGTTGGGAACCCTAACCCTAACCCTAATTAAAAAAAAATTAAGATTAAAATTAGATGAATTTTAATTTTAAAGTATTAATAATTGATTTATTAAACTATAAATTGGTTATCGTTAAGTTTTTCCTTCACCATAGACGGTTTTGAATAAATTCTCGTTTACATGGTACGGCCTGACTACCAGGAGGCATGTAGTTCGAGAATGCGATTCGTACGTCTATGACATCAGATGTCGAGTGGGAGGAATCAATTAGTTTTTGTAAGCGCCTGGACTACCCGGGGGACATAAACTTAATTGATATCCGACCATGAGGTGAATGATAAAACTCGATTTTAATTAGAGTTCTAAAGCGATAAATTGTTTATCGTTAGGCTTTTCCTTCATCGTAGATGTTTTGAATAGGTTCTTGTTTACATGGTCATGGTAGACTACCAGGAGGCATGTAGTTCGAGAATGCGATTCGTACGTCTATGACATCAGATGTCGAGTGGGAGGAATCAATTAGTTTTTGTAAGCGCCTGGACTACCCGGGGGACATAAACTTAATTGATATCTAACCATGAGCTGAAGGATGAACTCAACTATATCAATAGGAACGACCTGACTACCAGGTGACTATCTGATATAGAATGATATTAAAATTAAGAATTTTAATTAATAATTGAGTTCTAAAACGATAAATTGTTTATCGTTAGGCTTTTCCTTCATCGTAGATGTTTTGAATAGGTTCTTGTTTACATGGTACGGCCTGACTACCAGGAGGCATGTAGTTCAATAATTCGATTCATACATCTACGACATCAGATGTCTAGTGGGAGGGATCAATTAGTTTTTGTAAGCGCCTGGACTACCCGGGGGACATAAACTTAATTAATATCTAACCATGAGCTGAAGGATGAACTCAACTATATCAATAGGAACGACCTGACTACCAGGTGACTATGTGATATAGAGATATATTAAAACCAACCTGTTTAATATGCTTAAGAAACGACCTAACTACCAGGGGGCTTATGCATGATTAGTTCAGGAAATATTACTGAAAGAAATACGATTTCTGAATACTATTGTAGTATTAGTCAGTAAAATAATCATTTAGATGAAAGTCCATATCTATTTGATTAAATAAGTGTTCAAATAAATGCTGCAATTTTTCCTTCTAGATTTCCCGAAAAATGTCTTCAATTTCCCTACGTGCCATTCTCGATGTCCACAAAAATATTGGAAAATTGCGATGATTGGTACCGCACCCCCAAAATCTTTCTCAAGCAGGAGAAGCTACTCGATGCGATCGAGAATCCTATCAAGGAATCTCCTACTGATGACGATGA
>CM071875.1:18777834-18798311 GCA_036759665.1 Gynandropsis gynandra
AAAGACGGAAGGAAATAATAATATTGTCCTTCTACCATGGTTCTACAGAGTAAGGATGTTACTTCACACTATCTGGTCGTTGAGGAGTGTTGCTAGACGCCAACCTCGATTAGTTAATTAGTGAGACTAATTGACTACCAGCTTAGTGATGAATCTACGAGGTCACACGCATACGAGTGTCTCGGTATCTGCTTATGATTGTTAGACAATTAGTGTGGGCTCCAGTTATATTCATCCGCTAGCACCGAAGAATATAATTGTATTTTTTTTTCTTTTGGGTTAGTACATAAGATGTACAGGCAAATATGTGTATGGAGATACATGTATTTCGACTATTTGAAATATTACGTAAAGGCAAGTGGGAGATTGAAAGTCCTATGCCAATTATGTAATATTTGAATAGTTATGGGTTTAAGTTGTAATTATTAAAGAGTTAATAATTATAAATAAATGCTTTACGAGGTTTCGTAAACATACGATTCTAAACCTAGAAACCCTAGCCGTCAGAAAAGAAAAATCAGAAGAACGAAAAACAGGTTTCGTTCTTCCGAATCCCGCATCAAAGCAATCCCGATCTCGGCGTGGATACGAGTAGAGGGCTTGCATCATCAAGTCTCACATCCGATCGTCCGTTTCAACGCAACAGGTATCACTGAAATTGTTTCTGTATTTGTTCGCCGTTGAAATCTGTAAAACTAATCCGAACATGACTAGATCTAAATTCGGGTTGATAAAAACACGCTTCCGCAATTGAAATCAACCCTACAAGATCAACGTGGAGAGAAGAGCACATAACATCTCGAGGTACTTCAAACTATAAGTAACCAAGTTAGAGGAAGATTGAAGAATATAAGCAAAACAATTATGAAAATTGACACAACTAATACAATACAGCAAAATAAAGATTCAACAATATCCAATGATAATCTAAACCTAGATCCTTGGATTCCTTGGAGAGACATCTTATGTAATAGTGGCAAAAACAATATCCACTTTTTCAATAAACTGACCTTATTGAAGTACGCTTCCTTCATGACCACCACAAGGTGCATTCCTTTTGGTTTACCTACACCATGAGAACATCAAACTGTAAGTAACAAAGTTAGAGGAAGATCGAAGAATATCATCAGAACATTTATGAGAATCAGTTCCTGTGAAAACACAGAATGCTCTAAACATAGATCCTTGGATTCCTTGGCCTACGAATACTACTCGATTGTTTCATTCCAATCTATTTAGAGGAACTGCTTGCATTCCTTGCTTTGAATTTTACATGAATCGCGATCACACGCCTCTAGTTTTTCCTTGTAGCCATCGTAT
Organism: Gynandropsis gynandra; assembly: GCA_036759665.1. Lineage (NCBI taxonomy): Eukaryota > Viridiplantae > Streptophyta > Magnoliopsida > Brassicales > Cleomaceae > Gynandropsis > Gynandropsis gynandra. Next base: position 18,779,155 of record CM071875.1, read on the forward strand.
TTGATGCCTTTATTCTCTGGCCCACAACTATTGAAACTCCTACAACTCAAAAGCACAAATACTTTCAACTATTGATTGTGTATGATTCAACTAAAGAAACATAAGATTCAACCATCTATGAACACTAAGAAAGATACCAAAGATTCAATGAAACATAAATATAAGTTGGGTTATGTTTTCTAGAGAGGAAGAAATTATTCTTGTCACTATGTTATTTATTCGATCTCTTATTCCACAATTCTAAAATTTCGTTAATAAGTTTCCAAAGAACAGATATATTAAAAAAAGTCTTGAAAATAATATTTTTTAAGAACTCGATATTTTATTTAATATTACAAATTTATATGTTACGATTAAAATATAATAGCCCCTGTATTTATTTGAAAGTTTGAAGTTATATGTTATATATATATGTGTGTATCTTCCATATTCAAACTATAAAATCTCTCATATCAATGTACTATCATAATAATTTCAATGGGTCTGCAACAAAACTTTGACAAAAAAAAAACATAAAACTTGATGAGACTTATAAGTATTGAAGACTTGATTAGTGAGAGAGAGTGTCAAGAAATTGCTAGAAATTGGAAGTTGTTACTTGAGAGATCATGTATTTTGAGTTTTATCAGTTCTCCAATCTCAGAAGGCTTATGTCTTGTGATGTTATTGTTATGTAGAAGCATGTTTTCATTAATCATTTTTGAAGAGTCAAATATTATATTTGACAATTATGATCCAATTGTTTCAGAAATAAACAAATGATAATAATAATAATTACTCACACATTCTAAAGGTTGTTAAGTTCTCAGTATTAGATGCAAGAGATCCTTATAATTATTTGTTTGGAACTCCTCTATGTATAATACACATGAAAACACATAAAGGCATATATATATATATAAAAGCACACATAGGTGTGTATATATATGTATATCCATTTATATATATATATATATACAAAAAAACTTCATTGTTAACAAATCTTGTATTTTATCCACTTGTCTTAATTTTTCTTCATTGTTAACAAATCTTGATATATAAATTTAATTTTATAATCAATATAATAAATTGAAATATTAAAGTTTGAAAAGTTTAAATTATAGCTAAAAATTTAATTTTAAATTAATATATATAATTTAAAATTTAAAATCAATAATAACATATTTTATGAAAAAATACATTTTAATATATATTAAACTTAAACAAAATCAAAATGATATAAAAAAGTAATAATGCATGTTATAATATTCCATTTTCTTTGAAGTTTTTCATTATATATATATTAGTTATTATATTATTTAATTTATTTAATAAAAATATATATTCAATTATATGAATATATATATAATAACTATTTATATATTATATATTAATATATATTAGACAATTATGTATATGTTTTAAAATCTATAGATAAATAAAGAGTTTTTATATATATATATATATATATCTCTTTGGTGTTATTTCAAATAAAATAATAAACGTGAATATAAAATATATATTAAACATATATTACATATATATTACATAAATATGTATATATTTATTTAATCTATATATAAATAAAGAGTTTTTTTCTCCCTCCGATGAGGTGGCTTCACCTAAAGAGAAAAAAACTTCCTTTTTATATATATGACTAGAAAAAAAACCCGCGCGATGTGTGGGATTTTAAAATTTTGATATTATATTGTACGAATTATCGTGTCACAAATAGATCGTCATATCAAAATGATAAAAAAATGTGTGTTTATGATACATCGTATATATTATTTTATTGAAGAGCGGATAACAGGTTCAAAATTTTTAAAAATGGACAAAAATTTGTAATATGTAATTCATAAAGTTCAACAATAAGATTACGTGAAAACAAATTTTGAAATAATCTTTTTATAACATTTTATAATGAAAAATTTATTAAGCTAAATATCATTGGAAGAAAAGAATAACATGTTGAACGTTGAATGTGAATATTTTGGTCTAAAATAATTATACATGTGTTTATGTTTATTTTATATCTTAAATCACTTGAAAAAAAACAAAGATGTTTAAAATTACATCAATCATAGTAAGAGTAAGAAAAAATGAATAACAACACAACACGTATAATATTATTTTATGGTAATGCATAGTATTTGATATGTTATATTAATTATCTTTAAAAAGAAAATTTTGAATTTTTGTAAGTTTTGAAATACCTTGAAAAAAGACAGTGTATGGATTGATATTGTAATGCATAGTAGTTACTAATAATACTTCAAAATGAAAATTAATTAATAGTTAGTTAAAAAATTATGCAAATTTATAAACATGAGTAATAATTAAGAAAAAACTTGTCAAAGTTGTTAATGGAGTGGCTCCATTTTTGCTCTTATTTCATGATTTTCGCATTTGTTAAATGTTGCGTCTTAGATGCCTCATGCATCGCTTGTCGCCATTCACTGGCATGGCCCACTTAGATGCCTCATGCATCGTTTATCACCATTCACTGTCTCCATCAAGCAATCCCCTAGCAATGCATGTGTCCTTAAAATTATTATACATTGTCAGTTGTTTTGATGTCATTATAACTGGTTGACCCGATAACCGTATTTAGTAACATCCTTATGTAGTAGAGTGCATTAGATACTAGATGGATGTTGACAATTCTATCAAGTGTGAAACCTTGTTTTCTTCTAGACCAAAACTTGTTTGTCTTATGGCAAACGAACAACATTGGAAGCTGCACATATGTTAATTCTCTTGCATCTTCAAACATTTCATTTGTTATCATCCATTGTGTAAACATAGTTTCTTCCACACCTTGTTTTGATAAGATGTTTTCTATACCTGATGATGCATCCTCAAAAGGTAGATTATGTTTCTTCTCCAAATGCAATGATAACCTCATAATAAGGGGTCTCTGATAGTGTAAGTGAAATGAAAAAATCCGCCATACTACTTCGCAAGAAGAAATGTAATGAAATTCAAGGTAGTTTGTTATTTCGTTGATTTCCACAACAAAAGACTTCTCCAAGTTTTATGTACCTCGATTTTGGTGTCCCTCTCAATTAATAAGGAAGCTTTGTCCATCCCTTTTGTAATATACTAGATGATACCCGAGCGTTGCACGGTTTTGTGATAGTTAAATTGTATTTTCCTTAAATAATGTAGATAATTTAAATATTTTAATGACATTTTATATATGTATCGGCTTATACAAATGCATAACTTTCAATTTTCAAAGTAAAAAAAATAAACGATAGATTGATAAGATGTAATGTAAACTAATACTGCAATTTATTCATAATATTTTTGAATTTTAAAACATAATTTGTCGGAGAAAATGAGCCCATGATTTGGACATGATTTTTTCGCATGATTGTTTTTCCTGGTTTTATATAATTAAAAAACAATTATTTATTGAGGTATGAATATATTTTGAGTAATTATGTTTGAATTTTTTTTATTTTCTTTAGATTTTGATTGGTGTAGATATTTGTAAAGCAAAAAAGTCGAGGTGTTAACATACCTAATTGATATATTAAAAAGGATAATAACGTAACAACATAAGATTTGACAAAATATTGATTAATATAAATGTTGATTTAGTTTTGATATTGATCATGATGGGAATAACAGTTGTTACGATCATGGCTATTTTTTCACAATCATTTGAGCAATATTTGAACAAAAATACATAGCAAGTCTATCCATATCGATATTTTTAAGACATATTTTTTGCATTTTAAATGGTTCTAGCAAAGTAAACAAATTATTGCGAAAGAAGTGGTTCAACTCTTACATGTGACCTAGCGGATTAGGGATTTGCATGGAACTAAAAATTTCAGTTGAGAAAATAATTATCCATAAATTTAGAGATTGCAATTAAATGATACCTAAAACAGAAAAAGAAAATTAGATTGAAACATATGCGGGAGAACTCTTCCTCAAATATTGTTATATTTCGTGAAATATCTTTTTTCCATACTATCGTTTCATGTGTATTCTCACAATTATATTTTAAAATTAAACATATCTTGTATATAATATAATATTTTTAAACTTGAAGCTGGAAGATTTCTAAAATCCTACTCAATCAATAGTAAGAATAAGTTAGTTTTTAGCTAATGGTGATTTATATTTGATAATGTACTACCATCAATAATTTAATAATTTATAATTTATAAAACTTTATAAGCTATACTAAATATTATAATACAAAATATAAATATAAAGTAATATAATATTGTTAATTTAGTATTTGTTTTCTAATAATTTTCTCACATTGATGTACTATTAATTTTAATCTATTGAAATCTTACATGTTATATTTTGTACAAACATAATACTAATGTAAAAACACTACTAGAAAATTCAAGATTAGGGACGGAATTTGGGGACTAACATTTCCGTCCCTAAATTTAGGGACGGATAATACACGGATTAGGGACGGAAAATGAAATCTGTCCCGAATCCGTCCCCAAATTTGGGTACCAAAGAGCCGTCCCTAATCCGTCCCTAATTGCGGACTAATTAAGGACGGATAAGTAAGGCGTCCCTAAATTGGGGACGGAAATTTCTGTCATCCCTAAATTGGGGACGAAACTTGTTGTCGTCCCTAATTTGGGAACGGACGTTTCTGCCGTCCCTAAATTTAGGGACGACCAGATCATTCGTCCCCAATTTAGGGACGGCATCTCTTTCCGTCCCTAAATTTGGGGACGGATTTGGGACCGTCCCAAAATTTAGGACTTTAAAAACCATTTTAGGGACGGTTTCGAGACGATTTTTCGGAAAATTAATTTCTTATTCCCTAATCCGTCCCTAATTTGTGTATAAATAATCTATTTAACCCCTCAACCATTGATCCATTTTTCATAAGCAAGTCTCATATTTTTCACCGCATATCTTCTATAGTGTTTGCGATTATAATGGCATCTTCATCAAGATCGAACATTTTTCGTTTCTAGACAATGGATGTACAGAAGAATTGATCCAGAATCTCAAAGCGCATCGAAAGATTTTATAGAAGGCGTCACACAGTTTATGACAATGGCGACGAATCAACAAGTTTACAAAGAAACGGGTACGTTGGTTTGTCCATGCGTCAAATGCAAGAATGAAAAATTTGTTAATGAGAGAACTGTTTGGAAGCATCTTTATTTAATAGGATTTACTCCGAATTATTTCATGTGGTTATGTCATGGAGAAAATTTTGTACCACGACCTAGTAATGTTGTGGAAAACTTTAGTAGGGGCACACATCATGATGAATTTGAGTCTTCTCAAGATGTAGAAATGAACCCTTATGTGGAAATGGTGCAAAATGTATTCCGTGAAAGAAACATAAATATTGAAGAAGATCCGAATGAAGAAGCAAAAAGTTTTTTTGAAATGCTAGAAAATGCTAGGAATCCACTTTATGATGGTTGTAGGAGTGGTTTATCACAGTTATCTCTGTCTGCACGTTTGATGAATTTGAAGACTGAAAATAATTTGTATGAGAATTGCATGGATTCGATATTGCAATTAGTAAGAGATTATTTGCCAGAAGATAATAATGCAGTAGACTCCTATTATGAGACAAAGAAGATGATGCGATCTTTGGGTTTATTGCCATATCAAAAGATTGATGTTTGTCAAGACAATTGCATGATTTTTTGGAAAAGATCGGTTTTATTTAACAAAGAATGGAAAACCGGTTCCATATCGTCGTATGTGGTACTTACCAATTACAGACAGATTAAAAAGATTGTATCAATCTGTGGAGACCGCAAGCGACATGAGATGGCATGCTGAGCATTCAAGTAAGGAAGGAGAGATGTGTCATCCCTCAGATGGTGAGGCGTGAAAACACTTTAACAAGGTATACCCTGATTTTGCGGCTGAGAGTCGAAATGTCTATTTAGATCTTTGTACCGATGGTTTTAATCCATTTGGGATGTCTGGAAAGAATTATTCATTGTGGCCAGTTATAGTGACACCTTACAACTTACCACCGGATATGTGCATGAAACGGGAATTTTTGTTTTTAACAATAATGATTCCCGGGCCTAATCATCCGAAAAGAAGTTTGGATATATTTCTTCAACCACTTATTGAAGAATTAAAAGAATTATGGAATGGAGTTCAAGCGTACGATGTCTCGAGGAAACAAAATTTTATGTTACGAGGTGCTCTCATGTGGACAATAAGTGATTTTCCAGCTTATAGTATGTTATCTGGATGGACAACGCATGGTCGATTGGCTTGTCCATATTGCATGGAAGAAACAGATGCTTTTCAGTTGAAACATGGAAGAAAGACGAGTTGGTTTGATTGTCATCGTCGTTTTCTTCCTGTTGATGATGCATTACGGCGCAACAAGAGAAATTTTAAAAGGAATGTAGTTGTGCGGAAATCTCCTCCTCCAGTTTTGACCGGCGAAGAGATTTTGTATGAACGACTTCTTGCTTTGGGTATTCCGAGGAGTATAGATTGCGGAGGGAACAATCATACGAGAATTGGTGGTTATGGAATTACTCATAACTGGTACAAGAAGAGCATATTTTGGGATTTACCGTATTGGAAAAATCTGAAACTTCGACATAATCTTGATGTGATGCACATAGAGAAGAATTTTTTCAATAACATCATCAATACAGTATTGAATGTCACAGGGAAGACAAAAGAAAATATTAAATCATGCAAGGATCTAGAAGAGTATTGCTCACGAAGGGAGTTACATATAAGTGACGACGGTAAAGCGCCAGTCCCGATATTCAGATTGTCAAATGATAAGAAATATAAATTGTTGAAATGGTTGAAAGAAGATGTGAAATTTCCCGATGGCTATGCGACAGTCCCGATTTTCAGATTGTCAAATGATAAGAAATATAAATTTTTGAAATGGTTGAAAGAATATGTGAAATTTCCCGATGGCTATGCGTCTAACATTGGAAGGTGCATTGACATTCAAGGAGGAAAGTTATTAGGGATGAAAAGTCACGATTGTCATGTATTCATGCAAATACTACTTCCGATATGTTTTTCTGAATTGATGGACAAACATGCACACGAAGCAATTGGAGGTATGTGGTTGATTTTATATTAATATGTAGTGTGAATATTTGTTAAATACACTAATAATACTTTCATGTTATAGGTATTAGCCTATTCTTCCGAAATTTATGTTCGAGAAATCTGAGTATGGATGTAGTTCGTCGACTGCAAAATAACATAGTTACTGTACTATGTAACTTGGAGAAGATTTTTCCACCATCATTCTTCGATGTTATGGAGCACTTGACAGTTCATTTACCGCACGAAGCCGCACTAGGAGGTCCAGTTCAATTTCGTTGGATGTATCCGTTCGAGCGATTTATGTTTCATCTGAAGAAAAAAACCAAACAAAAAGCTCGACCAGAGGGTTCAATTGTGGAACAATATGTGAATGAGGAAATATCGTTCTTCACTTCATACTACTTCGAGCCACATGTTCAAACGCGTACTAGAAATCCAGACATATGTTTTGATGGTGGTGTGACGTATTCATATCCAGTACCAGATGTTCCGGACATATTTTGTGGAACTGGTCGATCTGCTGGTAAGGCGAAAGATATATGGTTATCACAACGAGATCTCCTTACCACGTATGTCATTTTGGATATTGAATCATATTTTGATATTTTTTGTAGGTTATGTCGGTTTAAAAATGATGTTATTTCGATGTGATTGGTTCAATCCAATAATCGGTCGCGGAAAAGAGTAAACAAACTAGGCGTTGTAGAAGTTAACTCCACACGAAGATATGCAAAATACGAGCCTTTTATTCTTGCGTCACAAGCCGATTAAGTTTGTTACGTTTCCTATCCGCATATTAGAAGATCTTCAGGTTGGCGTGTCGCAATGAAGATACTTCCGAGGGGCAAATTTATCGACAACACAGAACAACAACAATTGCCAATGCAACAACAAATGACCGAGATGATTGCTATTGACGATGTACGTGTTGAAAAACTTACGCACGGTGAAATGGAAGAAATCGAAAGAAATGAATATGATCTTTATGAAGATATAGAAGAAAAAGAAGATGACGAATTTGAATCAGACACAGAAGAGTCGACGGAACAATTGTGTGACTCTGATGATGAATCATGTTAAAACGTTTACGGATTGTTTTTTTTATATATTTTTTATTGATTGTTTCTATTTCTTAATGATTATACGATTACGAATTGTTTCTCAATGATTACACGTTTTTTGATGATTATACGTTTTTTAATGATTATACGTTTACGGATCCCGATCTATCGTCCCGATCCCGATCTATCGTTCCGGCCCCGGCCCCGACCCCGGTCAATCGTCCCGACCTCGGCCCCGGTCACTCGTCCCAATCCCGATCTATCGTCTAGGCCCCAGTCAATCGTCCCGATCCCGATCTATCGTCTAGGCCCCGGTCAATCGTCCGGATCCCGGAATTGGGGACGGGTTAGTCTCAGCCGTCCCCAATTGGGGACGGTTGCATCACGCCCGTCCCCAAATTCATATAAATTTCTGATTCGTCATTTAGGATTCAGCCCGCGTTCGCATCTCCCTCCCCTCCTCCGTCTCCCCACCGGTCGCCCCGTTCGCAGCTCCCAACCGTCGCCGCCCCGTCGCCGCCTGTATCTGCACCAGCATCGTTTGATTATCCCGACCTCTGTCTCCCCACTGGTCGACCCATTCGCATCTCCCCACCGTCGCCGCCCCGTCGACAGGTAGATGGATTCATGGTTTAGATGGATTTATGGTTTAGATGGTTTCGTATGTTTAGAGATGGATTCGTATGTTTAGATGGTTTTGTATGTTTAGATGGATTCATGTGTTATGTTTAGATGGTTTGATATGTTTAGATGGATTCATGTGTTTAGATGGTTTCGTATGTTTAGATGGTTTCGTATGTTTAGAGATGTATTTGTATGTTTAGATGGTTTCGTATGTTTAGATGGTTTCGTATGTTTATATGGCTTCGTATGTTTATATGGATTCATGGTTTAGATGGTTTCGTATGTTTAGATGGATTCGTATGGTGTCGTAATATTTTAATTTCACATTTCAGTATGTCGCGTCGCGTTGGAAGAGGCGGTAAAACGAGAAACCGCCCTCAGTCCGAGGAAAGTGGCAACCTTTCATCTCATTCCCGACATTCCAATTCAGGGTTTGAAGATTATATGAATCCAAATTTCTTCCGAAACACTGAATCAACACAATCGGGGCAATATATGTCATATTATCCGCAAATGCAACCACCACCCGATCCAGTAATGCATCACGACCCTCATATATACGAGGAACCAACAGTGGAAGAAATTTTAGCAATGGATGAAGAACGACGCAAGCTTCCTCTTATAGACCCTGTTCGAGGAAGCGACGGACTATGGTACGTATACTCAATTTCAAATCTCAATTATAAATAGTTAACTAAATGTTAATTTATCTTTCATTTTGATTTGTAGGTTTGGATATTATCAACTTAATCGTCACATAACAATGACGATAAAATCTTATTATGATCGGCCATGTTACAATTGGACATACCGATCCACATATTAAGCAACGATGGTGGAAATCATTTGTGGTATGTTTTAAACAATTTTTAATTTTATCAAGTTATTTAAATTACAATTTAAATATAATAAGCTTATTATTATTTCAGCAAAAAATTTTTTGGAATCCCGCCCTTACCGGACTAGTAAAGTCCGAATTTGAAAAAAAATGCAGCAAAGCATCTCAAGTCTAGGTAAATGTCGGGGAAAACGAGAGACAAAAGGAAAATCCAATTGGATGGCGAAAGATATTTGGGATCAGATGTGCGCATATTGGGATTCCACAGAATTTAAGGCAAAGAGCGAGCGAGCAAGTAAATCTCGGGGTTCTGATAGAGAAGGATACGGGATAAGCGTACAAACGGCGAGATCTCGTTCTTTTGCGGAAGTATACGAAGATCTGGTAAGCTTTATTCCATTGTTTATGCATTTATATAAAATTAACATTTCATTAAACTATGTCTTTTTTATTTTTTCAGGCGAAAGAGAAGGGATCCGAACCATCGTATCTAGAATTGTTGGAACGTATACACGTTAAGAAGTCAGATGGTTCGTGGGTGGATCTCAAGGCGAAAAGCCTACACAATGAAATTGAAAACATGGCAGCGGAGCGAGTATCGCAAATTCCCCCGAGAGAAGACGGATCACAAACTACTCTTAGTCGGGAAGAGTACAACGAGTTGTATCTCGAGGTAATAATGACATTCTACTATGATCTAATTTCACTATTTATAAATGTTATTAATTCTCGATATTTGTTTTACAGCAAGTTACGCCATACAAAGGTCGTATTTTCGGACTTGGAGCAATGGCCTCTAAACATTCAACTTCATCCAAAGGTAAAGAAAAAGTATCAGATTACGAGCTCTGGCATCAAATATCCTAAAGGTTCCAAAAAATTCGACAGGCGCGTTGAACAAACACTAAAGGAGGCTGAACTATCTAGAAAGCAAGCTGAACGATCAGATAGACGAATGGAAAAGCTTCTGCGCATGATGAAAGCGCAAATGCCTAACATCGATTGGGATGCAGTTCAGAATAGTGATTCCGATCACGACTAATCGGAAATACTTCCAACGGTTTAGGATTAAAAATGTTGGTTATATGTATACTTTGTAATTATTGTTATGTACTAATTTTTATCTTTTAATCTAATCGAACTTTTTTAAAATTTTATTTTTTTTTTATTTTAAAAAAAATTAGGGACGAACCATTGTTGTTGTCCCTAAATTTAAGGACGGCTGCAGCGGCCCGTCCCCAATTTTTAGGGACGGAAAACGGCTCGTCCCCAATCCCGGGACTGTTTGCGGACTAAACTTTCCGACCCTAATTGGGGACGGATTGGGGACTGAATTTTCCATCCCTAATTGGGGACGGATTGGTGACGGATAACATTTGGAGACGCGCGATTGGAGACTATTAGGGACGGATTTTTCAATCCCTAAAACCTGATTTTCTTGTAGTGAAAATTTAATGCTAAACATTTTTATTCCGGAATAAAATCATATGAAAAATACAAATTCAATATAGTTAAATCCAGGCCAACATGGCCTATAACTGCAATTTTAGCTTCCACTATGGCTTTTGCGACAGTGATTCTAGAAGTGATCCTCCTACAAGTTTAATAGCATCCATTCCTCCTTCCTTCAAGACCGTGACTACAATATCTACCGCCTGAGCATTATTTAAACCAAAAATTCTCCAAACAAATGATGTTTTGCCCAAAAAATTCAATAGCTATTGATAAGATGTGTTTACTTCACAATTAACATGCAAACCTTTCGGATGTCACAAGGACTTCATTCCAATTCCAATCACCCAAAAAATTCTCATTAATGAACCCGAGCAACCCTAATCCTTGAAAGTATTGCCTTCTTCTATGTTCAATATAGATTAATCAATTACTTCTCAACCAGTTTCTAACAGACTGCACACAACCCCGCTAGATTTTTTTGGCAAAACCTACAAACTTATGTTCTATTTTAAGCTATTTCCCAATATATCACCCAGTTCCGAGGAGACTGCACACACACCTCTTTCTCGAGTCTGGTTCATTTCACCTTTCCAAAATCGTCGAGAAAAACATCAATCTCATCAATACTGGACTAACACTTCGCCGACATAGTAGGAGCTCGAACTTGAAGGATTGTTGGAAGGTTTTGCTAAGCAGAAGGGTTTCAGCTGAGATGTCATCACTTTTAAGTTGATGCTCGACTTCTCCTTCTCTGTTTTGAGCTTGTGCTCCTCATCCGCAGCTCATTCTTCGCCTCCTATATAAAATATCATATTGTGACACGCTAAAATGAGATGAAAGCAACATTTAAATCCCTTTCCAAGCAATAAACACATTGGGTTTACCTTCAACTCCTTTGTTTTTTTTCGGAAGGCTTGAATTCAATTCCTTCAACTTATGTGCTTCGTCATGGAATTGATTCACCATGCGAACTGCATCCGTGAGAATGGATGAGCAATCAGATTATGCATAGTGTAATCAAGAATAGTATACCTTTGTATCTCTTAACAATGTTAAGGTCGTCAAGGATCCCGATTTGTGAATCCGCAGACACTACGATGACTCTGTTTGGGACATTCGTGGGTGAGCTGAAGAAGATTTTTCGCTTATTATCAAATAATACTCAATCTTAAAGTCACGAATATAAGCCATCAGATGCTTCGAAAGAGGAACACACATCCATTTGTTAGACGATTTTTTTGTTGTTGTGTAGACATATATGAGCATCGAGCTGCAAGCGATGACCTGGGCGAGAAAAACATAGTGTAAGAAATCCATCTCATAAAGATAATGCGAGAAATAGGTAAATCCAACAGAAACGTTTGCATGTAGTTTTCAAATGTTCATACCCGATTTTGGTTTGAATGGGCAACAAAGAGTTAAAACACGAGCAACAACCTGTGCCAAAAACGATGTAGTCATGACCCTCTTCTTGGAGATGAAGCATCATCATAAATTCAGTGGCTCGAGCATGACCTGACTGATGAATATCTCAAACCATATTCGTAAATGCAACAATGGCTAGAGCACGATCATATTCGTAAATGGAAAAAAGGCTCGAGCACGACCTGACTGATGAATATCTCAAACCATATTCGTAAATGCAACAATGCCTAGAGCACGATCATATTCGTAAATGCAACAATGGCTCGAGCACGACCTGACTAAAAAATATCTCAAACCTCGTAAATGCAACAATGTCTGGAGCACGATCATATTCGTGAATGCAAAAATGGCTCGAGCACGATCTGACTGACGAATATCTCAAACCATATTCGTAAATACAACTATGGCTAGAGCACGATCATATTTGTAAATGCAACAATGGCTTGAGACCTAATGAAATTAGCAAAAAGAGGACTCTATTTTATTTATTTTTGTTAAAAAAAATAACAAGCACATTTTTTTTTTCAATTTCAAATCAAATAAATGATTTTTATCTAAAAATACATGGGATGATTCTTTTTAATAAAAAAATTAACAAATAAAATAAAGGCCCGGTCGGTGTATCACCCGGAAAGTCCTTCATAGGGATACTGACCGCCGCAACCAAAATTGAACTTGGTAATGGATCTTTAGAGAAGAGTTCCACAGCCTACATAACTGTAGATACCATCTTCGAAGAACTTGTAATATTCTCCAGTGCCTGGATACCTAAACACAATGCACAACATACAGAAAAAAAATTGCTTTTTTAGGTCATATTAAACTATCCCGCATTAGGAACAGCCTCAGAGTCAGGTTCAACATCAACACAGACAACCAACAACAACGGCAACATAATTCTAAAGTTGGAAGTTCCTTGTATAAATCATCTATTATAACTCTTATTGCAAGCTTCCAATCTCCAATTTCCAAGAAAATACTGCAACTTAAAAAAACGACCTTTCATTGGATAAGTTGTTGATTCCAATCCGCCGGAATTTCAACTTCTGAGAAAAGCTTCGCGACATTGAACCAAAATCAAAAAAGAAATGGGACAAAAGCCTTTACTCTGTGCCTTTCTGTCTGAGGATCCTAAACTGCTCAGGAGAAAGAATAGTGTGCCACTCCTCTTCGGATCTCTAGATAGACCCAAGAGCTGCCCTGGCTTCAATTGGATCTTATCTTCTTCACAACGTGCTCGGAGGCAATCAAAGACGCCGATTTATCGAAATCAAGGAGATGGAATTGAGAGAAATTTATTGATTCTCTGTTGAAAGATTACCTTAATCAAGGAGCTCAAACCCTTGATCCTCTGTTGAGAGACTACTGGTACTACCACTCCATCTCCATCGCCGCGCTTGCTTCTCAATCTGCTTCGTCTCCTGTCAATTCTCGTTTTTATTTGCTTGCCTCCAAGCGCATTGGTGAAGTCGCTAATTTATCGGAATCAAGGAGGTAGACAAAGAAGACACTTCGCTTGCTTTCAAGGAACCGAGAAATCATCGCCGATTTCTCAATCGCTTGTACTGAAACTATTAAATCAAAAGCAATTAATTGATTCAGAAGGAAGAGGAAGAATGGTATTTGCTATGAGAGGGGTTTTTTCCTCTCCCTCTCAGTCCCCATTTGCTTATCTCCATACTATCGACATCTTCGTCTTCGCTTAGCTTCACCTCCTTCCGCTTCCTCTGCCTCCTGTCGGCTTCAACGGAGCTCGAATACCGACCATTATGCCTCATCAATGGTGAAGTAAAAGGATGTGAAGCTGAGTTGAAGGGGATTTTGATTCGATCGGAACCCACTGTAGAGAGAAAGAGAAATTGAGGATAGAGAGATGGAAAGATATCTTGAGAAACCTAGAACCCTCTCGATTCCAGCCATATTCCGCCTTCCTCTTCGCATCTCCGATTCGATCGCTCCCCGTCCGTTCTGAAAAATAGCCAAAATGCATGCTTCTGCCATTGAAACTGAGAAGCTTTCGGGAAGAGGAAAAGTTTAGTATTTTTGGACGTTAAATTGGAAGGGTTGTTTGGGGTTTTTTCCTCCAGTGCTGACGTGGCACCACCACAGGGGAGGAAAAAACGAGATGTTTGTTTGCATTAGATTTGTAGCACCATTCAACTTTTATGTGCGTTCTATATTTCTTTAAGATTTGAACGTTACGGGGAATACCATATCGATTTTCCAAGTTGATATCCCCTTTCATCACAAATTTAGAGTCATTTTGTCTACGTTTGTATAAGATATAATCTGTATTATCCACATATTTGTTTTCGATGTATGATTTTGAATATTTCTTTGTGCAAATCCATTCTCCATGCATGACGACCATAGCCTATCAAGACCACACGGACCATGCATCATATGTTGTTCAACCAAGCTGAAGTCGTCATTGCCAAGTTCTTTATTTGAAAATTTTGTTTGTATAAATGTATCATTTTTTTAAGAGCCTTTATATATAAAGATCATATATTGGTCTCCTTCTAATCGTGCAATAAAGCTAGTGAGGCATTGGGATGAAGTACTCTGTGTTTCAATTGAACTATCAGTGCAGGGATTTGTTTGATTTGAAAGATAGACACTTTTCTTTTCTTTTCTTTTTCTTTTTTGTGGTTTTGCTATTGGAAGGTTAACTGAATTTGTCTTAGAAATGAAGATCATGTTTGAAATTTCGATTATTTTTTGCTTTTAGATGGTCAACATCGATATTTGATGGTTGTTTTTGCTAATATCTAGCTGATCGATAGACCTAAAGAAATACTAAACTTTCGACGATGGGTTGCCAAAACACGGAGACATGCTTCACATGTGAATGGGGTTAATATGCATTCAGTGTTATCTTCATTGTGTATAAAGGCTACCAAAATTCTGTCGAAGAAAGATTCAAAGGTAACAATTTCATAATCCTTGTAAAGTGTTTTGAGGGATCTATAATGGAGCATCAGCTGTGGTGGAGAAGACGAATAACCAATTAGGAGAAAAATGCTTCTATAAAACCATTGTTGCGGTCGAAGGAAAGATCAAGAATCAAACATTGAAGATTGGAAAAATTACCACAAATGTTCGTACAAGTATTAAAGATGATTGATATCATTTTAATATACTTAACAAATATAGTCCATATTTTTCTCTACCATGGATGTTCTTAGATGACTATGACACTATACACCAAGAATTTTCAAAACTGTAAACGCTATTCTTGTCTAGAATGCAGAAGGAATGCCAAAACTTTGACCCCACGTGATCTTTTTAGCACTTGCAAATCAGAAATTCAATCAACTCCAAAGAAACAATGAAGATGCACCGGTTATGACAACATCTTTGAGGTTCTGAACATGAATGAAACTCTCATATCAAGGTCCAAGATACTATCTTCCATGCCCATATGAAGGCAGTAGAGGACACCCTCAAGCCTACGATGGAAGGCGGACACCCTCGAGCCTCTCGGGCCTGATGGAGGAGAGACATAAGAAATCTTGGTTTTAAATAAACAAAGAGGCAACCAACTTGCAGACATAGAAGAACTCTTTTTGTCACATTACCTGAACTGGAAATAGCGAGAGAAAGCATCAAAATGAGAGCAGAGCAGACTATTTGAAAACCACCATTTAACTTCCAAATGCCTCAAGAAGAAATCAAGCAGTTCTAATGATGATGTTCTCCAAGCCGTTGGAGTCAAATCCAAACAAAAATGAAAGAGCAACGAAAGAAAAACCAAGACAACTAGAAAAGAAATGACTCCATATTACTCTTACATATGCGTAGGCATCTGTTCCAGCTCCATTGGTATCTTAAAAGACAACCATGTCCAATGGCAGCTCCTTAAGGTTGCAGCTTCCATTGGTATCTATATGGTTTCTTGAGACCTTAACTTGGAAATGGTTTGTGGGTGCAATAAATAGTCATATAAGAAGCTTACATCACGTCTCACATGCTCTTCTGCTGGATAATTTATTCGAATGGGAACATTGCACAAAGTAATCAGAGAAACCAAAACTATGGAAGGGTTTTTTAGCATCTTCATAACTATGTCCTTTATAAAGGCCTATTAAACAGACGCAAACACCACATATTTAATTTTTTCATCAAAAACACAGTGAAGGATCCGAAGGTTTACAAAATGAAAAGCTCGAAACATGGTCATAACTCTATCAATAAGGAGCGAAGAGGGAGCGAGAGCGTATCTAAAAGGATGCCTCAAACTTTGATAGAAAAGTACCACAATAGTTCCAGTTTCTCTGCAACCACAATGCGTTAAAATGAAATAGATGAATACTACATTCTACTGATCCTTTTCGTCATGCTTTCATGTAGGTGTTATGTGGAAAGGGACGCTGAAGAAGGCAACGGTTTATGAAAAACAAAGCTCCCTATATATAAGGAGCAAAGATGTTTGATTATTAGAAGCCGATGCGGGGACTAATCTCAAAGAAAAACGGCATCCATTTGCACTCATCTCAAACATTAACAAGTGGGTCAAAATAGATGTGTCTGCATATATGAATACAAACAAGCATATATATATATATAGATCGGACCGAGGGATTTGTTTTACCTTCTCTCGCAGGGTGACAACCGGAGATCCAGAAGCGTCAAGTAAGATTTGCTTGTCGACCACTTCGTTAACGGGGGGGCATAGAACCTGAAATTGAAGAGATGGAAGAAGAAATGAAAATGAAAAAAAGGCGAATGGATTTAATGGAGTTGCCATTACCGAAAACTCGAAACTTAATACCTGAAATCGAAGAGATGGAAGAAGACACAGAAGAGGAAATAAGACGAATGGATTCAACGGAGTCGCCATAACCAAAACTTCGAAGAAAACTTCGAAACTTAAATTGTCACAGTAGGAATCAAATGAAATCGTACGACATGAATCGTCCATAGGAGATCAAACAATCTCCCTTTATTGGTTGAGAAGAAGAAGAGACCCACTTAAGAGACATAGATGAATGCAGATAAACGACGCATGTAGAGCAAACCTTGCCGGTCACCGCAAGATCCATACGCAACCCATTAAAGTTTTTCCACGCACACAGCACAACTATCATCCATTTTCTTTTCCTTTCACTTTTCCCTCCAATGAAAAAATCTCTCTTTGCGAGAACCAGAGATGTCCAGAGATCTGTGGTCCTGAAATCGAAAGGAGAAAAGGGGGTTATTACGCGAGAAGGGAAAAAGTCAGAGAAAGTGAAACGACAGCCTACCGAAAAAACTTCAATAGTAACAAATATGGAGGAGAGTAGAACAAAGGGGATGAAACTGATAGTCGTCACCCTCACCGCTAACATCTCCTAGTCACTCGCATCTCTTATCACCTTGCATCGCCCAACCACCTTTGTCGGACTCCGATATCTTTTTCGACTTCGCTGTAGCAGACGCAGCTTTGACAGTTGGACTAGGCATCATTTTCTACATCGACATGAGATGGTAAAGAAAAACGTTTTCCAGGAAAAGAAGAGAAGGGGAAAGGATAAGATAATGGAGGAAAAAGGTTGGTAGAGAAAGAAAACAAAGAATTTTTTTGTTTAATAAAATTTCAATAAATCATGCAGCGTCCGTTTGCGAAGAGCTAACTTCAAAAATACCCTCTTAGGGCTAAAACACTTCAAAAATATCCTTCCCGAAAAAGAAAAAAATTTTAACTTCAAAAATACCCTTATAAATGTTGATATTCCCAAAATACCCCTGCGACCTTACGACCCAGTTCGACCCAGCGACCCAGTTCGACCCTGCGACCCTTGTCCCTCGTGACCCTTGTTCCTCTGCGACCCTTGGACCCCTGCGACCCTTGTCCCTCTGCGACCCTTGTCCCTCTGTGACCCTTGTTCCTCTGCGACCCTTGGACCCCTGCGACCCTTGTCCTTCTGCGATCCTTGGACCCCTACGATACTAATTTATTATTTACAAATTATTTACAAATAATATGAATAAAATTTTGAAAATACAGCTCAAATCAAAATATGTTGGACCCGTGCGACCCTTCCGACCATTTCGACCCTTTCGACTAGTCTTTTCAATGTCAGACTATTGCTTTTTCCCGGTGCTAGCTATGCTTTTTATTTTACCAATGCCACATTCAAGACCTATATGAACGGTTCTTTAATGTGGTCAATACATGCACCTTGGTCATTCTTTGTATTTATTGTCTTTCTGGAATTTTATGAGTCCATTTCTTTTTCGTTATAAATAGAGGAGGAAAAATCGAAAAGCTACAACAAGCACCAAATCATCTCTTGTTTCGAGTCTTTCATTCTCTCAAAAGGGCGATTTCTAACATCTAACCCTAAATTCTCTGAAAAATCATTGTTACCTTTGTGACCGTTAAGGTCACATGGTCGACCCAAAGCATCATGCTGTCTATTTGTTACTCAATGTCTTGGTAATCGTCGGACTTAGTCTATATGCAGATACACACAAGTACTTACAACTTGGATGGAGGACTTTGTGAGAGATCTGCACTACATAAGGTCTTGGTAATCGGCGGACTCAGACATCTGTATCCACGTTACCTAAGGTCACGGTTGGAGGTCAAATTGGAGAAGGCGTTGAGTCACACACGACTCTTCTTGCGGGGAAAGGCTGCGATGTGTCTTTAAAATCGGCAAATGTGACCTTTTTTCTTTCCTTTTTTTTCTCGAACTTCTTTTTTCCTTTTTCTTCTTCTTCAACTT
>CM071875.1:18844507-18857428 GCA_036759665.1 Gynandropsis gynandra
ATATTCATATATATTAGATATATATTTTTTCATATCCATATTAAAACCTATTTATTTATATATACATTTTAAAATATATACATATTTGTTTAATATATATTCATATATATATATTGGATATATATTTTTAATATTCATATTCTATTATATGTATATACCCATGTTTATTGGATATATATTTTCTTATATTGGATATACATATTCTTTATTTATTTATTGATTTTAAAATATATACATATTTTTTAAATATATATTCATATATATTAGATATATATTTTTTCATATCCATATAAAAAACCTATTTATTTATATATAAATTTAAAAATATATACATATTTGTTTAATATATATTCATATATATTGTATATATTTTTTTATATCCATATTCTATTATATTATTTGAAATAACACCAAAGAATTATATATATTTATTTAATATATGTTAATATATATCATATACATTGGATATATATTTGTTCAAAAATACTATTTTAATATTTTTATTTCTTCTCACGTCGTCGCATCTTCTTTCAACTTTTTATTTTCTAATTCAGTTATTTTATTATAAATTATTTTAATGAATACACAAAAAACCTTTCATCTTCCATATCATTCATTTATACTTTTATAATTTAAATTTTATTACAATAAAATTTATACAAAATGAAGAAAAAACAATATATTTTTTGAAATAACACTAAAAACGTTATAAATGAAACACGATGTTAAAACAATTAAATTAAATTAAATTTTCTATATTAAAATTTGAGTTTTTGTTCAATTCTGGTGAAGCCGCGTCAATATTGACGTAGCAGTCCATCAATTCCATTTTTATTAATGTAAATTTATTCATATATAAAATTAAAACATTTTGTATAAAGAAAAAAAATCAACAAATATTATCTCGATTTCTATTATGATAGAATATTTATAAATTCTCAAAATATCTACTCTTTATATATATATATGTTTTTATTTTTAGTACATTAGAATAAATTTTGTATTATATATCAATTTCATTAAATAACTATTATCCTAAATGAATAAATTATTTTAAAATATTTAATTCAAAATTTTGATAATCCTTGTAAAGTTGCTTCTGGCGAAGTCACCTCAGAAAAGATTATTAAATGTTAAAAAATAAGTTTTTTCTTTTTGAAATAGCAAAGATTATTTCTTCTCTATTTCATTTAAAATTTTAAATTTATTCATATATATTGGATATATATTTTTTTATCCATAAAAGCTATTTATTTATATATAGATTTTAAAATATATACATATTTGTTTAATATATATATATATTCATATATATTACATATATATTTTTCATATCCATATTAAAACCTATTTATATATATACATTTTTAAAATATATACATATTTTTTAATATATATTCATATATATATATATATATTGGATATATATTTTTTATATCCATATTCTATTATATGTATATTATATATAATAATTTGAGATATTATTTTTCTACATAACTTCTATTATCTACGTATCTTTCTTTAGCCTAATAATTTATCAGATGATTATATCAAGATTTATTGAACTATAATAACTACTTAGGCATTTATAATAAAATTTAAATATATTGATCATTTTTTTTTCATAAAATAAGTTATAAAATATATAACCATCATCGAATAGACAAGTCTTATACGAGTTTTTGATATGATGATCAATTTATGACATATGAATTTCAATTATATAATAAAAAATTGATAAAAACTCGCGCATCGCGCGGGTTCTTTCCTAGTAATTATGAAATCAAATCTCTAAATTTGATAATATATAATATTAAAATTAGCTTAATGGTATTTATGCGTTTTTTAGTTATGACCTTTGGTATGTTAGTAAAATTTTTAGTATCGAAAATTTATTTAAATATGCTAAGTGTATTTTAATATAAAAGTCCAAATCAAATTAGCATGGATGAACTACATATTCATCTTGTTTTATCGTATTTGTCTTTACATTAACAAAAAAAATTAGGTCCAAATAATTGATAGATTTTAATAATTATGCATTATTTAAAATTTTAAATTTTTTATATATTCCATTCATAATTATATTTTCATAGTTTTAATAAATTTTTCAAGAATTATAAATTGAAATTTTTCAAATATAACATCATTATTCTTATAAAAGTATATTTCAATTTGTTTATTTATAGGTTTTAAGTTGTTTTATATTCATTTAAAACAAATATAGTTTTATCATTTCTAATTTTAGGTATTTCTAAACCCAATAGATATTCAACAACACAAAATGATAATGATAATAATTAAAAAGAGAGAGATTTATGTCTATTTATGTTTTTATTTAAGTATTTGAAACTCAACACATTTGGTGTGCCTTTTTATTATCCATTTTATTTGTTGTAATATTTTATATTCAGAAGAAATGGTAAGTATATTTTAAATTTATATCGTATAATTATTACTCTTCTTAACTAAATAATCATTTTATAATTTAATATTGAGTATGTTTTTAACAAATAATGTACTAAAATGATAATTTCTCCGGTTATATAATAATTGTCACATGATAATTGTTTCAAATGAAATAAATTGATATCATTTGTTTTTTAATTACATTTGATACCATGGAAAACAAAACAGAAAATAAGGTTCCAACCTATTCATATAAAAGATTTGAACGAAATAATAATCACATAATATATATATATATATATATAAAGATTTTGTAATTGATGTTCTATTATTCGTGGAATAACGATCAAAAAATCTAATATATAACTAAGACATCTTACGAATAAGGCCAAGTAAAAACACAAATGGTTCGTTGTTTGAAAGTCTGCTCATAAGTTCCGGTCCCTTTCTATTTTTTTATGCACATTGAACGACATGTAGCTTCCTTACAAGGACCACTCGAGAGAATAGCATGACACATATGTTGAGCTTTCGTCTCGTCCACCATATTCCCTAAGACATAATAATAATAATAGTATAATAATAATAATAATAATAATAATAATAATAATAATAATAATAATAATAATAATAATAATAATAATTTTAATATTATTGTTATAATGATAGCATGTTAAACGAATTAAAATTTCAATATCATTATAATCTTAAAAAATAAACGAAAAAAGGTATGGATTTTGGTATACAAAATTTTTTCAAAACGACTAAAAAAGCCTTATATGATTTTTGTTTACATATGAAAAATATAAATATACCTGATAAGAGGAAGATGACAAAGGTGACAGCCAAGACAATAGAAACTTGAAAATTTTTAGTCATTTTTTACAATTGTAAGAATTTGTTTTGTTTTGTATTATTAGTTTCTGTAAATTTATATACAAGAGAATGCATATTTATTGAAACGTAATATTATGATTGTGAATCCCATAAACATGTATAATGTATTGCTAATTGAGCTAAAATCGTGAAGAGCATAATTTGTAATAGGGGTGTAAAATGAGCTATCGGCTCGCGAGCCAACTCTAGCTCGAACCATATTTAAGCGAGACGAGCTGGGTATTTTCTAGCTCGTTTTCGTTTAAAAAACGAGCTGACGAGCTGAGCCCAAGACGAGTCCGAGCTTAGACGAGCTGGCTCGCGAGCTGAAAAACAATCATGTATAGAAATAATATATTTTCTTTTTTGTATATCATATATAATATTGCATTTAATAAAACATAATATATTGTTTAAACATAGTATACTATTATAATGTATTTTCCTTTTTCTAATAATTGCTATAACAAGATAAAGAAACAATTTAGTAAAGTTACGAGCGGTCGAATTTAGTACAATGATATTTTATACTTTTTATTCGAGAATGTTATTTTTTATTTAGTATAATGATATTTTATAACCTTATATTTGAATTAATGTTTTCATATTTTTTATACTTCATTTGGTTCGTTTGATATGTTTATCATATATGATATTACAACTAATTCAAAATAATTAAATAGTCTAGCTCGCGAGCCAGCTCGTGTTTTGGCGATTTAAAGGCGAGCCGAGCTGAGTTGGGATTTTCCAGCTCGTTTTTTAGTCAGCTAAAGGCGAGCTGAGCCGAGCTAAGCCAGCTCGTTTTTTGGTGAGCTGAAGGCGAGCTGAGCCGAGCCGAGCCAGTTCATTTTGCACCCCTAATTTGTAATATTCTCACTTAGATTACCGTATGATTATGTAAATAAATTTAGTTATATAACAAATAATTAAGTAAATAAATTAGTTATATAAAAATATGGAAATGCCATTAAGATTAAGATGTATTTCATTGTTTCTTCCGAAAATTAATTAAAAAATTGTTTTTAAGCTCATAAATTTCCATCTACAATTAATATTAAATATATACAAATTAAATACATTGGTCGAATCATAATCACACAAATAATACATTCTAAATCAATGTTATTTTATTTGATGAACAAGCAAAATGATTATTATGCATGTGTAACCGTTGTGCAAATTTGTGTAAGCATTGGAGAAGACAAACACAGGTTCTGGGCTCAATTTTCTGGTTTCTGTTGGGCCTCCCGAAATTCTTCTGGCCCATTGCTTCTCCAGCCCGTTTAGACTTCAGTCTGGCCCGTTCCACATTTCCTCAGACATAGGGTAAGGGTAGGGTTTTACTTCATTTTCAGATTCAACCCTAACCCTAGTTTTCTCTCCAGCTTGACCTCCGCCGCATAACCCTAACCTATCGTAGTTCGACCGCCGCCGCCGCGCCGTTTTCGTTCCACCTCTCCGTCTGTTTCAGGTTTAGCACGCCGGAGGAGGAACATCTACTTCAATATGTTTATATTGTTCTATGTTCATTTAATGTTTTTTTTCTAATTTCGGTATTTGAAGATCCATATATATATATATATATATATATATTAAAACTAAACCCACATAATGTACTTTTATTATTATATAGTTTATTTGTTGTAATATTTTAGTTTTAATACATATGATATATGTATTTTAAATTTAGATTATATCATTACTATTATTTTGGACAAGATTATGTAATTGTATTTAACCAATAAAGTATGAAATGATTTTATTCCCTAAACAAGCAAAAAGATTATTATGCAATGAAATTTCTTAAATTTTGCGATATATATTATTAATACGGAAAATATTATTTTTAAAGAATTTAAAGGTTTTTATTTATGATGTTTGTGTCTTCGTAAAAATTTTCTTGCCTAAGAGTTATTTTTAAGCGTATTTTAAATATGCAAGTCCAATTTAATTTACCATTTAAAAACACTAAGGCATAACAATATTGTGTTTAATTTGAAACTTTGAAAATTTATGCCGAATCAATTCAGTATATTACATTTATATCTGGTTTTAGTATAGTTATATTTTATATTAATATATACTTTAAGTTAAATATATTTTTCAAACTTACCAATATCCTTTGAAATATTTAAATAATTTATAAAAATCATTCTTAAAAACTTAAGTTGAAATATCTATTTCAAACTTGCACCTATATCCTTTTTAATATCTCTATCTTTCATTTCTCTTTCAACTCCAACCATCACTATATGAACAAATTGGTTTATCGTTACAAAAACTGTGAGATAAAATCATAGTTTATGGTCGATTTTATTCTTTTTTTAAGAAATCATGTTAGGTAAAATACGATATAATGGAATAGAACTATACCCAAAAAGACATTTTTTCTTTAATTTAAAAATTTTAAAGTGTTGTTTAGCTTAAAGCTAATATCTTTATAGATAAAATGATGAATGGGTAATGTATTGTATTAATACAATGCGATCAAATACTATTTCCTCTTACATATACGATTGATTTTATTTTATTTTTTGATCTAATGAAACAAAATTATACAACATAAATCGATATTAATGTCCTCATAAAGATAATGATGAAACCAAATTTCTTGATTTGGCAATATACATTGTCAACATCAAAAAAATATATTTTATGGCATTTTTGGATTGTTGGTTTTGATGTTATGTATTTGTAAATTTTTTTGTTCCTACGATTTGTTTAGATATACTAAACCTATTTTAAACATAAAAGTCTAAATAAATTTTCCATTGCCAAACATTAATAATTAATTTATGTTGAGTTCAATTTGGAACATTAACAAAATTCTATTAAATCAATTGATGGAGTACAAATCTATCTCGTTTTGAATTTGAGATTCAGTTTTAAAACATTTTTTCATTATTCTAAAAAATTATATTTATTTTTCTGGTCATATATTTTATATTGTTTAATGTTTATTAAATATTTCGTTTTTCTAATTTTGGTATTTGAAGATCCATATATATATTTATATAAATATTTGAACCTAAACCCACATAATATATTTTTATTATTATATAGTTTATTTGTTGTAATATTTTCGTTTTAAAACATATGGTGTATATTTTTTAAACTTATATTATATCATTATTATTATTATTAGTATTTTGAATTAAATAATTATTAAAATGTTTAAGATTATGTAATTGGATTTAACAAATAAGGTATGAAAAATATAAGCATATTGTTTACTATTTTATCCAAATATACAATAATTGATACATAATGATATATGACGACGTATTGATGCTTTATCTCTATTTTTGACATTGATACATATATTCACAGTTATCTAATAACAAAATATTGGTATCATTGACAACAAAATATCAAAGAGGATCTGAAAAACGTTCATATATAAGGGATTTGCACGAAATAGTAACATTTTATTACGGTTCATATCTAATTGATTTTGTAAATGATATCATGATGTATCGATGCTATATGCCTAATTTTTACATTCATACATTTAATTACGGTTTATATGTAATATCTATCAAATTTTATAAATGATGCTTTATTACTCATTCACTTAATTTATAGAAACTGTAATTTTATGGATTCTGAATCTTGTCAATATGTACAATTTATTATTAATTGAGCTAAAATCGTGAAAATAATCGCTATCATCATCATATTAATAAAGTGTAACATATATAGAAAAGCTATTAACATGAATATAATAGTTTCATCATACAATTGATTCACGAAAAATAATCGTTTTTTCTTTAAAAATTCAATCAACAATTAATACTAATTATATTACATATTTAATCACGTTAACAAGTTGATTTTATTTGCTAAAACGTTTAAAAATAATTATGAAGTCAAATCTCTAGATTTGACAATATATATTATTAAAAAAATTAGTTTAATAGTATTTATGGTTTTTTTGCTTATGATGTCTGTGCATTAGTAAAATTTTAGTGTCAAATAATTGTTTAAATATGTTAACTGTATTTTAATATAAAAGTTTAAATCAATTTACGATCGGAAATATTAATAAAAACTCGTGTCATAACCAAATCAATTCGATGAACTACATGTTTATCTTGTTTTATTGTAGTTTTCTTTACACTACAGAAATATTTCTTAAATCCAATTATTTGATAGATGTTATGAGATAATTTAAAAATTTTATTCTTTTTTTATATTCCTTTCATAAGTTATATTTTGATAGATTTTAATACATTTTTCAAGGATTATAAATTGAAAATTTTTAATATATAACATCATTGTTTCGTATAAAATTATATTTAAATATTTTATTTATATATTTTAAAATCTTTTATATTCATTTAAAACAAGTATGGTTTTTTTCTTTTCTACTTTTAGGTATTTGAAAATCCAACAGACATTCAATAACATAAATCCACATAAATATTACATTTAAAACTAAGTTAATTTTATTTGCTAACAAGTAAAAATTTAATTATGAAATCAAATCTCTAGATTTGACAATATATATTAGTTAAAAAGTTTGTTTAATTGTGTTTTTTGCGTTTTTTGCATAGGATGTCTACGTGTTAGTAAAATTTCTAATGTCAAAAAATTGTTTAATTATGCTAAGTGTATTTTAATACAAAATTTCAAATCAGTTTACCATTGTAAAAAAAATTAATAAAAATAGGTGTCATAACCAAATCAATTCGATGAACTACATATTTATCTTGTTTTATTGTAATTGTCTTTGCAATAAAATAATATTTCATAAATCCAAATATTTGATAGATTTTAAGGAGTAATTTAAAATTTTAGATTTTTTGTATATTCTTTTCATAAACTATATTTTGATAGATTTTATAAGCTTTTCAAGAATTATGAATTGAAATTTTCTCAAATATCACATCATTATTCTTATAAAATTATATTTCATTTTGTTTGTTTTTATGTTTTAAGTTGTTTTATATTCATTGAAAACAAGTATAGTTTTTTCTTTTCTAATTTCAGGTAATTGAAAATCAAATAGACATTCAACCGCATAAATATTACATTCTAAAACAAGTTGATTTTATTTGCTAAACAAATAAAATTAATTATGAACTCAAATCTCTAGATGTGATAGCCTTCTTCTCGAAAATGTTGTGTTAGTCTTATTTCCCATTCAATTTTAGTCATCATCTGATTCTCATGCTCATCGTATTCTTCCCTTTAACTATTTAAATTCAGCCACAAACCCCCTTCGTTAATTAAACATTTAAAAATTGTTAAAAACCCTAGATTTTTTATTCTATCCAGCCACTCTTTGTTTTGCATAATGACACATGTCGTCAGTCCATCGTCGTCGCTCCACCTGCATTAGTTTGTCGTGGTCGTGTCGCCATCGTCATTACCGTCGATCTTTGTGGTCGTTCTCGGATGTTCCCTGTTGTTCTCTATGGTCTTTTTTGTTCCCCAACTTGCTTCGTCATTCTCTACCATTTTCCGGCGGTTGCTCTACCGTTCTCCATCGGTTGCTTGTCATTCTCTATTGGTTTCTCTGTCGTTGATCGTTCGGCTACTTTTTCGCGATGTCGTTCTCTATCGCCGTCGTTCGGTTGCTTTGTCGTTCGGTTGCTTTACCGTCGGGCATCCTACTGTCGCGCTGTCGTTATCTACCATGGTTGTTCTATGCCACCGCTCTCAAGCTACAGACAACACACAATGGACTCTTCTCCATCACCCTATGATTCTCTTGTGTATTGTTTTGGTTTGCAAATTTCTTGTTACTGAAATCATATTATCAAATTATGTGTTGTTTTGGATTAAAATTTAAATTTTTTTAACATTTTTTGTAAAGACAATGGCGATGGTGATTTCGAATATATCGAAACTTGTGACTCTCGAATTGAATTACGTACTTCTTATGATGAGGTTTATTTGGATAGTGACGAAGAATCGAGGATTGATTCGGATGAGAATGATGATGAAGTTGAATTGGGAGGGAGTGAAGTTGCTATGGGAGAACGTAGTAGATGCAAGAAAAGGAATTTTATAGAATGGAAGGAACTATTTTTAGGACAAACCTTTAATTCAGAGGGGATAATGATGTTGTTAGTGTTATATGCTTGGATTATGAGCTTGAAATTATTAGTTCAAATCCCGGTTCTTCAATAGAAGTACAAACCAATAGAGATAGTGAAGGGAATGAGATATTTGATCGGTTTTATGTGTCTTTAAAGATTGGGGTGTTCATGGAGACAAAATTGTAGACCAATAATTGGTTTAGATGGTTGTTTCCTCAAAAATTCTATTAAAGGTCATATTGTTGTGTGTCGTTGGACGGGATGACAATACCAAATTTATTCTATTGCTTGGACTGTTGTACAAGTTGAAAATACGGATAATTGGGATTGGTTCATTAGAAAATTTAAGGATGATTTGTGTCTTGGTTCATGTGAAGGGTTAACGATCATATTTGATAGATAAAAAGTAAGTTAATTTATTTCTTTCAAATATGTTTAACTTTTCAAAATCCAATGAATATTTTATTAAATTGTTTCTTTTAATACATTTTCAAGGATTTTTGAATGTGGTGGAATAAGAATTTCCAAAGGTAGAACTTCGTATGTGTTTAAGGCATATAATCTCCAATCTCAAGAAGAACCACAAGGCCAAATGTATGAAGCATTTTGTGTGGAATATAGCTTCTAGTTATTTTTATGCTAGTTGTGAAAAATTTTGATAAATCGGTCTTCGATGTTTTGATTGAAGACTAATCCACAACATTGGTGTCGAATATTCTTTAGATGTGGTTGTTGTTGCAGTGATTTGCACAACAATATGGTTGAATCGTTTAATGATAGTATTATCATTTCTAGAACTAGGCCTATGGTTGAAATGTAAGAGAATATTAGAAGATAAGCCATGGTTAGGATTGAAAGAGGTCTACAATTGTTGAAAAGCACATAAGATTCGATCACTGGAGAAAGCTAAGTTGGAGACGGGGGGTTGTGTTTCATACCCTAGCTCGTATGAAATATTTGAAGTTGATGATGGTGGAACTTCATATGTAGTTAACATGCGGCAATGTACGTGTACGTGTCAAAGATGGGATATTACTGGAATATCGTGCCAACATGCATATTGTGTGATGATGGAAATGAGAAAAATATTGAATGCTACATTAGCGACTACTATTAGTCGTCTACATGGAGCGAGACCTATAAGAGAAACATTTATCCTCTTTGTGGTGCCAAATTTTGGAAGAAATTGGGTAAAGATCTAATCATTCCTCAAGCGGTTAGAAAGATTCCGAGAAAACCGAAAAAAATATCACAGAAAAAAGGATTCAAACGAGTCTCCAAAGAAAAGAACCAAGATTAGTAGAGTCAGAATCAAACTTTGTTGTGGTCGATGTGGTGCATATGACCATAACCTTAGATCATGCAAAAGGTCTAATGAAGATAACGCATCCTCTCACCTCGAATCAGATATTATGGTATCTCAGATTATTTCATTTTCTGAATCTCAAGATATTTAGGTAACCACTTATGAAATTATAATTGTATTTCTATTTCTATTTTGTATTTGTAATTGCGACAAATATAAATATTGAAGAAAAAACCAAGATTGGGGACAAGTTTAAGAGTTATAAATCTTGAAATTTATGTATTGAATTAGATTTTGCAATTTATGTTAATATTTAATTTTCCATAGTGAACTTAAACTTGTCCCCAATCTTGGTTTTTTCTTCAATATATTTATGTTTGGATGTTATATATTTATGTTTAAATAATTGACACAATTTTAATGTATGCAAATTAAAATCTTTTAAACAAAGTTAATATACTCTATAAATCAACCAAGTGTTTGAAATTGTTATGGTTATGATTATTGTTTTGGAAACTATTGTTTAGGGTTTAAAATTGATTTTTTTAGTATTTTAATGATATTTAACGGTTTTTTAACATTTACTTCTTGAGGGGGAATAGGTTGTTTTTCCAAAATTGAATAGGCATTCAACAACATAAAACCTAATAAATATACATTCTAGAACAAGTTGATTTTATTTTCTAAACAAGTAAATAAATTAATTATGAACTCAAATCTCTAGATTTGACGATATTATAGAAAATTAAATTTAATGGTATTCATGCATTTTTTTTGCATTTTTTCTTAGGATGTTTGTGCCTTAGTAAATTTCTTATGTCAAAGAATTGCTTAAATATATTAAGTGTATTTTAATATAAAAGTCTAAATCAGTTTACCATTGAAAAAAAATAATTAAAATCGATTTCATAACCAAATCAATTTGATGAATTACATGTTTATCTCGTTTTATTAAAGTTATCTTTACAATAAAATAATATTTCTTAAATACAAATATTTGATAGATTTATGAGACAATTTAAAATTTTAGATTTGTTTATATATTCTTTTCATAAACTATATTTTGATAGATTTTAATACAATTTTCAAGAATTATAAATTGATTTTTTTTCAAATATAACATCATTATTCTTATAAAATTATATTTCATTTTGTTTATTTATATGTTTTAAGTTGTTTTATATTCATCAAAAACAAGTATGGTTTTTTTGTTTTCCAATTTTAGGTATTTGAAAATCAAATAGACATTCAACATCACAAAACTACATAAATATTATATTCTGAAACAAGTTGATTTTATTTGCTAAACAAGTAAAAAATAAGGCGGAATATCAGATATACCCTCGTAGGGCTAAAACGCTTCAAAAATACCCTTCCCTAAAATAATTATTTATTCGGAAAAAAAAAACTGGAGAAAAGACAAATTTACCCTTAATTTTCGAACGTGAGAAAACCCACATTCTGGGAGAGTAAAAGCCAAACCCGCATTCTGGGAGAGTAAAAGCCAAGAAAGAACAAGTGATTTCGAACTTGAGAGGGATCGATTCGAAGTTGGCCAGAAGGAAATTCGAAGTTAGCAAGAAGGAAATGGCTAGAATCAGCAGCGGTGGAGAAGAGAGCACGAGTCAATCTTCAATGGCGTCAATAAGTGTAAGTAGATCGATTTATAGGGTTTTGGAGGATGTCGAGTCCCAAAATGGTTTATTGATTTGAAATGGTGTGAGTGTCAATGAGTCGGTTGAGTCTCAGTGAGTCGGTTGAGTCGCAAGTCGGTTGTCTCAGTGGGTCGGTTTGGGTCGCGATGGTCGGTTGAGCGTCGATTTCTAGGGTTTGCAGGCTGTCGAGTCCCAGAATGGTTTATTGATTTGAAATGGGTGTGAGTGCAAGTGAGTCTGTTGAGTCTGAGTGAGTCGATTTAGGTCGCAATGGTCGCTTGAGTGTCGCAGGGAGTCTAAGGGTCGTTTGAGTCGGTTGTCTTAGTGAGTCGGTTTGGGTCGCATGGGTCGGTTGAGTGTCGATTTCTAGAGTTTTGTAGGCTGTCGAGTCCCAAAATGGTTTATTGATTTGAAATGGGTGTGAGTGTCAGTGAGTCTGTTGAGTCTCAATGAGTGAGTCTGTTGAGTGAGTCGATTTAGGTCGCAATGGTCGCTTGAGTGTCGCAGGGAGTCTAAGGGTCGTTTGAGTCGGTTGTCTTAGTGAGAGTGAGTGGGTCGCATGGTTCAGTCGAGTCGCATGGGTCGGTTGAGCCAAAGGGTCGGTTGGGTCGCATGGGTCGCATGGGTC
>CM071875.1:18867836-18885642 GCA_036759665.1 Gynandropsis gynandra
TTGGACCCCTGCGATGACCTTTGATCCCTTTGACCCCTCGATGAGACTCTGTGACCCAGTGCGACCGTACGACTCTGTGACCCACTCTGTCACCTTTGACATTGCAATAAACACAAGAGAAACACGAAAAAATCACTATACATACCTGGTTTTTTCTGCGAACGTGCTTAATTGCAAGCTTCTTTGTTGACAACAAAGGATTTCAACCTATTGGCAGCGAATCTGATGTCGATTGCAAGCTACTCTCGCCGAATCTGTTGTGGTGTGGGGGAACAGTAATTTTCGCGCGAGAATTAGAGGTGCTCTAGAGGAGAGACTTTTTGTTTTCAGCCAAGGGTATTTTTGAAGCACTTTAGCCCTACACGGGCATTTTTGATAATCCTCCAAAAAATAAATTATGAACTCAAATCTATAGAATTGATAGTATATATATTATAAAAAAATTTGTTTAATGATATTTATGCATTCTTTGCTTAGGATGTTTGCGTGTTAGTAATATTTTTTTGTGTCAAAGATTTGTTTAAATATGTTCAGTGTATTTTAATATAAAAGTCCAAATCACTTTACCATTTGAAACTTTTAATAAAAGTCGGTTTCATAACCAAATCAATTCGATGAACTATATGATTATCTCATTTTTTTGTAGTTGTCTTTACAATAAAATAATATATTTTAAATCCAAATATTTGATAGATTTATTGAGACAATTAAAAATTTTAGATTTGTTTATATATTATTTTCATAAACTATATTTTGATAGATTTTAATAATTTTTCAAGAATTATAAATTGATTTTTTTTAAATATAACATCATTATTCTTATAAAATTATATTTCATTTTTTTATTTATATGTTTCAATTTTTTATATTCATTAAAAACAAGTATGGTTTTTTCTTTTCTAATTTTAGGTATTTGAAAAGTCCAATACAAACTCAACAACAAAAAATCACATAAATATTACACTGTAAAACAAGTTGATTTAATTTTCTAAATAAGTACAAAATTAATTATGAAATCATCTCTAGATTTGACAATATATGTCAGTGTAATGGTATTTATGAATTTTTGACTTAGGATATTTGCGTGTTACTAAACTTTTTAGTGTCAAAAACTTGTTTAATTATGTTAAGTTTATTTTAATATAAAAGTCATAATCAGTTTACCATTGAAAAAAATTAATAAAATCGGTGTCATTACAATAACAAAATCAGTTCGATGAATTACATGTTTATCTCATTTTATTGTAGTTGTTTTTATATAAAAAATATTTTCTAAATCCAAATATTTGATAGATTTTATGGAGATTATTTAAAATTTAAGATTCTTTTTATAGATTCCTTTCATAATTTTGATAATTTTTTTAAAAAAAATCAAATTATTAATTGAATTTTTTTTTTCAAATATAACATCATTATTCTTATAACTTATATTCTATATTGTTTATTTGTATGTTTTAAGTTAATTTATATTCACCAAAAATGTCTTTTCTAATTTTAGGTATTGTAAATCCAATAGACATTCAACAACACAGAAACACTTAAATATTACATTCCAAAAAAATATTGATATGATTGGCTAAACAAGAAAAAAGTTAATTATGAAATCAAATCTCTAGATTTAACAATATATTATTAAAAAAATTAGTTGAATGGTATTTATGCATATTTTGCAAAGGATGTTTGCGCGTTAGTAAATTTTTTAGTGTCAAGGAGTTGTTTTAATATGCTAAGTGTATTTTAATATAAAATTCCAAATCAGTTTACCATTGGAAAAATTTAATAAAAATCGGTGTCATAACCAAATCAATTTGATGAACTACATGTTTATCTTGTTTTATTGTAGTTGTCTTGACATTAAAGAAATATTTCTTAAATCAAAATATTTGATAGAACAAAAGCATTACGAACAACCAATCAATCCGAAACGAACAAATATGATAACCAAGCATTAAGAACAAAACTTCATTACATATCGGCAAAGCTCTCTAACCCATGGTTGTGGACCTACTCGGACATGAACTCAGCAAAAGAAACACAAGAGATAACTATATTCGACATGGATAAAGAATGAGGTCCCTCCCTATTCTATTACCGATGTCTTCAATAGCTCCTCCACGCTCCGGCTTCCTCGCTCCGTCCTTCGCCCTTGTGTGTGCGTTCTGCTGTCTTTCTCCCTCTCTACATGTGCTCTCTTTTCTCTCTTGGTTTTTTTTTGTCTCAATTCTTCCCTCAAGCTCCCTCTTTAGTTCCGTGCAGCAGCCACCTCCCTTTGTTGCCTTTTCTTGAGTTTTCCAAATCTTGATTAAGTTGGCAATGTTTCTATTACTTCCTCCAGCGAAATATGACTTGTTCCTCTTCTCTAAAGGCGTTTTCCTTATTATATATATCCCCCACGATTCTCGTCCCGTTTGTCCCGTGATGATCCTCAATGTTTGCACTTTGTCTTGGCACGTCCTTTAGCTCCAAAATGACTGAAAACGAGATGATAATGATGCTTAATGCTTGGTAAAATCAAATGAATGATGAAACTAACTATGAAAATAGATGAAAATACTAGAACAAAATAGACGTTATCACCGATACTTCTCTCTAGCACCAAAGGCTTGGTCATGCTTCTCTCCCTTACATAAAAGCTCTCTTAGAAGCTCTCTCCTTAGCTAAATGTTCAGAGATTCCTCATTGTAATGTATGTCATTTAGCAAAATAGAAACATGTTCCTTTTGAATATAATAATCACATATTAGACACATCTTTCTCTCTTTTACATATTGATATATGGGGACCCTTTTCCATTGTTTCCGTAGAAGTTTTCAAATATTTTCTTACCATAGTTAATGATAGTACCAGAGTCACTTGGGTTTACATGTTGAAGAACAAGTCTGATGTACTGTAAGTTTTTCCATATTTTGTTACTCTTGTGGAGAACCAAATTGATGCAAAAAATAAAGATAATTAGATCTGATAACACTAACGAGCTTGCTTTTATAGAGCTGTGCATAACAAAAGGCATATTACGCTATTTTTTTTTGTGTCAACACTCCTCAGTAGAATTCTGTAGTAGAGATGAAACATCAGCATATATTGAATGTGGCCAGAGCTTTGTTGTTTAAGTCTAATATACCTCTAGAATACTGGACAGATTGCATCCAAACTGCACAGTATCTAATCAACCTGCAAAATAAGACTCTATTTGAGCTTCTTATGAAATAGAGTCCAGATTACTCTCATCTCAAGTCTTTTGATTGTCTCTGCTATAGTTCCATTGCATTTAAGGACAGAAACAAGTTTACACAAAGTTCTAAAGCTATATTCATTGGTTACCCATAGGGGTATAAGGTGTACAAGTTATTAGACCTGGAGACTAATGTTGTGTCCATATCTTGCAATGTTGAGTTCCATGAGAATCTATTTCCCCTACAAACCGCTACTCCTTCCGTTTCTGAAATATTCTCCAACACCATCTTACCAATCCACATTCCTGATATTATCCCAGATACTACATCTTTTATTCCTAAAACTCAATCACCTCAACCACTTTCGGATTCTGTTTATCCTATCACTTCTAGACCCAGATGAACCACCAAAACTCCTCTATACCTAAGTGATTATCACTTCTTCCTCACTCAAACAAACCCCACAAAGTACTCCTCAACACCTTATCCTCTTTCATCTGTATTGTCTTATGACAGATTATCTCATGTATATAAGCAAGACATTCTAAACCTCTCTTCAACTACTGAACCTAAAACTTTCAGCGAAGCTCTCTCCTCGCATGAATGGCGTGTAGCCATGGATATGGAACTGCATGCTCTCGCAGATAATGGAACATGGTCTGTTGTCTCTTTACCCGCTCATAAGAAACCTGTTGGGTGTAAATGGGTCTATAAAATAAAAAGGAAATCCTGATGGATAGTTGACAGATTTAAAACTCGACCGGTGGCTAAAGGCTTTACGCAACAAGAAGGTGTCGACTACATTGACACTTTTTCTCCTGTGGCCAAGCGAGTCACAGTAAAACTTATGCTTGCTTTGGCTGCAACTCAAAACTGGTCACTTACTCAAATGGATGTCACTAATGCTTTCCTTCATGGAGATCTAAAGGAAGGCATTTATATGAAGTTACCACCATATTACACTCCACCTCTAGGGACCTCTTTACCACCGAACGTTGCTTGTAAACTCCGTAAATCTCTTTACGGTTTGGACAGGCTTCCGGATAGTGGTACCATAAGTTCACTGGGGTACTTTTGGATGCAGGTTTTGCACAATCTCAAGTAGACCATACCTTGTTTATCAAAGGCACAAATGACAGGGTTATCAAGTATTTGGAATTGCTCATTGAAACAGGGTTAATGGGTTCTGAGCCTGCCTCTATTCCTATGGATCTTGGCAGTCAACTCAGTAAGGATTCTGATTCTCTCCTGGAAAATGCAACAAGTTACAGAACGCTGATCGGCAAGCTCTTGTATCTCACAATTACACGACCCGTTACCTATGTTGTTCACAAGTTAAGCCAGTTCATGTTTGCGCCTACTACAGTTCATTACAAGGCAACTTATAGAATTGGTCGTTATTTAAAAGCAAATACTGGTCAAGGTCTCTTTTACTCGACTAAGTCTTATATTCGTTTGAATGCCTTTATTGATACCGACTGGGTAGCAGATCCTGACACACGAAGATCGATTTCTGGTTTCTGTGTGTTTCTTGGTGATTCGTTGATTTCATGGAAGGCTAAGAAGCAGAACACAGTTTCTCGGAGCACTACAGAATCCGAATATCGTTCTCTTGCTAATGCTACATGCGAAATACTATGGTTGTCTTATCTACTCAACGATTTCCAGGTTACTACTTCAGGTCCTGCAAATCTCTTTTTGGACAATAAATCAGTCATATATCTTGCTTCGAATCAGGCTTTTCATGAGCCTATAATGCATATTGACATTGACTACCACATTATGCGGGATAAACTCAAATCGGGTTTTCTTCAGACAATGCATGTCAAATCTTAACACCAGATTGCAGACATTTTCACAAAAACCTTACAGCCAACTCTATTCAAGTTTCTTGTTTCGAAGATGAACACTTCAAGTCTATATCATCCACCATGATATAGACTTGAGGGAGTATATTAGAGTGTTAACAGATTGTGTTCGACTGTTAAACTAGTTATTCCATATCTGAATGTATATATGCAAAAGCTCATTATAAAATATCAGAAAATTTTTCTCTCATTTTCCTTCTCTTTCTCGACACTTTCTCTCTACACAAAAAGACATTCTTCATTTCTGATACATATTTCCTGACGCACTGAAGCGCTTCCATCTCAACTGGAGATATGTTTATTTGAAGCAGTTTGTATGTCTAAGACGTTCAAATGTCATTTTGGTTTTCGAATTTGTAAAGATTGAAATTGTAAGTCTGAGTATGCGAGACAAAGTTCAAAGGTCAGTTTTTTTTGTAAGTATGAATATGCGAGACAAACAGAATGTAGCCTGTCCCGATTTCAATATTTTTATTAAAGACTTTACCGTTTTCCATTAATCATTTAACTAAAAATAAGACTTGACATTTCTTTATTATTAATTCATTTTCTTTATTAGTTATTCATTTTCTTACTCACATGTGCATTAAAGGTATTACAGTTTTCTATTAACCATTTAGTTAAAAAGAAGACTTGACATTTCATAAATCTATTTAAAATCGACCAAATCTTTTGGCGTGTATTTGCCGATATCCTTATAGAAAACAATGGTTTTATAAGAAAAGACCTCATCAAGCTAAAGCATGACTGCTAAATTTACATTATAACTATGGCTGCATTAGTGAAACTTGGAAGATGAGACAGATGCAGAACAAAAAGGGCCTGTCTTGGATCAATACTCTGTCAAACTTTAAAAGCAACACAATCCAATCTCAAATGAATTACGGCCGAAAACTAAACCATATCAAGTAATCCAATTTAGAATCAACAAAAAAGACCATTGTGAAATATTCAATTATCTTAAGCCACGATCGGAATCTCTGTCTCTGGCACTGGAATCGCAACAGGTTGGTGAACGAGCTGCACAGGAACATGAGCGGGTCCTTCCTCATCCTTGGGAGCATGGATGGTGACCTGGTCAGGAAGTGGTGCCTTAGGACCGTGCTTGCCCTTAGGGTCCCACTCCAACATAATCTTGACCTTGATACCGAGAACACCCTGAGCACAATCACACAATACCATGATTAGAAACTTTTGAGCTCTGAATACGGAAGCTGCTTCATTGACAAGGGAAAAAGGGGAAACCTGTCTCAAGAGGACGTGTCTGACGGCTGAGTCAATGTAATCTTGGCATGGCTGCCCAGAAGAGATCATGTATCCATCTTTGAATTTCATTGACTTGGCTCGCTGGGCCCTTAGCTTTCCACTGACAATCACCTATTAAAAAGCCAGATGACTTCAGAAGGTTAACACCACAAAAAGGGCTTTGATGAAACATGATTGATAGAAGAACAGGTGCAAAAGCAAACCTCACATCCCTTAGCGCCACTCTCCATTACAAATCTCAAGACACCGTAGCAAGCCCTGAAACATGATGGATGAATCAAACAAATTCAGAGACATGCTAGTGTTCTTATAAGGTCAAAACATATATAAGAATCAAGGCCTGCAACTTTCAACACGAACAATAAGATCAGAATTCAATCATGCAACTAGTACACAAACTAAGCTTTAGAACTATTGACTTATGAACAAAAACTACATCAATTAAATCACACAATGTGCTCTCCTTAGCATTAAGGCATGAAAGACAATTTCATGAGCATTATGGCATGGAAGAGCTATATCAATGTTGTCATCTTCCGACACAAAATTGGTACAGAAGTAGCCTATTTGCTTTATAGATGACCCAACAACAAACTCCACACATAAGACATTGCAAGAAGTATAATTTGAAACACAAAACCACACTAACAAATTTAACTCAGCAATTTTGCACCAGACTTAGGAAAATTTACATTGGGTTGGTAACAGATGATAATATCATTGTAGTCTTGAATGCACATTTAAATCACGTTACATGTTATGCATATCAAATTAAACAATGTTCCTCCATAGAGAAACTATATGAAAGGTAAACGCTTTCAACGAATCATGCCATGGAGGAAATTACACTAATGTTGTCACCTTCCGACACAAATTTGGCAAGGTAGCAACCTATTTGCTATGTACATGACCCAAACAAACAATCATAATAATTAACGTTACACATAAATTCACCAACTTGAAGCAAAACTTCAGAGACCATCACAGTGGAGACATCAACCAAAACAAAATCTAATTAACACAACACC
This sequence comes from Gynandropsis gynandra, assembly GCA_036759665.1. Lineage (NCBI taxonomy): Eukaryota > Viridiplantae > Streptophyta > Magnoliopsida > Brassicales > Cleomaceae > Gynandropsis > Gynandropsis gynandra. The sequence goes on from CM071875.1 coordinate 18,875,172, forward strand.
CAAAATATATCGGATATCAACAAACAAACTGTACCTACGAACAGCAAGGCCACCCAAGAGTTTGTAGCGGAGTGACTCAGCCTGGGCGATGGCACAGAGACCTCTGTTGTTAACCTTCTCAGCATAAAGCTCAACACTGTCTTGAGGGAATCTGAATCTCTTTTGAACAAGTGATGTGAGTTCCCTGATCCTCCTTCCCTTCTCACCTAAATCCCACAAACCCAAGAATCAAACAGAGAAGGTGCAGATCAACGACCGAATCATATACACTTCTATATTGCATAAAACGCTGAAAAAGCTATACATCTCGTAAAAAGAACATACTCAAGGCATTGCACATTGATTCTACAACATACCCAGAACATTTTGGGTACGAGTGGCTCTGATGATGATCTCGGTACGCATGGGAGTAACTCTAACCTCAACACCGGAGTACCCATCTTCAGCAAGCTCTCTGGTCAGAACTTCGTTGAGCTCGGCGAAGAAAACTCCGTCAGCGACGAACTACAAACGCCAAACCGCCCAAAAAAGAGGCGAATAATTTCACTCAGAATCGAAAACCTTCCTACAACTTTGAACCCAGAGAGTTAAAATAACTCACCTTCCTCTTCTTGCTGATCTGAGTCGCCATGATCAAGGGCTTCGGAGAGCTCTGCCGACAAACCTAATTCGAGAGTGAAAACATGATATATATATATATACAATCAAATAATTAGGGTTTTTCGAAGATGAAAGGGAAGTGTTTGGCAACTTGTTTTTGTGTTAAAAATCAAAACGCGTCGTTAGGGATTTTCGGCTGTCTAATGGGCTTTACCTCAGTAAATACCCATTAATATTTGGGCTCGTTTTAATAATTATCATTAATGGGGCTACTCCGTATATATATACAGACATATGCACTAGTGGAGACTCGTGTCATCACACACAAGAACCTTTTTTTAATATGAAAAACCGTATATTCACCTTGAAAATCATGGTTTAATTTTATTTTTTTTCCATTTGAACGTCATTCTATTTTTCTTTCGATTTTCAGTTTTTATTATATTCTCTCATCAATTATAAAAAAATCTATCTAAAACTCCATTCGTTATTTATCCGTTAACCGATTCGATTTTAATCCAATTTTGACTCCATTTTGACTCAATTTTTATTTTATTTTTTTATCTAAATATGATTCAATTTGACTAAATTTTGACTCGATTTAATCTCAATTTATATTTAATTTTGACCAAAATTTTTACTTAATTTTAACTCGAATTTTAACAATAAATCAAGTTAATTATTCAATTTAATCAACTTACTTGATTTAATTGATTTCGAATAAAATTAATATGGTTTTTTACTTGAAACCAATTTTAACCCAAAATCGACCCCAATTTTGACTCAATTTTAACCCAAAACCGATCCAATTTTGACCCAAATTATGATCTCAATTTTGACTCGATTTAATCCGAATTTTTACTTAATTTTGACCCGATAAAATTAAGTACGATTTTTACTTAATCCGTAATTTTAACCCAAAATCGACCCCAATTTTGCCTCAATTTTACTTAATTTTGACCCAATCTTAAGTACGACTTAATCCGTAATTTTAACCCAAAATCGACCCCAATTTTGCCTCAATTTTACTTAATTTTGACCCAATCTGTACTTAACTTTAACCCAAAATCGACCTCAATTTTAACCCAAAATCAACCCCAATTTTGACTCAATTTTAACCCAAAACCGGTCCAATTTAAGTAAAAATTAAGTAAAAATTCGGATTAAATTCAATCAAAATTGAGATCATAATTTGGGTCAAAATTGGATCAATTTTGGGTTAAAATTGTGTCAAAATTGGGGTCGATTTTGGTTAAAATTGGTTTCAAGTAAAAAAACGTACTTAATTTTATTCCAAACAAATTAAATCAAGTTAGTCGATTAAATTGAATAATTAACTTGATTTATTGTTAAAATTTGAGTTAAAAGTAAGTACAAATTTTGGTCAAAATTAAGTACAAATTGGGATTAAGTAAAAATTTGGGTCAAAATTAAGTAAAAATTCGGATTAAATCTATTCAAAATTGATATCATAATTTGGGTCAAAATTAGATCGGTTTTGGGTTAAAATTGAGTCAAAATTAGGGTCGATTTTGGGTTAAAATAAAGTAAAAACCGATCAAAATTTGATCGGTTTTGGGTTAAAATTAAACCGGTTTTGGATTAAAATTGAGTCAAAATTGGTGTCGATTTTGGGTTTAAATTGGGGTCAATATTGGATTAAAATTAAGTACAAATTGGGCCAAAATTAAGTAAAATTGAGTCAAAATTGGAATCGATTTTGGGTTAAAATTACGGATTATTAATCTTGTTGACCATTGAAAATAATAATTCGGCCTATATTATTACTTATAAGTTTTAAAATTTACTGGAATGATTCAGTATATGGAATTAAAAATATTTACAAACATCTAGAAATAAAAATTTTAGTCAAACGTTCAATTTTAAAGAATTATATACGTATTTAATAGTAAAATTGTTGATATTATTTTTATGATATATATAAACGGTGAACATTTTTTTTATGCAACACCATCTAAATATTAATGGTCTAGTTGAGATTTTGATGAAGTTATATTCCATGTTGACGATTTTCGAATTTTAAACATATGTAGAAGAAGAAATTGAAAGAAAATTATATATACAAGTTGACGTTGGTGAAATAAGGTTTTCAAAACACAATAATGTTTTTTAAATTATATATATATATTATAGAAAAGTTGACGTTGGTGAAATAAGGTTTTCAAAATTTAATTTAATTTTTTAAATTTTAATATATTGATTTATGTTAATTAATCCTCACTTTGGAATTCAATCAACTATTGTATTTCTTGTCCTCATCTACTTTGTTTATCTCTCATTTTATCTTTCCCATCTTATGTCTCAATTTTTATTCGGTATCTCGTGTTTAATCATTACTATAAATTTTGTAATTAGAGACGGATTTTTCAGACGGATTTTGAATTATCTCTAAATTCTGAAAAAAAAAAAATTTCGTCCGTACATAATTTTTAAAAAGACTTCTATCAATCCCTAATTTTAGACGGATAGGGATAGATCCTTAATATGTTCCTAATTTTCATATAGATTAAAGATCGAGTTTAATTATAATTATTCTTTTTAGAAAAAAAATTATGGACAACCAAAAAAATATGTTCCTAATTCCGGAATTAAGGACATACGATATTCGAAAAAACAAACTTTTCTTAATCTTTCTGGAATTAAAGACATACGATTTGAAAAAAATTGTCCTTAATTTAAATTTTCGAGGAAAAAAATGGGAAACGAGAAGAAAGGGAGAAGACGAGATTTTATTTTTATTTTTTATTTTTTTTAAATTCTGAACGAATATAGATTTTTCTGGACGAATTTCGGGCAGATATTTGTGGAATTTTCGGAATTTCGGACAAATTTTAGATAGATATTAATTATCGGCGTTTAATTATGGATAAACAAAAATCGTATGGAATAATTTTCCATACGAATTAGTGAATCCACATTATCACCTTCAGCTCTCTGATTTATTGGGTTAGTTTCATCGTAGTATCTACCAAATGTTCAGTTTTTGTTTTTTTACACGAAAAGATGAGCTAATCGTTTATTTTTTATGAATTATTTTTAGGTTCTCGCTATTTCGGAACAAATCCATGTTGGATTTTGAAAATAAAAGCGAGGTATATGGTAGTAGCTATGGAGACTTCAGATTCGATGGCTATGTTGAAGAATAATGTACGATATAAAAAGGCATTGTCAATGTTTGGGGTAAAATTTAGACCTAACTTTCAGTTCGTTATGGGAAATGTTGGAATATCTTATTTTTACACTCTCATGATGGAATATATAAGAATCATCAATGTTTCAAAGATAACAATCTTGAATGTTTACTACATGGTAAAGCGTTTGTAAGTTCATATTGGTCTCATTGAAGCCTTTTTTTTTCTTTTGGTGATATGATTTAGTGATTTCTTCATAAAATTCTTCTATTTTAGTTTTCTATCGAAGAATTATCTTCATATGTGGTAGGGATTGTCATGCTTTAAAGCATTCTTAATTTTTAAGTACATGGCATAGCGTTTATAGGTTCCTACTCTTCTCATTGATGCCTTTTTTTTCTTTTAATTATATGATTTAGTATTTTTATATTTGAAACAATATTTTGAGACTGTGGTCATATTAAAATCACCTCATTTCTTCTACGAAATGAGTAAGATCTTTTGAATTTATTATGTCTCGGGCACCTAACAGTTTTTATTTTAATATCCAAGGAAAAGAAAAATTATGATTTTTTCTATTGGTTTTTAGCGTAAATGAACTCAATCTTTCGTATTTATAACCTTATCTTTTGGGTTTGAGAGATTTAGTATCCTTGAGGGTTCTAGTCGAAATGAATTACACTATTAATTATATAGAATTGTGGGATTTGAGTTTTTTATTTGTTGTATCAAAAGGTTGCATCTTGGTCCGTTCATATCTTCAGTTGCCTTAAACTTTCCCTTTAACTGGGCAGATCCCTATAACTTTTATGTTGAAATGTGGTATAAGCATCTTAATGAATTTGTTAGGAGTTTTAATTTGAAGAAAAAGAAGTATGCATGTTAGTATAACAATTCCAAGTTGAATTAGTTTTCTTCTTATGGATATTTGTAACGATATGTACAACGATTGGACCATTGAGCTAAAAGAAATAGATGACAACATTATTAGTATACGCCACAAGTTGTACGAGGGTTTTCAGGGTATAGGTTTAGCTTTATTCTTTTTTCTTAGTTATTTTTTATCTTCTGGATTCTTTATTTTTTTCTCCTCCCCTAAATTCACAAAATCGAAGATTGTTTGTTGCTCGTAATTAGCTTTCCTTTCGTAAGTAAGTATGTCCTTGCCACTATTATTCTTGACCATTGTGCTTCTTTCTTTTACTCGGTTCATAGGCACACCTGATGGTTGGAGTCACATCATCAAACAGATCGTGATATAACCTTTACTAGATTAAACAATGAGCAAGTTATCTTCATGACCTAATAATATCACATCTACATGACATCTGGCATATGAGAGGTATTTCTTCACGTTTGTAATATATGATTGTTTTGTTATAGATGATGTCCCTTTGAAACTAATGATTGCGGTGGCGGGTTTGTGAATTGCAAGAGGATAAGCATGGTGGGTTTAAGTTTGAAGATGATTCCTCACTTTGCATATGCAATTCATGCAACGCTTAGCCGTTCTGCCTAACTTATTTTGTAAGCTTTTACAGGCTTGGAGTTTGTTTAACTTTTGAAAAAGGTACCAATCTTGAATGCTAATGGTCTCACATGGCTTTTGATTTTCATATCATGTGTTAGGAATCATTAGACAACCTTGTATTTGATGAAGTTTTCTGTGATATTTGATTTGCATATTTTGTGCTAGGAGTCATTAGAAAACTTTGTATTTGATGAATTTTTCGATGACTCTTTATGAAATTAGTAGTTTGTAAATTGTTTGTGTTGATGACGTCCCCTTACTATTGCAGTAGAAATTGATGCTCTTATAAAAACCATTGATTCCAAGACGAAGGCGAAAACGAAAGTTTCATCGAAAGAAAAGTATATTGTTTAGGTGTAGTGCACGTTCATTCAATACAAAGAAGAAAGAAGATTGACTCTAGTTTGTTTAAAAATTATGTTAAAGGTTTTTTTTTTATATGATCATCATTTGTTGGGGGCTTGTATAAATCAAACCAATAGTATTGGATAAGTGAAGATATCATAAAAATATAAAGGAATGTATGTGATGTGTAACTAGATATTTTGCGTTATGTTTTGTAGCCGCATAACTAATTACGATGAAGAAGAGGTATAAGAAGGAGAAGAAATATATGAAATGCTTGAAGTTGAATTGATTTGATTTGATTGTATCGTTTGTACATGTGTATGTATATGAAAATAAAGATTTTTATTGTTGTTTTCTACCCATGGAATATAGATCATGGTTCATTCTTGAAGTACTCTTTAGCCTTCATATCCCTATCACACAAATAGATGGTCGAGTGCACATATATTAGACATATATTATAGTATACCTTTTATATTTCTTTTTAATTCACTAGTTCTAGACATTGCACGATGTACGAGCTTTTAAAAAATTTAAGTTTTTTCTTATCAATTTTTAATATAAAACGAAATTAGTACATTATTAACTCATTCATTCTTATATAATATAATAGAAATGTTTGATTAGTTAAAATTTACATAATAATTCCTAAAAATCTATATATAAAAAGTAACAAAATCCTTGACTTCTCACGTTGCTACCTCAGCACAAATTTTAAAAATTTAATTAAATATAATATTTAAAAATATTTAAGTTCTTTATTGTATTAAATGATAGTTTTAAATGATCTTATCCACTATTCAAAAAATTCATAACGAAAATGAGCATTACTTTTATAAATCAAACTAATGAAAATGGTAATTTCAAATTTATAAATATTTGTGAAAATGAGCATTACTTTTAAAAATCAAACTAATGATAATTTCCAAATAGTCACATACGTATAACCTTTATAATTATGTATCATACATATAACATGTACAATATAAATATAAATATGTATATATATAAGATAATCACATACGTATAACATGTATAATTATGTATCATACATATAACCTCTACAATATAAATATAAATATAAATATATATATATATATAGGATAATCACATATTATTTAAACACAACAATTGAAACACAATTGAAATCGTTCCAATACAATTGAAAAAAAAATCATTTAAACACAACAATTGAAACACAATTCAAATTATTACAATACAATTGAAAAAAATTCATTTAAACACAACAACTGAAACATAATTCAAATCATTACAATACAATCGAAACATTATATTAAATAATTTTATTTCCAGCAAATATATGCAAAAACTATCATAAAGCCAAAGTTTTTTTAAGGTTAATGCACATATTAAAAGACTATAAATCACCATAAATCACCCTCCATTATTTTTGCACCACTACACCAATACGGTAATGCATAATGAATTCGGATTGGTCAATTGGTCAATCAGTCAAATTGGTTTCATGCAAAAAAAAAAAAGTAACATTTTATTCCAATGGTGACTAACTATACATTAACATTATCATAAAACTTATCAATTCCTACAATTTTTTAATCCATCTTCTTAAATTACCATAAATCCTAATCAATAACATAATTAACACAACTATAATGCACAACTACACCACTACTATGTACGGATTATGTTAACGGAAAAAATAATTAATATATATAGGAAAATCACATACGTATAACCTGCACAATATATATATATATAAAGGATAATCACATACATATAACTTGTATAATTATGTCTCATATATTATAACATGTATAATATAAATATAAATATATATATATAGGATAATCACATATTATTAAAACACAACAATAGAAACACAATTCAAATCATTACAATGCAATTGAAAAAATCATTTAAACACATATTAAAAGACATAAATAACCATAAATTACCCTCCATTATTTTTGCACCACGACACCAATACGATAATCAAAGAGGATTCATTATATACAATTATAATTAAATATTTATCGACCTAAATAAAAGATTTTGAGTTCGAAAACAGGGTCGGGCTGCCTCCAGCAACCCTCAGCGTCCTTTATCTGGAAATGATGAATGAGATGTGAACAATCAAGTAATTTGGTGATTCGTACGTAAATTTATGGTATTTCAGAGCTCGTAGTACAATTCAATGTTGTAATCGTCTATTCACGACGAAAACAAAAACAAAAAGCGGATAAGGGGTGCAACACGAGTACACAAATAGGAAATAGGAAGCATAAGGAATATCCGAGAGAAAAATGCAATGCAAGTGGCGTATTGACAAGAAGTGACTTGAATATCCAAGAAACTCGAAAAATGCATCTCCCAGCTCTAAAAATCTAACTATTGACCTAAATAAAAGATTTTGAGCTCGAAAACAGTGTCGTTCTGCCTCCAGCAGTCTAGGGCGTCTTTTATCTTGATAAGATGAATGAGATGTGAAAAAAATCAAGTAATTTGGTGCTTTGTACGCAGAGTTATGGTATTTCAAAGCTCGTCGTACAATTCGATGTTGTAATCGTCTAATCACGACGAAAACCAAAACAAAAAGCGGAAAAGGGGTGCAACACGAGTATGTAAGTAGGAAATAAGAAGCAAAAGGAATATCTGAATGACAAACGCAATGCAAGCGGTGAATTGACAAGAAATGACATGCGTATCCTAAGAAACTCGAAAAGGGCATCTCCCGACTCTAAAAATTTAACTTATCAAACTAAATAAACGATTTTGGTCTAAAAAACAGATTCGGGCTAACTCCAGCAACTCAAGGAATCCTTTATGTAGAAAAGATGAATGAGATGTGAAAAAATCAAGTAATTCTGTGCTTCGTACGCCGAGTTATGTTATTTCAAAGCTCGTCGTACAATTCAATGTTCTAATAGTCTAATCATGACGAAAAAAACAAAAGCGGAAAAGGGGTGCAACACGAGTACGCAAATAGGAAATTGGAAGCAAAAGGAGTATTCGAGAGACAAATCCCACGCAAGCGGCATATTGACAAGAAATGACATGCGTATCCTAAGAAACTCGAAAAAGGCATCTTCCGACTTTAAAAATCCAATGTATCGACCTAAATAAAAGATTTTGAGCTCTAAAATGGGGCGGACTGCCTCCAGCATCTGAGGCCTCTTTTCTCTCGATAAGATGAATGAGATGTGAAAAAATCAAGTAATTCGGTGCTTTGTACGCAAAGTTATGGTATTTCGAAGCCTGTCGTATAATTCAATGTTGTAATCCTCTAATCAGGGTGTAAACCAAACCAAAAAGCAGAAAAGGGGTGCAACACAAGTACGAAAATAGGAAATATGAAGCAAAAGAAATATCCGAGACACAAACGCAACGCAAGCGGTGTATTGACAAGAAGTGACATGTGTATCCTAAGAAACTCGAAAAGGGCATCTTTTGGCTCTAAAAATCCAAGGTATCGAACTAAATAAAAGAGTTTGAGCTCCAAAATGAGGTTGGGCTGCCTCTAGCTACCCGAGGCTTCCTTTATCTGGATAAGATGAATGAGATGTCAAAAATGAAGTAATTGAGTGCGTCGTACGCAAAGTTATAATATTTCAAAGCTCGCAATGCAATGTTGTAATTGTCTAATCACGATGAAAACCAAATAAAAAAGCAAAAAAGGGGTACAACATGAGTACACAAATCGAAAATAGGAAGCAAAAGGAATATCCGAGAGACAAATGCAACACAAGCTTCTTATTGAAAGAAGTGACATGCGTATCCTAAGAAACTAAAAAAAGGCATATTCTTGCTCTAAAAATCCAAAGTATCGACCTATATAAAAGAGTTTGAGCTTGAAAACGGGGTTGGGCTGCCTCCAGTAACCCGAGGCTTCCTTTATCTTGAAAAGATGAATGAGATGTGAAAATCAAGTAATTCGGTGCTTCGTACACAAAGTTATGGTATTTCAAAGCTCGTCGTACAATGCAATATTGTAATCGTCTAATCACGACGAAAACAAAATAAAAAAGCGAAGAAGGGTTACCACACGAGTATGCAAATCGGAAATAGGAAGCAAAAGGAATATCCGAGAGACAAATGCAACACAAGCGGCGTATTGAAAAGAAGTGACATGTGTGTCCTAAGAAACTCTAAAAGGGAATATATCGACCTAATAAAAAATATTTTGAGCTCGAAAACGGGGCAGGCTGCTTCCAGCAACCTGATGTGTCCTTTATCTGTAAATTATGAATAATTTGTGAAAAAATCAAGAAATTCGGTGCTTCATACGTAAAATTATGATATTTCGAAGTCTGTCGTACAATTTAATGTTGTAATCGTCTAATTACGGTGAAAACCAAACCAAAAAGCAGAAAAGGGGTGCAACACGAGTACGAAAATAGGAGGTAGGAAGCAAAAGAAACATCCGAGACACAAACGCAATGCAAGCGGTGTATTGACAAGAAGTGACATGCGTATCCTAAGAAACTCGAAAAGGGCATCTTCTGGCTCTAAAAATCAAAAGTATCGACCTAAACAAAAGAGTTTGAGCTTGAAATTGGGGTTGGGCTGATGCGTATCAGAGTTAAATATAACCTAATCTACCCGCAAGTGCACGGCACGTGTGTAGTATTTTAGGTGTCGATCCCACAGAGACTATGCAACGCTACCTAAACCCGAACTACGAATCAAACTTGCTAATGAAAGAGTGGTGATGAGGAATGAAATGCTAAATGTAAATAACTAAACTACTTTGGTTCTAACTTCGCTGAATTCTTCTCCTCTGTATGCTTGCTGTAATGACGTCTTTTTGCCTCCTTTTAAGCCTCCTAAGTCGGTCCAATTGTTGCCTAAATTGCCCCAC
>CM071875.1:18908362-18920235 GCA_036759665.1 Gynandropsis gynandra
GACCAAGGTTCTAAATCTATTGAGACTTCATATCATGGCTACGTTCCAAAATCCAATTCATCTCCCAATGCAATTAGATTTTTATAAACATTCATTCAAGTGGCCAACAAGAACAAAAGCATTACAAACAACCAATCAATCCAAAAATAACAAATATTATAACCAAGCATTAAGAACAAAACTTCATTACATATCGGCAAAGCTCTCTAACCCATGGTTATGGACCTACTCGGACATGAACTCAGCAAAAGAAACACAAAATATAACTATATTCTACATGGATAAAGAATGAGATCCCCCTACTCAATATCGACGTCTTCAATAGCTCCTCCACGCTCCGGCTTCCTCGCTCCGTCCTTCGCCTTGTGTGTGCGTTCTGCTCTCTTTCTTTTTCTCTACGTGTGCTCTATTTTCTCTCTAACTTTCTGTCTCTCCTCCTTCGTCCCTCCAGCTCTCCCCTTTAGTTCCTTGCAGCGACCACCTCCCTTTGTTGCCTTTTCTTGAGTTTTCTAAATCTTGATTAAGTTGGCCACGTTTCAATTACTTTCTCCAGCGAAATATGACTTATTCCTCTTCTCTAAAGGCGTTTTCCTTATTGTATAAGTCCCCCACGAACTCCCACTTGTTTTAAGTCAAATTAACTTATTTGGAGTTGCAGGTGACGGACGCGACCCGCGCGGGCAAGGTAAGTGACCCGCTCGAGTACGGCGCAGACGATCGTGCAAGAACGCGATGAAAAAGGGTAGCCCGCTCGGGCTGAGGTGCTACCCGCTCGGGCTGAGGCCCCGAGTGTGGGTTTTCTTGCCCGACTCGTGCAAAATTTGCTGGATAAAATCGCCGTAACAAATGCCCCCTCGGGCTAGGAAAGTACCCGCACAGGTAATGGCTATTCCTTGTCGATTCTCGTCCCGTTTGTCCCATGATGATCCTCGATGTTTGTACTTTGTCTCGTGCGCGTCCTTTAGCTCCAAAATGACTGAAAATAGGATGATCATGATGCTTAATGCTTGGTAAATCAAATGAATGATGAAACTAACTATGAAAAATAGATGAAAAATAATAGAACAAAATTGACGTTATCACTGGCCGCTCAGTAATTTAGGAATTCATGTTTAGCAGGGAGGTTAGATTATGAATCCGGAATAGTTGATTGTTGATTAAGTTCGATTAATGAGAATCTGGCTAGTCAGTTAATCGACTTAGGAATTAGGATGGCGCGCTTAACGCTACCGTAATCACGAGTTAATCGCTAATGGGAGGTAGGATTGCACGTTGTAATGTTTAGGAGGTTTAGGTGTCGAGAGAACCATTCCTTATTTATGAGCATGAATTCCCCATAATCAAGATAATTCGATAGGTTTATGTTCCTTTGTTTATTGCATCCTTGCAAATCCCGGTAACCCGAAACCCATAGTGTTCTTAATTAGCAAGTTTTTCACATCTTCCCCATCTCTGTCACAATTCACTTTAGTGCTTTAGAAATTAGTCCCACATCACCACCAACTCAACCCGTTTTAGTTTAGTCGTATTCTTAGCTTAGGTTGCATTAGTCCCCAGAGTTCGATCCTTGTATTACACCGATCCGTACTCTTGCAGTAAGTGGATATCAGGCATTTTTATTGCTTGATAGTTCGCATATCAAGGTGCTTGTGAACAAACGAGAAGTGGAGATGGAAACCGTCATGGTAACTAATTCAATGCCGCAGCCAAACCTACCCAAGAAGATGCCGGATCCAGGTATATTCGTGATACCTTGTAAAATAGGTGATTATGAAATTAACCATGCACTAATTGATGTCGGAGCAAGCGTGAGCATGCTACCATTGCCATTATACGAAAAATTGGATCTTAGGGACAAGTTGGATCTTAAACCTATATGAATGGCACTCACCAAGACTGATCAAAGTGTTAGAAAACCCAAGGGCATGCTGGAAGACGTGCCTTTACAAGTTGGGAAATTCTTCGTCCCGATCGATTTCGTCGGTAAGCCGTTTCTCAATACGTCAAAGACAATCATACACTGTGCTGAAGGTAGACTCACGCTTAAATTTGGAAATGAAGAAGTGGAGTTCAATCTGAACGACACAATCAAGCAGCCTTGTATGGTGAATTCGGTGTTCCATATCAACGTCCTAGAGAAACTAGCCGAAGAAGTCATTGAAGAGTTCGGGAATATGAATTCCCTTGAGTTGTCTCTTTTAGCAGCTGAAAAAGAAGTATAGAAAGACCCAAACGACACAACATACTATACTAAGCTGCTGGACGAAGAACAGACGAAGGAGATCCCGAACCGAGCTAGACGCAGTCCGAGCAGATTTATGTGCGATCAGAGCACAACAGTTCGTAACCCAAGCAAAATGTGAAATATCGGACAATCCTTATCAAGAGGAGTGCTCACCTCACAAACACATAAGCATGGCTCGAGTGGACATCAATTCAGGTCAAGAAAACGTCCTAAATCAGTGTGCAAACCTCCGTGCATCCAAGGCGATTCTAGCGCGTATCGAGCAGCATGTAGCGCGAGTTCAACCACTCTTGAGACGCCTAACAGCCACGCAAACGTCCAACACCTAATTGGGGCATCGATAAGGCACCCAAGGTGAAGATGAAGCCTTCACCACAAGGGCTCACGCACCAATAAATTTCCAAGATGTTGAAAGAAACGAGAGACGAACGCCTATCCGGTTTCATGGAGTGCATAACCGGACTCATGGATAGCTTAACCAAATTCTTTGGACAGCAGGATCTAGCCTCCAACATAGGGAACAACATGAACGAGCTTAGGGAGGACATGACTGATCGTGCAAGGAATCCAATTGATCCGCGTGCTACACTCTATCAAGCACACTATGCACGCGAGACGCTACGTACACGACAACGTCGAGGACGTCCACCTAACGAGTAGCACGTTTTGGTCTGGCTCGTGACCTTAAACAAGCGCTTCTCAGGAGGCAACCCGATTCCCATATCCTTTTAGTTAGTTCGTTTTAATATTTTTAGAATTCGACTCTTATTATTTTTCACAAGCATGCTCCTTACCAACATTCCAGATGTATCGTACTATCTCCTTCGGATTGTGTGAATTTTGTTACAGGTTTTCCACTTCGACAACATCCACAACATAAGGAAAGACGCGTACGCCCAGCTGCATCAATTCGGGACAGTAAGCACGCATCAGGTGCACACATTCCTATCTATCTTATTTTCCCGAGTTTTTGCATGTTAGTCCTTCTCTTAGGTATTGAACACCGGGACAGTATGCCGTTCAAGTCTGGGGGGTATTCTCTGAACGTCATGATTGTGATTAGGATTTAGATGTTCAGTTCTTTGTTGTGATTAGGATTTAGATGTTGAGTTCTTCGTTTTGGTTTAGTTTTTACGTTAGTTAGGTTTAAGACGGTCACATATCTTGTAAGAGAAATTTCAAACTTTAGTCACCTGTGTGCAACTTTGTTGAATCGGGAACAAAAGTCTAGGTTTGCTGAAACATACCTTTAGATATCGATTAGTTAGTGGTCGTGCATGAATCCATAGCCTATAGTTGTATTCCGCCCCTAGGTTTCAATCCCAAGCACTTATATCTCCGAGCATACCGTTCATTCCATGTTTTGATTCGATCACTATATTTCTATGCACTTACACTCCGCTGTCAATAGAATAAGTTCTTTAACTATTTCAGCCTTACATTGACATGAGTGCATCGATATTGATGGTTCAGGTCTATGTGGTGGGTCGAGGCTGTTTTTCTACATCCTAAGGGTGAGAGTCGATGCGTAATCACAATAGTTTAATCAAAAGAAAAAAAATCAGCAATAACGCAACTTCTTCACTCCGCTAAGGTTACAAAACCTTATGAGTGTGCCAATCGGCAACCTGGGTCTAAGTAGAAGGTGTCCTCTTCAACTCCGATGTCCTAGAAGCCGAGTGCAAGTATTAAAAAAAAGTTTTGAAACTGAAAAAGAAGAAAAAGAAAATTAAAAAATAAAAATAATTGTTTTAAAGAATGGTATCGAACTATTTGCGAATTAGAATAGGTATGGAGATTGCTTGGATGTTTTCTAGGGATTAGTGAAAATGAACTCAGAATATGTGTAGGATTGCACAGTTAGTGGCTCTCGGTAGATAGAGGTCTAAATTCGGTGCGCTTAGATCTATGTTCGTGTGACACGTTATTGCGTACGGTGGCTGAGTTTTCGAGTTGTTTTTGCTAGTTTCTAGTTGTTTTCTAACTCCTCTTATGCTCAGCTCTAGTCTTGCTCAAGGACGAGCAAAGGTTAGAGTCTGGGGGAGTTTGATAACGTCTATTTTGTTATAGTATTTTTGTCTATTTTCATAGTTAGTTTCATAAGTCATTCAGATTTTATCAAGCATTAAGCATCACTTCGTCCTCTTTCATCGTTTTCTCATGTTTTGTAGTGAATGGAGATACCGGGACACAAACACGAGCGAATGCCCCAAAACATGAGCACACACAGAGAGAGAGTAAAGAGAGAGAGCATAACGCACACGAAGACAAGGACGGAGCGATGAAGCCGGAGCACGGAGGAGTTGTTGAAGACAACGGTAATAGACTAGGGATGATCAGATTCTTTATCCATGTTGAATATAGTTATCTTTCGTGTTTCATTTTCTAAGTTCATGTCCGAGTAGGTCCATAACCACGGGTTAGAGAGCTTTGCCGATATGTAATGAAGTTTTGTTTTTAATGCTTGGTTATAATATTTGTTCGTTTCAGATTTTTGGTTATTCGTAATGATTTTATTCTTGTTGGTAGCTTGAATGAATGTTTAGAAAAATCTAATTGCATTGAGAGATGAATTGGATTTTGGAACGTAGCCATGATATGAAGTCTCAATTGATTTAGAACCTTGGCCGGTCGGTTAATTAAACTTAGGAATTAGGATAGTGATATTAATGCATCTAGTTGGTGAGATTACACAATTGGGAGATTGGTAGTACGCATGCTAGATAGTGGGTTTAGGCATCGGGAGAGTCAATCCCTAGGAAAGAGAATCAATTCCCCGAACACATAACGATATCTATAACCATGATCTTGTTAGAACTTTGTTGCATCATCGTGCATCTCTCGAAACGTGTGGTGTTTAGTTCATTGAGTTTAATCCGACAGTTTGTGAGTTAGTTTATCTTTATTCGTATTCCAATCACTTATTGATTTTACTCGCTGTATCCAGTAGTTACTAGCTTTAGAGTTGCATCGATTCCTCGTGTTCGACCCTGGTACTACACGATCCGTATTCTTGTGGAACCTTTAGTCTAGATATTTTATTACTTGAGATTAACCACATCACTGAGGCGTCCTTTATCCGGAAAAGATGATTGAGATGTGAAAAAATGAACTAATTCGGTGTTTTGTACGCAACGTTATGGTATTTCAAAGCTCGTCGTACAATGCAATGTTGTAATCGTCTAATCATGACGAAAACAAAAAAAAAGCGGAAAAGGGGTGCAAAATGAGTACGCAAATAGGAAATAGGAAGCAAAAGGAATATCCGAGAGACAAACGCAATGCAAGCGGTATATTGACAAGAAGTGACATGTGTATCCTAAGAAACTCGGAAAGGTCATCTCTCGGATGTAAAAATCCAATGTATCGACCTAAATAAAAGATTTTGTGCTAAAAAACGGGGCCTGGCTGCCTCCAGCAACCCGAGGCATCCTTTATCTAGAAAAGATGAATGAGATGTGAAAAAATCAAGTACTTCGGTGCTTCGTACGCAAATTTATGATATTTCAAAGCTCGTCGTACAATTCAATTGGTGTAATCGTCTAATCACGAAGAAAACAAAAACAAAAAGCGCAAAAGCAGTGCAACAAGAGTACACAAATAGGAAATAGGAAGCAAAATGAATATCCGAGAAACAAACACAATGCAAGCGGCATATTGACAAGAAAAGACTTGTGTATCCTAAGAAACTCGAAAAATGCATCTTTTGGCTCTAAAAGTCCAAGGTATCGATCTAAATAAAAGATTTTGAGTTAAAAAATGGGGCATCTTTTATCTCGATAAAATGAATGAAATGTGAAAAAATCAAGTAATTCGGTGCTTTGTACGCAAAGTTATGGTATTTTGAAGCCCGTCTAACAATTCAATGTTCTTATTGTCTAATCACGGCGAAAACCAAAACAAAAAGCGGAAAAGGGGTGCAACACAACTATGCAAATAGGAAATAGGAAGCAAAAGGAATATCCGAGAGATAAATGCAACGCGAGTGGCATATTGACAAGAAGTGACATGCGTATCCTAAGAAACTCCAAGAGGGCATCTTCAGGCTCTAAAAATCCAAGGTATCAACCTAAATAAAAGATTTTGAGTTCGAAAATGGGATTGGGCTGCCTCCAGCGACCCGAGGCGTCCTTTATCTAGAAAAGATGATTGAAATGTGAAAACATCAAGTAATTCGGTGCTTCGTACGTAAAGTTATGTTGTTTCAAAGCTCGTCGTTTAATTTGATGCGAGGCTGGATCGTGCATTTCACTCGGTTGTGCGGATGAATTCCTTTGAACCCGTAGACGGATACATGCTGAAGAACGTGGGCCCAATATCAATGAGACCGTCCAAAACCCTTGAGAATATGCACCTCTAGAACTCTCGCGACGATAGAAGACGCCACAAGCAACCGTGGTTCGTTGCTTGATAAGTTGAGTCGAGGAAGTCTCGGACTTGATCGATTTGTGTGAGACAAATCTCTCAATCTCAAGAACAATTAGCTAAGCTCGTTATGATCTGTATTTTGTTCAAAAATAACTTGATGATGTGTTTATTCATGCGTGCCTTTTTAAAGGAAAAAATCCAAAGAAAAATCCCTCGACATTACACTCCTATTCACACGCCTAAGTCTCTTGTTGATCCCTAATTTTCATAGATTCTATTCCTAAAGACTATGCACGAAATAAGCCATAAATGACAGGTGCTCTCTGTACAATTTGAATTCAAATGTTAATTTGAATGACATAAATCCAAGGAACTTCCTCTTGATGGGTCTTTGTGTGGTCCATGGGCTTGTGAGGCTCTAAACCCTTCAAATGATCTTGCTCTTCAATCTCTTGGGCTTCCAAGATTTCTTTAACCTTCTCCAGTAGCCTCTTGGTCTTGGATCTAGTCCAAAGCCCATTTAGCATGCTTGAAATCTCAAAATTTTGCTCTAAGTGTGCACTAGAGGTCTTGTCGGAAATGTCACCGGAATGTCACCGGAAAAGTGATGATCCGGCGCTGGTCCGGTACTCATCTGAAAGATCTTCGAGTGCTGGTCTCAGTGGTCTTGATTTCATCCAATTTGGACTTCGGAAAAGTCTCAATTTGGGTGTTTTCGCAAAAAGTCTCATTTTTAAATTCGGTCGCCCGCGAATCCCGGACGCGATCCATCCATCGGTCAATGCATCCTCCTCAGCATCACACATATTCTGTGATTCTCGGTTTGGACGCAGTACGACCCGGTCCACGTTAATTTCAGCACTGTCTGTGCTGACCCTTTCCCGGTCCATGTTGAGCTTAGTCGGATCCGTGCTATTCTCTCGACTTTCCAAATGCACATTTTGCCTTGATGTCCCGTCTGTCTGTGCAGATCCTGCTCGGTCCGTGTTATTGCCTGCCCGACCCGTGCTGGCGTCAACCCGATTCACATGATCTGCTTCCTCTCCAAGGCCATTTTTCTTGCCCGTTCGACCCGTCCGTTCTGTCCACCCGTTCGAAGCTTGCGCGATCTAGGCTTGATGTTGCCTGGTTAGGGAAAGCTTAGGAACATGCTTTCTTTGTGATGCCCTCATCACAATCTAATGTTGTAATCGTGTAATCACGGTGAAAACCAAAACAAAAAGTGGAAAAGGGGTGCAACATGAGTACACAAATAGGAAATAGGAAGCAAAAGGAATATCTGAAAGACAAATGCAACGCAAGCGGCATATTGACAAGAGGTGACATGCGTATCCTAAGAAACTCGAAAACGACATCTCACGACTCTAAAAATCAACTGTATTGACCTAAATAAAATATTTTGAGCTCGAAAATGGGGTCAGGCTGCCTTTAGCAACCCAAGTCGTCTTTTATCTTGAAAAGATGAATTAGATGTGAAGAAATCAAGTAATTTGGTGCTTCGTACGCAAAGTTATGATATTTAGAGCTCTTCGTACAATTCAATGTTATAATCATCTAATCACGACGAAAACAAAAATAAAAAGCAGAAAAGGGGTGCAACACGAGTACACAAATATGAAATAGGAAGCAAAAGGAATAATCTTGCTCTTCAATCTCTTGGGCTTCCAAGATTTCTTTAACCTTCTCCAGTAGCCTCTTGGTCTTGGATCTAGTCCAAAGCCCATTTAGCATGCTTGAAATCTCAAAATTTTGCTCTAAGTGTGCACTAGAGGTCTTGTCGGAAATGTCACCGGAATGTCACCGGAAAAGTGATGATCCGGCGCTGGTCCGGTACTCATCTGAAAGATCTTCGAGTGCTGGTCTCAGTGGTCTTGATTTCATCCAATTTGGACTTCGGAAAAGTCTCAATTTGGGTGTTTTCGCAAAAAGTCTCATTTTTAAATTCGGTCGCCCGCGAATCCCGGACGCGATCCATCCATCGGTCAATGCATCCTCCTCAGCATCACACATATTCTGTGATTCTCGGTTTGGACGCAGTACGACCCGGTCCACGTTAATTTCAGCACTGTCTGTGCTGACCCTTTCCCGGTCCATGTTGAGCTTAGTCGGATCCGTGCTATTCTCTCGACTTTCCAAATGCACATTTTGCCTTGATGTCCCGTCTGTCTGTGCAGATCCTGCTCGGTCCGTGTTATTGCCTGCCCGACCCGTGCTGGCGTCAACCCGATTCACATGATCTGCTTCCTCTCCAAGGCCATTTTTCTTGCCCGTTCGACCCGTCCGTTCTGTCCACCCGTTCGAAGCTTGCGCGATCTAGGCTTGATGTTGCCTGGTTAGGGAAAGCTTAGGAACATGCTTTCTTTGTGATGCCCTCATCACAATCTAATGTTGTAATCGTGTAATCACGGTGAAAACCAAAACAAAAAGTGGAAAAGGGGTGCAACATGAGTACACAAATAGGAAATAGGAAGCAAAAGGAATATCTGAAAGACAAATGCAACGCAAGCGGCATATTGACAAGAGGTGACATGCGTATCCTAAGAAACTCGAAAACGACATCTCACGACTCTAAAAATCAACTGTATTGACCTAAATAAAATATTTTGAGCTCGAAAATGGGGTCAGGCTGCCTTTAGCAACCCAAGTCGTCTTTTATCTTGAAAAGATGAATTAGATGTGAAGAAATCAAGTAATTTGGTGCTTCGTACGCAAAGTTATGATATTTAGAGCTCTTCGTACAATTCAATGTTATAATCATCTAATCACGACGAAAACAAAAATAAAAAGCAGAAAAGGGGTGCAACACGAGTACACAAATATGAAATAGGAAGCAAAAGGAATATCCGAGAGACAAACGCAACTCAAGCGGCGTATTGACAAGAAGTGACTTGCGTATCCTAAGAAACATGAAAAAGGCATCTCCTGGCTCTAAAAATCAAACGTGTCGACCTAAATAAAAGCTTTTGAGGTCGAAAACGGGTTGGGTTGCCTCCAGCAATCCAAGGCTTCCTTTTATCTGGAAAAGATGAATGAGATGTCAAAAAATCAAGTAATTCGGTGCTTCATACGGAAAGTTATGGTATTTCAAAGCTCGTCGTACAATTAAATGTTGTAATCATCTAATCACAACGAAAAAAACAAAAAGCGGAAAAGGGGTACAACAGGAGTACACAAATAGGAAATAGGTAGCAAAAGGAATATCCGAGAGACAAACGCCACACAAGCGACATATTTACAAGAAGTGACTTGTGTATCCTAAGAAACTCAAAAACGCCATCTCTGGCTCTAAAACTCTAACGTATCGACCTAAATCAAAGATTTTGAGCTTGAATAAGGGGTTGGGCTGCCTCCAGTACCCGAGGCATCTTTTATCTCAGTAAGATGAATAATATGTGACAAAATCAAGTAATTTGGTGCTTTGTACGCAAATTTATGGTATTTCGAAGCACGTCGTACATTTCAATGTTGTAGTCGTCTAATCACGGTGAAAACAAAAACAAAAAGCGAAAAGGGGTGCAACACGATTACGCAAATAGGAAATAGGATGCTAAAGGAATATCCGAGAGACAAACGCAACGCAAGCGGAGTATTGACAAGAAGTGACATGCGTGATAACACGTAATCCGTTGTAGTATTTACGTGATTCTTAGGTCTAGTTTTGAGTAGATTACTTAGATTTCACGCATTTATCGAGTTTATTCGAGGACTTCATCTACATTTCATGTTTTGTATAGGAAACGAAGACATGAGGAGAAACACGAGAGATTATGGCGATTTAACCCCGAAAACGTAGTTGAATGACAAGGTTCAACTTGCGCAAGGCCATGGATTGAAAGTGAACACTCAAACACCGAGCAAAAGGAGCGGAAACAACAAATCAAGACCTGCACGCTCGGGTATGGAGAGAACCCGCTCGGGCACAAGTTGAGGAATTAAGGCAAAAGACCCCCGTAGCTTTGCACGACTCGGGCGCTCAAGGAACACGATCGGGAAGGTGTGCCCGCTCGGGTGGAAAAGTAGTGCCCGCTCGGGCACTAATTGTTGCCAAAATTCGCCGTAGGTTTACCCGACTCGGGCTGAAAGCCACACGCACGGGAATGGGTGCCCGCTCGGGCTAGATGAGGGTACACGATCGGGCATAAGGCATGCGCGAGCGGGTAGAGGCTGTGCCCGCTCGGGTCCCCATTTTTCTCAACCAACTCCTTGGTTTTAGAACGGCCAATTAATGAGAAAGGGGATCTGAAAAAAGGAGATTCGAATGGAGATGATTCAGAGACAAGAAGGAAGATTGAGAGAGGAAGAAAAGACGGAACAAAGGATCGGGAGCAAGGAGGATCTATTGAAGACATCGGTTTATGAATAGGGAGGAATCTCATTCTCTATCTATGTCGAATTTAGTATTCTCTGGTGTTTCTTTTGCTGTGTTCATGTCTGAGTAGATCTATTGCCATGGGTTAGAGAGTATTGCCAATATGTAACGAAGTCTCGTTCTTAATGAATGGTGGATCTTAATGCTTTCATTCTTGTACGCCACTTGAAATGAATGAATTCGGTACTTGATCGTTTTTCAGATTGATTGGTTGTGTTTAATCATTCTTGTACGCCACGTGAAATGAATGAATTCGGTACTTGATCGTTTTTCAGATTGATTGGTTGTGTTTAATGCTTTCATTCTTGTATGCCACTCGAATGGATGATATTAGAAGTCTAATGAATCTACTCCAGGGGATTAGAATTTGGAACCTAGCCATGATTTAAGGTTTAATCGGTTTAGAATCTACGCCAGGTCAATCGAATGAATCTAGGGATTAGGATAGCGGTCTTAATGCGTCTATGTATGTGAGATACGCAATAGATATATTGGTATACACATGCTAGATAGTGGACAAGTCTACGCCAGTCAGTTCCTATATGAGAGCTTGAATTCCCTGAACTCGTGATAGTATCTAAGACCAATTATCTTGTTAGAACTTCTTTACATCGTTGTGCAACTCTCGATACCTATGGTGCTTAGTCATAAGTTTATCTCGTCAACTAGTTTAGCTTAGTTCATTCCCAACCCTACCATTAGTCAATTTACACGTCTTATCCATTAGTCAAATAACTTTAGAGTTGCATCAATTCCTTGTGTTCGACCCTAGTTACTATACGATCCATATTCTTGTGGAAGCTGATAACACGTAATCCGTTATAGTTTTTATATCATTCTTAGGTCTAGTTTAGAGTAGATTATTTATATTTCATTCATTTATTGAGTATA
>CM071875.1:18934155-18946800 GCA_036759665.1 Gynandropsis gynandra
TGATAACACGTAATCCGTTGTAGTATTTACGTGGTTCTTAGGTTTAGTTTTGAGTAGATTACTTAGATTTCACCCATTTATCGAGTTTATTCGAAGACTTCATGTACATTTCGTGTTTTGTATAGGAAACAAAGACATGAGGAGAAATACAAGAGATTATGGCGATTTAACCCCGAAAACGTAGTTGAATGACAAGGTTCAACTTGTGCAAGGCCATGGATTGAAAGTGAACACCCAAACACCGAGCAAAATGAGCAGAAACAGCAAATCAAGACCTGCACGCTCGGGTATGGAGAGAACCCGCTCGGGCACAAGTTGAGGAATTAAGGCAAAAGACCCCCGTAGCTTTGCACGACTCGGGCGCTTAAGGAACACGATCAGGAAGGTGTGCCCGCTCGGGTGGAAAAGGAGTGCCCGCTCGGGCACTAATTGTTGCCAAAATTCGCCGCAGGTTTACCCGACTCGGGCTGAAAGCTACACGCTCGGGAATGGGTGCCCGCTCGGGCTAGATGAGGGTACACGATCGGGCATAAGGCATGCACGAGCGGGTAGAGGCTGTGCCCGCTCGGGTCCCCATTTTTCTCAACTGAAGAGGAACATGCAAGGGCATGGGTGCCCGCTCGAGGTAAAATGTGGGCACACGGTTGGGTACAAGGCGCATGCACGAGGGTAGAGGCTGTGCCCGCTCGGGTCCCCATTTTTCTCAACCAACTCCTTGGTTTTAGAACGGCCAATTAATGAGAAAGGAGATCTGGAAAAAGGGGATTCGAACCAGATTCAAAAGGAGATGATTCAGAGACAATAAGGAAGATTGAAAAGACGGAGCAAAGGATCGGGAGCAAGGAGGATCTATTGAAGACATCGGTTTATGAATAGGGAGGAATCTCATTCTCTATCTATGTCGAATTTAGTATTCTCTTGTGTTTCTTTTGCTGTGTTCATGTCTGAGTAGATCTATTGCCATGGGTTAGAGAGTATTGCCAATATGTAACAAAGTCTCGTTCTTAATGAATGGTGGTTCTTAATGCTTCCATTCTTGTACGCCACTTGAATGGATGATATTAGAAGTCTAATGAATCTACGCCAGGGGATTAGACTTTGGAACCTAGCCATGATTTAGGGTTTAATCGGTTTAGAATCTACGCCAGGTCAATCGATTGAATCTAGGGATTAGGATAGCGGTCTTAATGCGTCTATGTATGTGAGATATGCAATAGATATATTGGTATAGGCATGCTAGATAGTGGACAAGTCTACACCAGTCAGTTCCTATATGAGAGCTTGAATTCCCTGAACTCGTGATAGTATCTAAGACCAATGATCTTGTTAGAACTTCGTTACATCGTTGTGCAACTCTCGATACCTATGGTGCTTAGTCATAAGTTTATCTCCTCGTCAATTTTAGCTTAGTTCATTCCCAACCCTACCATTAGTCAATTTACACGTCTTATCCATTAGTCTAATAACTTTAGAGTTGCATCAATTCCTTGTGTTCGACCCTAGTGCTACACGATCCGTATTCTTGCCGAAGCGTTAGTCTAGGTAATTGATTACTTGAGTTAACACACATCAATGCGTATCCTAAGAAACTCGAAAAGGGCATCTCCCTGATCAAAAAATCCAGCGTATCGACCTAAATTAAAGATTTGTAGCTTAAAAAAAGGGTTGGGCTACCTCCAGCATCCCGAGGCATCTTTTATCTCGATGCGATGAATGAGATGTAAAAAAATCAAGTAATTGGGTGTTTCGTACGCAAAGTTATGGTATTTCAAAGGCAGTCGTACAATTCAATTTTCTAATCGTTTAATCATGGTGAAAACTAAACTATAAGCGGAAAAGGGGTTCAACACGAGTACGAAAATAAAAAATAGGAAGCAAAAGGAATATGAGAGAGACAAACATAACGCAAGCAACGTATTGACAGGAAGTGACATGTGTATCCTAAGAAACTTGAAAAGGGCATCTCTCGGCTCTAAAAATCCAACTTATTGACCTAAATAAAAGATTTTGAGCGTGAAACAAGGGTTAGACTTCCTCCAGCAACCCAAGGCGTCCTTTATTTGGAAAAGATGAATGAGATGTGAAAAAATCAAGTAATTCGATGCTCTGTACGCAAAGTTATGGTGTTTCAAAGCCCGTCATACAATTCAATGTTGTAATCGTCTAATAACGGCAAAAACAAAAACAAAAGCAGAAAACAGGTGCAACACGAGTACACAAATAGGAAATAGGAAGCAAAAGAAATATCCGAGAAACAAATGCATTGAAAGCGGCGTTTAACAAAAAGTGACATGGGTATCCTAAGAATCTCGAATATGGCATATTCCAGTTCTAAAAATTAAATGAATTGACCAAAATTAAATATTTTAAGCATAAAAACGGGGTCGGGCTACCTCCAGCAGCCCGAGGCGTCCTTTATCTGGAAAAGATGAATGAGATGTGAAAAAATCAAGTAATTCGGTGTTTCGTACGCAAAGTTATGATATTTTAAAGCTCATCATACAATTCAATGTTGTAATCATCTCATCACGATGAAAACAAAAAGAAAAAGCAGAAATGGGGTGCAACACGAGTACACAAATAGGAAATAGGAAGCAAAAAAAATATCCGAGAGACAAACGCAACGTAAGCGGCGTATTGACAAGAAGTGACCTGCGTATCCTAAGAAATTCGAAAATGTCATCTCCCGGCTCTAAAAATCCAACGTATCGACCTAAATAAAAGATTTTAAGCTCGAAAACGGGATCAGACTGCCTCAGCAGCCCGAGGCATCTTTTATCTCGAAACGATGAATGAGATGTGAAAAAATCAAGTAGTTCGGTGCTTCGTACGCAATGTTATGGTATTTCAAAGTTCCTTGTACAATTAAATGTTATAATCGTCTAATCACGACGAAAATAAAAACAAAAAGCGAAAAAGGGGTGCAACACGAGTACGCAAATAGGTAGTAGGAAGCAAAAGGAATATCCGAGAGACAAATGCAAAGCAAGCGGTGTATTGACCTGAAGCGAGTTGTGTATCCTAAGAAACTTGAAAAGGCATCTTTCGGCTCAAAATTTGAACGTATCAACCTAAATAAAAGATTTTGAGCTCGAAAACACGGTCGGGCAGCCTTTATTAACCCGGTTCATCTTTTATCTCGGTAAGATGATGATATGTGAAAAAATCAAATAATTCGGTGCTTTGTACGCAAAGCTATGGTTTTTTAAAGCCCGTCGTACAATTCGATGTTATAATAGTCTAATCACGGCGAAAAACAAAAAGCAAAGCGAAAAAAGGTTTTAACACGAGTACACAAATTGGAAATAGGAAGCAAACGGAAAATCCGAGAGATAAAACTAACGCAAGCAGCGTATTGAAAGGAAGTGACATGTGTATTCTAAGAAACTTGAAAAGGCATCTCTTGGTTCTAAAAATTCAACGTATCGACCAAAATAAAAGCTTTAGAGAATGAAAATGGGGTCGGGCTGGCCCCAGCAACTCGGGCAATCCTTTATCTGGAAAAGATGAATGAGATGTGAAAAAATCAAGCATTTCGGTGCTTCATACGCAAAGTTATGGTATTTCAAAGCTCGTCGTACAATTCAATGTTGTAATCGTTTAATCACGATGAAAACGAAAAACAAAAAATAAGAAAAGGGGTGCAACACAAGTACGCAAACGGGAAATAAGAAGCAAAAAGAATATCCGAGAAACAAATACAACACAAGCAGAGTATTGACATGAAGCGACTTGCGTATCCTAAGAAACTCGAAAAAGGGCATCGAAAACGAGGTTGGGCTGCCTCCAGCAACTCGAGATGTCTTTTGTCTCGATAAGATGAATGAGATGTGAAAAAATCAAGTAATTCGGTCTTTATACGCAAAGTTATGGTATTTCAAATTCCGTCATACAATTCAGTGTTGTAATTGTCTATTCACGGCGAAACCAAAACAAAAGACAGAAAAGGGGTGCAACACGAGTTCGCTAATAGGAAATATGAAGCAAAAATAATAATCGATAGACAAACGCAACGCAAACAACGTATTGACAAGAAGTGACATGTGTATCCTAAGAAACTCGGAAAGGTCATCTCCCGGCTCTAAAAATCCAATTTATCGACCTAAATAAAAGAATTTAAACTCGAAAACGGGGTTGAGCTGCCTCCAGGAAACTGGGCATCCTTTATCTAGAAAAGATGAATGAGATATAAAAAAATATAGTAATTCGGTGCGTCGTTGATAACACGTAGAGTGTATCACTTTTAGGCTAGGTATTCACATCATTTTCGCATAGATTTCATAACACGAGTTACAATTCCAATACGATTGTTCTTTATATACGCCCTTTTTATTGGTTTTCAGGTTTTAAGGCGACAAGGCCTAAACGAGCGTAAAAAGGCAAATTCCTGAATCAAACCACACATATTGAAGATACAAATCACTCTGAGCCAAATTCAAGCCACATAACTTAATGGAACACCCGAGGATCGAGCGGAAAAGAGCTAAGGCATGAAATGAAGAGTGCCCGCTCGGGTACTAAGGCTACCCACTCGGGCAAAAGCTACGGGGATAATTACAACAATCTACACGATCCGGGCACGAAGACAACATGATCGGGTGACCATGCCCACTCGGGCTGCAAAAAGGTACCCGCTCGGGTTGCATTTAATCTTGAAAATCCTCGAGAGTTTACACGACTCCGGCTAGTAATCCCCGAGAGTTTACACGACTCACGCTGGTAGACCACGCGGTCGGGTAATGATGCCCGATCGGGCTGGACACTTTACACGATCGGGCTGACCTCTGCACGACCGGGTGAAACGTGTACCCAAGCGGGCCGCCTTTCTCGCAACAACCTACTTTTAGAGTTTGAACGAGCCAAACAAAAGAAAAGATCAGTTGCAGACACAAGAGGGCGACGACTTGGGCAAGGAAAGGCTTGGAAATCATCAGGAAAGGCTCAGGAAACGCTGGAGAAGGAGAGAAGCATCAATCCGGACATCGGTAACACGATAGGGAAGATCAAGGCATCGTATTTCCTAGGTTTTATCATGTTTAGGGTTATGTTTTCTTCATTGACAGTGAATTCCAGGAGTGAGTAGATTCCCAACTATGGGCTAGGGATATCGGATTTGTAACGAATGTACAAGTTATGCGTTAATGCTTAGATCTATCGTATTTTTCTTGATATTCGTTTCTATAATCAACATCCTAAACACTCATACTAGTGTTGCCCGCTCAGTAACTTAGGGAATTCGTATTTTGCTGGAAGATTAAAATATGAATCCGGAACTGTTGATTGTAGGTGAAGTTTGATTAATGAGAATCTGACCGGTCGGTTAATCGGCTTAGGAATTAGGATTGCGCGCTTAACGCTGACGTAGTCACGAGTTAATCGCTGCTGGAAGGTAGGATTGCACATAATTATGGTTAGGAGGTTTAGGCTTGGCAGAATCACTCCTCATCTTAGAGCATGAATTTCCCGTTATTAAGATAATTCAATAGGTTTATGATCCTTCGTTGTTACATCCTTGCGATTCCCGGTATCCCGAAACCCGTAGTGTTCTTAATTGTCAAGTCTTCCACATCCTTCCATCGCTGTCACCGTGTATTTTAGTAGTTAAGAGATTTACATCACGTCATCACCTATTTCATCCCGTCTTAGTTTAGTGATATTCTTAGTACAGGCTGCATTAGTCCCTAGAGTTCGACCCTGGTACTACACGAACCGTATACTTGCGGTAGAGTGGTCTAGGAAATATTATTGCTTGAATTTCCGCACATCAGGTTTTTGGCGCCGTTGCCGGGGACTAATTACGGTCTAGACTAGGAATTAGCTAGATTAAGATCTAGTCCTTTCCGGAGTCTTCATTTTTTTCGTACTTTTGCTTTTGTTTCTTTTCTTTCTTATTGTGCCAATTTTTTTTACCTCTCGGAGCTTAATCGAATTTGGTGTTCTCTATTTTGCAAGGTAACATGAACAACATCAACTCTTTGTGTGCCGATATAGCTGAATTGAAATATCAACTTTCCAAAATTCGTCGTATGCTTTCTGACTTATACCATCCGCATTACTCGGAGCAATCATGGGAACAAAACGCTTGGGGTATGAAGAAGAGATCTACGATAGTTACAATCAGCCTTTCGGGAATACATACAATCACGGATGGAGCGATCACGCAAACTTCCCGTACAGGAACACCGAGGGTATGCTGAATGCACAACAATCGTTTGGGAACTTTCAGCCATGGACGCAACCCCAAACTCAGAACTATCAGTCAAATGTGCCTCAACCACACCCAAACCAATCCGAAGAAGCCCCCGACTGTGCCGCCATGTTCACCCACCTCCTTGAAGTATTTGAGAATCGAAATAACTTGGTTATGGGAGTGGAAGAAGAACAAGAAAGTGCCAATGAGCAGATGAACGGCTTCTTTAGACAATTGGACACGCAAGCTTTAGAACTTGCACAAGGGGCATCGCAACCACAAGAGGTCCTATCGGGAAGTTCAGAAACAAATCCTCGTGAGCATGTCAGCGAAATCTGCCTAAGGGATGGTAAGACGGTTGATCAGCCAAATCCCTCGTTAATTGAAAAAGGAGACGAATCTAACACGGCAGTGGATAAGGCTACGGACATTAATGAGCATATGAAGAAACCCGAGGTGGAAGTAGAATTCAGCTTAATGGACACACTTGAGCAACCGTGCGCTATCGATTTCGTGTTCCCCGACCGCATCTTTGAAAATTTAGCCGAGGAAGTTTGTGAGGAATTTCAGAATACGGATTCCTTAGATATGAATCTCATAGCTGCTGCGGAATGAAATTACAAGGTACCAAATGAGATGTTTGACAATGAAAAGAAGGAGGAATCCCCCGACCGAGATTTTCGCACAACCCGAGCTAAATGCGGTGCAAATCAATACATAAATGACCCCGAGATGCCGAGAAGCTACACCAAACGTCCAGCCCACAGTTGGGACATTGACAAAGCACCCAAGGTAAAGATGAAGCCTTCACCACAAAGGTTCACACAAAAAAAAATCTCTGGAGACGCTGAAGGAAACAAGCGACGAAAGCCTAACCAGTTTCATGGAGTACACAACCGGACTTATGGACAGCTCAACCAGAATTTTAAGACAGCAAGATCTAGCCCCTAACTTAGAGAACAACATGACCAATCTTAGGGAAGACATGACTGATCGTGAAAGGAACTTAACTAATCCGCGTGCTACGCCTTATCGAGCACATATTGCGCGCGAGACGGTACGCACACAACGACGTCTAGGACGTCCACCTGATGAGTAGCACGTTAGGGTCAAGCTAAAGACCGTAAACAAGCGCTTCTTGGGAGGCAACCCGAGCCATATATCCTTTTTCTTCATTTTCATTTTATTTCTATTTTTGAACTCTTTCTAAGACGTGGAATTTTTTATTTAGGATTTAGGGATTTTAGTGGCTTTACGATTTTTTGCTGCATGGTTTTCCTCGTGATATTTTTCAGTTTTGCAGCAATGCCCAGTCGGGCAGACTTCCTCCACCCGAGTGGGCTAGGTCAAATTCAACGATGCCCGATCGGGCGACTTTACACTACCCGAGCGGGCACCGTGTATCACCTGCAGAGGTAAGTCTTTTATTTCGAGTAACCCGAGCGGCCATTCATACACCCAAAACTTGACCCGAGTGTGCTCCCACACTTGTAACCCTTCCGCCAGAGTTTGTTTATTTCGCCGCCGCCGTTCCCCATCGCCGCCGGTCCGTCACCACGAAACTCGAAATAAACTCTCCCCTTCCTCTCTCCCAAATAACCCAAAATCTCTCAATTTCTCTCGAATTCCAGGTATTTTCATGAAATATTTTGTGATTTGGAATTCTTTGAACTTGAATTAGGCCTGGTTAGAGAAGAATTTAGGGTGAAATTGCGGATTGAACGATGAAATTGATCTGGATGTCGCAATTTCGCGACTCAGCCCGATCGGGTTAGGGTTTGCACCCGGTCGGGCAGCGTGATTTTGAGCCCGATCGGGCAGTGGTAACACCCGAGTCGGGCGATACCTACGGGGTATTTCTGCTGAATTGAAGCCCAAGCGGGCTACACCTCGACCGGCGCGGGTACATTGCAAACGGTGACTAACGCTTATTTTTCTTCTTTGATTGTTTTGCAGATGGCTCCAAAGCTCTTCCAAAGCTCGAAGAAACGGCGATCTGATGCCTACGATCTAGAACACGGATGGCTAGCAAAGTCGGATGCCATCACGGAATTAACACCGTACATGCCAATCACGACATCTCATCAGCAATACAACTACCGGACAACAACCTTTTTGTCCGGTTAGAAGTCGAGGTTTACTGAGCTACAGCCGCGCATATTCCCATCCCGCTTCCTATCCTCAGAAGCCATGAGTTCCCTCCACATCGAGGAGCACATCGACGCCATCTTCAACACGTTGGGTTGGACGGGATTGTGGGACGCACAGAAGTACACGTATCGCAACCTTACAGCCGAATTCTATGCGTCATACACGACATTCTTCCCCGAGTCATGATATCGGGAGAGGGTATTTATGGAGTTCCGTCTGCTGGGATAGAACTATCGGCTTAGCACGCGACAGTTCGCGATCGTGCTTGATGCCCCGCACCGCACCTTCATGAAAATGCCCTAGCACAACAGGAGCTGTTAAGCGCAATTCTGGGCCCAGATAGCGTATGGTGACTATTCGACGAGGTCCAAAGCCAGCCACATATGCCATCCCGCCCTAAGGTATTTCCACTATTTCCTAGTCTCATCTATCATAGGAAAAGGAGCACAAGGCGGAGTCAACTACACAGAGTTGGCATACCTTAGGCGTGTGGTACACACAGACCTCGATGAGGACGAGTGAGACATACTTGATGTCGACTTGGCATCGCTAGTTATCCGGCACTTCCACAACATTGCCATCGAGAAATGCAACACATGCACGAAGATTATGTGTGGTGGGATTGTCACGATGATAGCACGTAGAGTCGGGATCAACCTTGGCATACTGAGAGAGGATAAGATTGATGAGGAGCTCGAGCTGAACCTTCAGAACTTGCGCAACCGAGGGGCTATATCGATCGACCGGTACAGAGTCATATGGAGCTACAAGGACAAACACGGTCGAAACTTGGAAGTCGACCTACATGAGATTCAAATGCCAGGATTGGATGAGGAGGGCATACGTTTCAGGATCGACCCAGCCATCGGACACATTGGCCGGGGACTAGGTGAGGTAGATCCAGCTCCAGCCGTAGCACCAGGACCGTCGATGTCCAGACAACGCAGCCGACGCGCCACTCATTCTCGTACCCGCCCAGACTACCGTCATCACCGCTCTGACTTCCCTTCTATGGAAGGTGTCTCCGACGTTCTCAAGTATGTTGCGGAGGAGAGCATATATCAGTCTTTTATGGCAGAGTAGAGGTACGACCTCGAGGCGGTGAAGCACGACATCGAGGCTGCGAGATATGTGGAGCAACAACAATTTCAAGAGCAGTCCATTCAGCACACGTACTATCTCACGGAGTCCGTTCGCAGATTCCAGCAGCTCAGCATGCAGCACTATCAGGAGCCGTACGTGCCGATCCCGCAGGACTACCACACTGGCGCCATTCCATAGCGCCCACAAATTCCATACGAGCTGCAGTCATTTTACTTCCCACCTAGGGAAGGGGCACCCGCGGAGCCAGCAGACCCTCCGACCACCCGCGATGGAGAGGAAGAGGATTAGGCCACCACTTTCTTTTTTCCTTTTCCTTTTCTTTTTCTTTTTTCTATTTCTTGCTTTATGGACCTATTTTCTTATTTTATTTCTTTTTCATTTTCGCGCTTATGTACGCTCTTTCGGACTTATTGGTGTAGTATTTTCTTCTCTATCTTTTGCGTTGCATGATTCTCATCACATGTTCTTCACGATAACACCCGCAATAGAGCAAGAGAGTATAACATTCGGATGTATCACAAATTCGAGAAAGCAAAATACACCAGGTGTACTCGTTCTTATTTCTTATATTTTCTCGAATTTTTGGCATGCAGGTACTTCTCATAGATCTCGAACACCGGGACTGTGTTCCGTTCAGCTCTGGGGGGTACTTTTTTTTAGTGATACGATTTGTTTTATGAGTGATATATTTACGATTAGGATTAGGATTAGGAATAATAGATCGATACCTAGTACGAATTTTTGAGTTTAGTCATTACTTTGCGACCTTGTCGAATCGTGAACAATAGTCTAGGTTTGCTTAGAAGTCTTTTGGATACCGATTAGTCGAGAATTTGTGCTTGAAAACATGATCTAGAGTTGCATTCACCTCCTAGGTTTCAATACCAAGTATCCATATCTCCGTGTACACCGTTTATCCCTTGCTTGTTTGATATAGTTTACCGTTCATGAGTCATTAGATGCCACACGCTTATACTCCACTGTCATCTTGGATATGTTTCTGACTATTCCGAGTCAGCATTGACATGAGTACATTGAGATTGATGGTTCGGGTTTAAGTGGTGGGTTGAGGCGCTGTTCTACGTCCTAAGGGTTAGAGAGATGCGTAATTTATCCAAAAAAAACCAAAAAAGAGAGATGCGTAACCTTCACTCCGCTAAGGTTACACGACCTTATGAGTGTGCCATTGGCAGCCTGGGTCTAAGTAGAAAGCCATCCCTCTTCGACTTCGACGTCCTAGGAACCAAACGTGGATCTAAGTATCGAAAAAAAGAGAAAAGAAAAAAGAAAAAAAAATAAGAACGAGAAAACGTGTTTAATGATATCTTAAGCTTAAGGGAATTGGTATGCAGATCGCTTGGACGTTGTCTAGAGTTATGAAATAGACTTAGATTATTGGTAGGATTGCATGGCTCAGAACATTCGGTTGATATAAGTCTAAACTCGGTACGGTTAGGCTTTCGTTCATGTGACGCGTTGTTTTGCAGAATGACTAACCCTTTCAATTTTTCGTGCTAGTATCCATCGTTGTTAGATTCTTCTTATACTTGGCTTTAGTTTTGTTTGAGGACAAACAAAGGTTCAGGTCTGGGGGAGTTTGATTACACGTAGAGTGTATCACTTTTAGGCTAGGTATTCGCATCATTTTCGCATAGATTTCATAACACGAGTTACAATTCCGATACGATTGTTCTTTATATACGCCTTTTTATTGGTTATCAAGTTTTAAGGCGACAAGGCCTAAAGGAGCGTAAAAAGGCAAATTCCTGAATCAGACCAAACATATTGAAGATACAAATCACTCGGAGCCAAATTCAAGCCACGGAACTTAATGGAACACCCGAGCATCGAACGGAAAAGAGCTGAGGCATGAAATGAAGAGTGCCCGCTCGGGCACTGATGCTACCCGCTCGGGCAAAATCTACGGGGATAATTACAACAATCTACACGACCCGGTCACGAAGACATCATGATCGGGTGACAATGCCCGCTCGGGCTGAAACAAGGTACCCGCTCGGGCTGGAATTAAGCCTGAAAATCCCCGAGAGTTTACACGACTCGGGCTGGTAGACCACGCGGTCGGGTAATGATGCCCGATCTGGCTGGACACTTTACTCGATCTGGCTGACCTCTGCACAACCTCCTTCACCTATATTGATACCACTGATATTCTTTTAGAGTTTGCACGAGCCAAACAATAGAAAGATTAGTTGCAGACACGAGAGGGCGATGACTAGGGCAAGGAAAGGCTTCGAAATCATCGGGATAGGCTCGGGAAACACTGGAGAAGGAGAGAAGCATCAATCCAGACATCAGTAACACGATAGGGAAGATCGAAGCATCGTATTTCCTAGGTTTTATCATGTTTAGGATTATGTTATCTTCATTGACAGTGAATTCCATGAGTGAGTAGATTCCCAACTATGGGCTAGGGATATCGGATTTGTAACGGATGTACAAGTTATGCGTTAATGCTTAGATCTATCGTATTTTTCTTGATATTCGGTTCTATAATCAACATCGTACACGCTCATACTAGTGCTGCCCGCTCAGTAGGAATTCATATTTTGCTGGAAGGTTAAAATATGAATCCGGAACTGTTGATTGTAGGTTAAGTTTGATTAATGAGAATCTGACCGGTCGGTTAATCGGCTTAGGAATTAGGATTGCGCGCTTAACGCTGCCATAGTCACGAGTTAATCGCAGCTGGAAGGTAGGATTGGACGTAATTATGGTTGGGAGGTTTAGGCTCGGCAGAATCACTCCTCATCTTAGAGCATGAATTTCCCATTATCAAGATAATTCGATAGGTTTATGATCCTTCGTTGTTACATCCTTGCGATTCCCAGGATCCCGAAACCCGTAGTGTTCTTAATTGTCAAGTTGATAACACGTAACCCGTAGTAGTTTTTATGTCATTCTTAGGTATAGTTTTGATTAGATTTATTAGATTTCATTCATTTATCGAGTCTATTCGAGGATTTCATCTACATTTCGTGTTTTGTGTAGGAAACGAAGACATGACAAGAAACACGAGAAATATTGGCAAATTAACCCCGAAATAACAAGGTTCCACTTGTGCAAGGCCACGGATGGAAGTGAGCACTCAAACACCGAGCGAAAGGAGCGGAAACAACATTGCAAGACATGCACGCTCGGGCATTGGAAGTGTGCCCGGTCGGGCTAATTGCTACCAAACA
>CM071875.1:18998361-19011329 GCA_036759665.1 Gynandropsis gynandra
CACTTGTTGACTTGATTTACTGTGAAACGTAAGTAGTTCAAGACTTGAGTTCACTATCTTACTAAGTATATCCGACAAGTGTTCACAACGAAAGGTTCAAGTCCAAAAGACACCTTTTCGTATTTATACCAAACCTATTAGAAATAATATCTTATTTTCTAATCAAAAGTGGGGAATTATAATAGTTCCATTATAAAATGAAGAGACACAACCCTACGAATTTGAATCGAAGTGAGACAAGCCTCCACATTTAAATCGAAGAGACAAAACCCTTCGGATTTAAACGAAGAGACACAACCCTTTGAATTTGAACCGAAGAGACACAACCCTTCGAATTGGAACCGAAGAGACACAACCCTTCCATCAACAGTCACAACCTTATGAACAATCATGATTGTTCAAGGTTAACCGAATTTTGGCTCCTAAGTGCTCTATAAATAGAGACTTGCCATTGAAGAAACAATTCAATCCATTATGCTCTCTTCTAACAAAACAAAATACAAAGTAGATTCGCCAGAATACAATTCTGTGATCGTTGAATCCTCTAGGCGGAAACAAATTTTGTCTTAGGACACTGCTAGCAGGCCTCGATCAAACTTTCGGTATTTATATTTATTTGTTTTTGTTTCTAAATTCATTGTATATTATATTATATTGATACTGTATAAGGGATTGTTCCTACATTGATGAATAAAGTTTGTTTAAAATTTATACAATAAAAACTATTTATAATCGAAATATTTCAGTTTTTAGGAGATTAATTATTATTAACATAATAATTATTTATAATAATTATTCATAATCAATCCACTATATTTAATTATTATTTATTAAAATTCGAATAATTCATATAAATTAGATTTAAACCGAAAATAAATTTCATTTATATATTTTGGTGAAAAATGACTCCTCATAGAATTAATAAATGAAATAATGATCATTTATTAAAAACGAAATTTGAATCGTTAATGTTCGATTGATGAATGATAACTTAGTCATATTAATTAACGATATACTAATTAACGACGGTATGATTTTTTTTATTAGCATATATGAATTGATGAAAATATGAAAATATTGGCATTACAGAAACATATAGTTTAAAATCTTATGGTATATATTTTTCACCAAATAATTCCTTTACATTAATCAATATATG
This sequence comes from Gynandropsis gynandra, assembly GCA_036759665.1. Lineage (NCBI taxonomy): Eukaryota > Viridiplantae > Streptophyta > Magnoliopsida > Brassicales > Cleomaceae > Gynandropsis > Gynandropsis gynandra. The sequence continues at coordinate 18,999,521 of CM071875.1, forward strand.
TTTCATACAAGTCCTCGTGTAATATTGCATTTAACTAAAATGTCATTGAATGTGAAAACAAAATTCTTCTACGTGCGCAATTAATTAGTAGTAGTACCACGATTTATAAATGCCACTCTACTGAGAGAATCTCTCCAATATGTATGGTGGATGGAGAAGATCATTGATGCAAAATGTGGTCATTTGGATGGTTTCTTTAAAACATTCTCAATGTCATTTTAACCAAACTAAATCGTTTCATAATCCAAATCCTCATAATTATAATATATATTTAATTTCATAAATTTATCGTTTTATCACATATATTTTAAATAAATAAGAAAATATAATAAGAGCTTTTTTTCAAAAGATCCTATACAAACAAGATTACCATGTAAAAAAAATCTAAGATGAAGAAGAGACATGTAAGAGGAATGGGCCCCACAAGAAAAAGTCACCTGCTCATGTGAGATTCAGACATCATAGAAGTGGAAAGATTGTACTGACATTGCAAGTGATAGCTTCCTCTGAACGGAGCATTATCAAAAATACCTTACAGGGTTAAAAGACTTCAAAAATACTCTTTTCGAAAAAAAAATTTGCTTTAAAAATACCTTTACAAATGTCAAAATGCTCAAAATACCCCCTACGACCTTTCTACCCAGTTTGATCCAGTTTGACCCTGCGACCCAGTGACCCAGTACGACCCTGTGATCCTGCGACCCAGCGACCCAGTCCGACCCACCGACCCAGTCCGACCCTGCGACCCTGTTCGACCCTGTCCGACCCAGCCGACCCTACGACCCTGTGACCCTGCGACCCTGTCCGACCCTATCCGCAAAATGTAAAAATTCAAAATTTTTAGGTTCAAAGTAATAATTTGTGTTTTATAGGCAAAAATTAAAAAGTTGGTATTTTCTACACTATATTCATAAAGTTAGTGTTTTTAAGGCAAAAACGAATAAGTTTGGATTTTTTAGGTTAAAGATAATAATTCATGTTTTATAAGCTAAAATACAACCGTTTGATATTTTTTATGCTATATTCCTTAATCATTACAAGTACTATTATATCTTAACTAGAATCAAACCCGCGTGATGCGCGGATAGTTTATTATTTGGGTAAATTAAAAAAAACCTTTAAAAATAACTTTTAATCAAAAAAATCTTGTATTTTTAACTCATAAAAAAACCTTCAAAAATAATTTTTAATAAAAAAAATCCTTCATTTTTAACTCATAAAAAAACCTTCAAAAATAACTTTTAATAAAAAAAACCTTTCCACTTTTAACTCATAAAAAATCATCTCTAAACTGACATAATCCCATTTATTGCAACTTATATAATAAGATGGGGCATTATCAAAAATACCCCTGTAGGGCTAAAAGACTTCAAAAATACCCTTCCCGAAAAAAAAAATTTGCTTCAAAAATACCCTTACAAATGCCAAAATGCCCAAAATCCCCCCTGCGACCCTTCTACCCAGTTTGACCCTGCGACCCAGTGACCCAGTACGACCTTGTGACCCTGCGACCCAGCGACCCAGTCCGACCCATCGACCCAATCCGATCCTGTGACCCTGCGACCCTGTTCGACCTTGCGACCCAGTCCGACCCAGCCGACCCTGCGACCCTATCCGACCCTGCGACCCAGTCCGACCCTGCGACCCTGTACGACCCAGTCCGACCCTGTGACCCAATACGACCGCCGGAAACTGTCAGAAATCGCCGGAAACTGCCAGAAATCTCCGGAAATTGCCAGAAATCGCCGGAAAACGGTCGAAATCGCTGAAACTCACCTACAAATCGCCGGAAATCGCCAAAAATCACCGGAAAATCGCTAAAAACGCTGGAAATCACTGAAAATGACTGAAACATTGTTGGAAATCGCTCGAAAATTGCTGCAAACCGCTCAAAATAGAAGGAAATCACTCGAGAATGGAAAGAAATCACTCAAAAGTTGAAGGAAATCGTTCGAAAATAGAAGGGAAACACTCGAAAATGAAAGGAAATAGCTCTCCACTTTGTTTCCCTCCTCTCAATTTTCGTTTTCCCTCTTCTCATATTTGCCTTTCCCTCCTTTGTATGTGTTTTTCATTAAGGGCACATATGTCTTTTCTCCAATTTTTTTTTCATCAGATTTAGGAGGGTAGTTTTGAAGTGTTTTAGCCCTAAGAGGGCATTCTTGATATTCTCCCTAATAAGATTTGATCATTTATTTTTAAAATAAGTTTGAAATATATGACATCTAAAATGCATTAATTTATTTCATGATCAAAGTGTTTTAAGTATTTATCTTAATCCAAATTTAAATTTAAAACGTAGTGAATGGTAAGGTCATAATTTTTATATTATTTTCTAAAAAGATTGAGATATATAATTTCACCCTTTTAAATTATAACTCGAACAGATACTGTTATTATTTTCAATAGGTGAAGTCTAAATATCTTTTACTCTATTCATTTTATGATTATATAAAAAAATTAGACTACCCGAAATGTCCGATGAATAAAAATTTTAAAATTTAATTATTTATATATTTAAAATTTCTAACATGTAATCGGTTTTGCATAATATAGATACAAGATATATAGTATATTACGTTACTTTTGCATATTTGATAAATTTTATTTATCTATGATAAATATATCAAGAGACGAATGTTGATTTTTCGTCAAATTTTTATGATATTTTTTATATATTTAAATTATTAGTCGAACTGAAATGATGGCTTTAAATTAAATTTCATTTTTACTATATAAAATTTACAATAGTAAATTTAAAATATTTGATTTATGTTTAAAGATTGATTTTAAAATATAAATTTTAATGTGTATTTATATTTATATTGATAACATATGTATATATAAGTGTATTTACAAAAGAATATTAATAATATTTATTAATTTAATAATTATATAATATTTTAATATTAATATAATAAAAATCGTTTAAAGTTTTTTGGTACTGCCATTTTATCTTTTAATTAATAATTTATTCAATCTACTGTTTTTAAAAATCGTTTAAAGTTTTTTGGTACTGCCATTTTATCTTTTAATTAATAATTTATTCAATCTACTGTTTTAATTGAGAGAATATGAGAGATACTTTCTACTGAAGTAATTCACGTCTATCCTCGTAAAAAATAATTATTAAATAGAACAAATTGAAAAAAGAAAAATTTGTCTTTAATTTTTTCACGTGAAAAACACACGTTTTGACAGTTTTTCGAAAGGAAAAAACTGTTTCAAAGTTGAGAGAAAGGAGGAAGAGGGAATTTCGAACTTGAGAGGGATCGATTTGAAGTTGACAAGTAGGAAAATTCAAGTTGAGACTAGGAAATTTTGAAGTGAGAAAGAAATGACAAGAATCAATAGTGAACAAGAGAGCACGAATCAATCTTCAATGGCGTCTGTAAGTGTAAGTAGATCAATTTCTAGGGTTTTACATTGCAAGCTGTTGAAAGCAAAATTGTTTGTTGATTTGAAATGGGTGTGAGTCTCAGTGAGTCAGTTGAGTCTTAGTGAGTCAGTTGAGTCTCAGTGAGTCGGTTGAGTATCACTGAGTCGCTTGAATCTCAGTGAGTTGGTTGAGTCACAGTGAGTCGTTTGAGTCTCAGTGAGTTGCTTGAGACTCATAAGCCTCTTCGACTCGAGCGACACATTGGGTCTAAAGGGTCACTTGATTCGCAAGGGTTGATATAGTCTTATTGAGTCGCATGAGTCACATTGGTCGCTTGAGTCGCAAAGGTTGCTTGAGTCTCATTGCATCGTTTGAGTCAAAGAGGGTCAAAAGTCTCAGTGAGTCACTTGACACTCATTGGGTCTCAAGGATCGCTTGAGTCGCAAGGGTTGCTTGAGTCTCATTGAGTCGCAAGGGTCGCTTGAGTCTCATTGAGTCGCAAGGGTCGCTTGAGTTGCATCGGTCGCTTGAGTCGCTTAAGTCGCTTGAGTGCAATGGGTCGCTTAAGTCACAAGGGTCGTTTGAGTCGCAAGGGCCTCATGAGTCATAAGAGTCGCTTGAGTCGCATGGGTCGCTTAAGTCGCATGGGTCAATTGAGTCTTAAAGGTCGTTTGAGTCGGTAGAAGTCTAATGTATTCTTAATTGGTCATTTTGCAGGTGTCGCCAAAGCCAATGTTTCTCCATAAATTCAAGTACATGGACATAATGCCAAAGATCATCACCAAGTGTTATCCTCAGGAGACAATAAAGAAGTTGAGAGGAATCTTAGATGAATATGAGTTGCATTACTTCAACAAGGAGTCATAATTTAGGCACTTATTCCATTTCCAATGTGAGTCCACATTGACGAAAGTTCAAACATATGTTCTACTAAATCACTCTGTGATTGTATAGGACAAGAAGGAATTGTGGTTCGTCTTAAACGGTGTTCCTATCCAGTACTCTATAGTGGAGTATGCACTAATTACTGGATTGAACTGTGGATCCTATCCCAGAGGATGGGAGTCCAAAAGAGGTGATACATTCAGACTGAAGAATTTTGACCGTGGAAAGGTGACCGTCGCACAAGTCAGTGAAAAGCTTATGAAGGCAAAGAATTTCGCCGACCGGACGAGGTTGGAAACTTTGATGTTGTAGATGCAAGGTCTAGATCACAAGCCTTCAGCAGATAACTTTATCAGCCATGATCTCATTGAAATGGTTGATGACTTAGAATTTTGTGAAGGCTTTCAATGGGGGCCTTACACATTCGAGAAGCTTGTAGATACTTGCCACAAGCACGTTAGCGGGGAATCACCGAAACCAAAATGGCATTGTGTGTGCTGCATGATCCCACTAATGGTAAGTTGTATATATTATTCGAATAACATGAATGTTTTCGTACTTTTTGTATTCTTAAAATTTTCTTTTAATGTTTCAGTTACTTCCATTCGAAACCATCCTTAGTTTGGGTGGAAACGGATGTTATGTTGATGTTATGGATGTTCATCCATCATGTCCAAGGATATGCAAGAAGAGGGTTAAATCCAATTTTAACCCGAAGTATGTAGACGTGATGAGGCAAATCGAAAATTATAAGGTAACAATTACACCAGTTTAAATAAATTCATGTGAACCTCCAATGGACATCCGTTGCAATTTCCAACGGATGTCCGTTGGAATGTTCATTATTTAGATCATACCAAAGAGTGCATCAAACCATCAATAACAAATATATTTTCAAAAAAAAAGTCGTCTTCTTCAAATCGAAATATATATAGATCGAGAGAATGGATGTATAGAAGAAAAGATCCTATAACCGAAGAGATTACGCAAGAATTCTTACATGGATAGGAGCAATTTATGAGTTTTGCATCGATGCAGTCTTTGTGTCAACAACGCGGGACAATGTTATGTCCATGCAAAAGATGCAAAAACATGAAGTATTGAAGTCAAGAAATTGTTTGCAAACATCTTTATAAGGTGGGTTTCGTTGAAAATTACGAAATTTGATTTTTTCACGGTGAAAATTGCAGTGTTAGAGATATTGTGCAAGATGCACAAGTAGAACGAAATGAATAAGTTATTTATGTAGCATCAACGATCAATCCAAATGTGGAAATGGTGTCAGATACTTTTCCTATAGTTGTTAATGAACAAACGCGTGAAGAGATGCCAAACATCGATGCACGTCGATTCTTCAACCTATTGGATTCGGCGAAACAACCTATATATGAAGGTTGTTGTGAAGGTCAGTCTCGTTTATCTTTATCTTCAAGATTGATGAGTATTAAAACAGACTACAATGTGGCTGAAAATAACATGGATTCATTTTGCAAAACAATGCGGGAATATTTACCGGAAAATAATCAAGCTCCTGAGACATACTACGAAACAAAGAATATGTTAAAAGGTTTGGGAATGCCACATGAGAAAATTGATGTTTGTAAAAACAGTTGCATGATGTTTGTAAAAACAGTTGCATGATGTTTGTAAAAACAGTTGCATGTTGTTTTGATTTTTTCACGGTGAAAATTGCAGTGTTAGAGATATTGTGCAAGATGCACAAGTAGAACGAAATGAATAAGTTATTTATGTAGCATCAACGATCAATCCATATGTGGAAATGGTGTCAGATACTTTTCCTATAGTTGTTAATGAACAAACGCGTGAAGAGATGCCAAACATCGATGCACGTCGATTCTTCAACCTATTGGATTCGGCGAAACAACCTATATATGAAGGTTGTTGTGAAGGTCAGTCTCGTTTATCTTTATCTTCAAGATTGATGAGTATTAAAACAGACTACAATGTGGCTGAAAATAACATGGATTCATTTTGCAAAACAATGCGGGAATATTTACCGGAAAATAATCAAGCTCCTGAGACATACTACGAAACAAAGAATATGTTAAAAGGTTTGGGAATGCCACATGAGAAAATTGATGTTTGTAAAAACAGTTGCATGTTGTTTTGATTTTTTCACGGTGAAAATTGCAGTGTTAGAGATATTGTGCAAGATGCACAAGTAGAACGAAATGAATAAGTTATTTATGTAGCATCAACGATCAATCCATATGTGGAAATGGTGTCAGATACTTTTCCTATAGTTGTTAATGAACAAACGCGTGAAGAGATGCCAAACATCGATGCACGTCGATTCTTCAACCTATTGGATTCGGCGAAACAACCTATATATGAAGGTTGTTGTGAAGGTCAGTCTCGTTTATCTTTATCTTCAAGATTGATGAGTATTAAAACAGACTACAATGTGGCTGAAAATAACATGGATTCATTTTGCAAAACAATGCGGGAATATTTACCGGAAAATAATCAAGCTCCTGAGACATACTACGAAACAAAGAATATGTTAAAAGGTTTGGGAATGCCACATGAGAAAATTGATGTTTGTAAAAACAGTTGCATGTTGTTTTGGGGAAATGGTAAAGAGTTGTTGGAATGCAAATTTTCGGTGCAAGCAGATTTCGGCCTAAAAAACCATCTTCACGTAAATATGTATCGTACAAGAAAATGTTCTACATGCCTGTAGCAAACAGGTTGAGAAGGTTATATGAACCGAAAAAAACCGTTGCGGCAATGAGATGGTACACAGAACACTCAACGCCCAAAGGTATAATGCAACAGCCATCGGATGGTAAGGCTTGGAAAGATTTCAATGAAATATTTCCCGAGTTCGCGTATGAAACGAGAAACGTTTATCTTTGCTTGTGCACGGATGGTTTTAGTCTCTATGGAGAATCTAGAAGTCAATATTCTATGTGGCCGGTGATTTTGTCTCCATATAATTTGCCTCCCGAGATGTGTTTGAAAAGAGAGGTAATGTTTCTTCTCTATGGAGAAATCTAGAAGTAATATTCTATGTGGCCGGTGATTTTGTCTCCATATAATTTGCCTCCCGAGATGTGTTTGAAAAGAGAGGTAATGTTTCTAACGTTGCTGTTTCGAGGACCAGAACATCCGAAGAAAAGTTTCGATGTCTTTTCACAGTCCTTAATTCATGAATTAAGACATTTGTGGACGAAGGAATCCTTGCTTATGACGTCAGTTATAAGCAAAATTTCACATCGAAAGCGGTCTTGTTGTGGACATTTAGTGATTTTCCTGCCTATGGAATATTATCTGGATGGAGCACGCACGGAAGATTGGCATGTCCATATTGTATGGAGGATACAGATTCATTTCGACTAATACATGGTAAGAAACCATGTTGGTTTGATTGTCATAGAAGATTTCTTCCTCGTCGCTATGCTTTCCGGAAAGATAAAAAATATTTTCGGAAGAACGTGGTACAAAAAGAAGGGCACCGTGCATACAAACCGGAACAAAAATCCATTACAAAATATTGAACACAATGGGTGATTTACAAGAATCGGTTGAATGCGGTGGAGATCGTGGGCATTGTAAACCAAAAGGTCAAAGTGAATGGCATTACTGGTATAAACGTAGTATCTTTTGGGAACTACCATGCTAGAAATCATTGATATTACGTCATAATTTAGATGTTATGCATATCGAAAAAGAACTTTTTGGATAACATCATAAATACTGTTTTGAATGTGGCGGGTAAAACCAAGGATAATATACAATCAAGAAAAGATTTGAAGTCAATATGCCGACGACCTGAGTTGGAATTGAGAGATTATTAAAATGGTTAAAAGAGGACGTTAAGTTTCCCGATGGATATGCATCGAACATTGCTCGGTGTGTGGATATTGTTGGTTTGAGGCTGATCAGATTGAAAAGTCACGATTGTCACGTTTTCATGCAGCGGCTCATTCCAATTGCATTTGCTGAGATCTTACCACGAAATATTCACAATGTGTTATGCGGAATCAGCATATTTTTCAGAGATATATGTTCGAGGAATTTTAAAAGTGATGACTTGGAATTAATGAAAAACGATATCTCTGAAGTATTATGTGCATTAGAAAAAAAATTTCCGCCTTCATTCTTCGATGTCATGGAGCATTTGCCAATACATTTACCAGATGCGGCAATACTTGGTGGGCCAGTTCAATTCAGATGGATTTATCCTTTCGAAAGGTTTTTCTTTCATTTAAAGAAAAAAGCAAAAAACAAAGCAGCGGTCGAAGGATCTATTGTCAAACAATACTTGATGGAAGAAATCACATATTTCAGCACATTTTATTTCGAGTCGCAAATTCAAACGAAAGAACGATGTGCAACGGATGATCACACAAACTATATGTATCAATATAATCCGCAGTTTGGCACAATTCCTGAAATGTTTACACCGATTGGACGTACAGGAGGTAAATCCGAGGAATATTGGTTAACACCAGAGGAGTACAATCACGTCCACACATATATACTACTAAATTGTCAAGAGTTATTACCGTTCGAAAGGTACTGATACATATTAATTTCAATCTTTTACATATATATGTATATATATATATATATATATATATTCAAATTTAACGTATTTTCATTATACAGGATATTTAATGAAGAAGTACTTGGTACATATCCTCGACTAAATGCAAATGAACTCACAGACATGAAAGTTCAACCTTATGGCTTGTGGTTGAGAGACTACGTAAGTACTCGTGTACACATCTATTAAAATTAATTGCATTTATCATAAAAGTATTAATTTGTTTTTATGCTACGTACAGGTGTAATGTTCTGATGAAAGACTTCCTACGTGGTTAAAAGATTTGGCTAATGGTCCCGCACGAAATGTCATGTGTTGACCAATCTTGTTTACTCGCGGCTACACGTTCCACACGTACGAACACGGAAAACATAGAATCACATACAACTATGGCATTTGCATTAATAGTGATATAGAGGGTGATAACTTCTACGGCATTTTGCACCAAATCATACAAGTGGAATATCTCGGTCTCGTTGGGTTAAAGGGGATGTTTTTTAAATGTCAGTGGGTCGACCCAGTTGTAGGACGTGGAATACGAAAAAACCGTTGGGGAGGAATTGACGTCAATCCAACATGACAATATGGTAAGTATGATCCATTCATCACAATAGATCAAGCAGATCAAGTATGTTACGTGATATATCCAACAACATTGAAACGTCGAAGAAAGGAGGTGGGTCTTAGTAAAGATCAAGCCACTAGGGATCATAAGCTCTGATGATAAAGAAGATCCATTGCAACCCGATAATCCGCAGCCGATTCGTTTAATTGATACAGATCGCGAGGAGATTCTCGCGAGAAATGACATAGACGGAGAACTCATACGTGATTATGAAGACATTGAACCGGAAGATGTTGAAAATGAAAACGGTGATGAATTCAATGAACAATCGAAGGAAGACTCGCCCATCGATGAATCTACTAAAGAACAAATGTAAATACTATAATGTGTATTATGTGTAATAAATGTAGATGATGTGTAATGTAAATGACGTATAACGTCCATGATGTGTATTAATGTATATAATGTGGAGTCGAACAATCGAAATGTTAATACAATTGAACAGTTTATATAAATGATGTTTGATGTATTACAAATTCGAATTATCTAATACCAACGGGCATCCGTTGAAAATATTAATGGATGCCCGTTAAAACACGAAATCCCTCCCGACACTTAGAAAAAATTTCTAAGTTTTCCACATTTCTAACGGGCATCCGTTGGAAATTTCTAACGGACACCCGTTACAAACGTTCCAACGGGCATCCGTTGGAAATTTTTAAGTTTTCCACATTTCTAACGGGCATCCATTGGCAATTTATAACGAATGCCGATTAGAAATTTCCAACGGGCATCCATTACAATTTCCAACGGATGCCCGTTGGAAAGTGTAATGATGCCTACCCTAGTCTGCAGAATTTTCAACGGTCATCCGTTGGAAATTGCAACGGATGACCGTTGCAAAAGGAGACGAGCCCCATTTAGCCGTCCATTGCCTCGGGAACACGCATTTCCAACGGATGCCCGTTGGAAATGCAGAACGTCGTGTCAATTACTGCGTCCGTTGAGATGACATATTTTCCAATGGGCATCCGTTGGAATTCCAACGGATGCCCGTTGGAAAATTCTATCTATATAAACCCGTTGAACAGTTCCATTTTCAACACAAACCACAATCTTAAAATCCTCTCAAACTTTACATTTCACACACAAACACTTTTACAAACCGTAGAAAAAAAATGAGAGCTAGACGGTTTATAGGATCGGGGGGGATGTTGGCTGGTTCCGTGGGAGCTCCTCCCCCGCCTCCACCACCACCATATCGTCCTCCTTCACCAATATCGGCACCACCGATATTTGATGAAGAGGAAGATATGGTAGATATGGATTCCTTGATCGATGATTTCGATGGGCGTCCAACCCTTCCGATTATCGATCCCGAACATCCTGTTGGGACGTTATGGTAAAAAAAGTTATTATTTCATTTGTATTATTATAAGTTATAAATATTATCTAACTTTGAAATGTTTATTTGCAGGTTTGACGTGGATGATGTACTAAAACACACAAACAACAACATTATCCAAGGGTCCTTACAGGACCAGTTATATTATTCCTAGCAAGTTACGCCAGAAGTCATGCGCCAGCGATGGTGGCGCACTTTTATCGTAAGTTTTTATTTACATTAAATTTAAACTTATTAGTTATATATATATATATATATATGTTATAAAACTAACAATTTATAAATTATTTTTTAGCGCTCATATAGATGGCGGCGAAAGGATACATTGCGCATCTACACAGCATGGATGCACGACATGCAGGCTCGGATGCGCTTGATGATGAACAACGCAAAACGCAACTACTACGCCAACAATCGCAAACCAACATGGGCAACGGACACGGTCTTCAATAAAATGATTCAGCATTGGGAGTCCGCAGAATTCAAGGCCAAGAGCGACAAGACCAAAAAATGAGGAGCCAGAGTTGAACCTCCAGCATTTGCGCAACCGACGAGCTATCACGATAGAGAGGTACAACGTTATTTGGTGCTACAAGGATGAGCACGGTCGGATCCTAGAGGTAGACATCGATGAGATTATAGTACCGGCCTTAGACGAGGAGGGATCCCAGTTAAGGATTGATCCGAACGTCGGGCACATTGGCCCGAGGGTAGCAGAGATGGATCCACCTCCCGCAGCCGCACCTAGATCGTCCTCCTCGAGGCGAGGCAGCCGACGCGCCACACATTCGCGCGCGCGCCCAGAGTACCCCCACAGACGATCCGACTTTCCTTCGATGGAAGGAGTCTCCGACGCACTTAGGTACGTAGCGGAGGAGACCAGGTATCAGTCGTTTATGGCTGAACAGAGGTACGATTTAGAGGCTGCGAGGTATGCGGAGCAGCAGCAGTTCCACGAGCAGTCCATACAGCATACCTACTACCTCACCGAGTCAGTCCGGC
>CM071875.1:19023910-19050535 GCA_036759665.1 Gynandropsis gynandra
AACCGATGTCTTCAATAGATCCTCCTTGCTCCCGATCCTTTGTTCCGTCCTTTCTTCCTTTTTCAATCTGCCCCTAATGTCTCTGAATGATCTCCTTTCGAATCTGGTTCAAATCCCCTTTTTCCAGATCTCCTTTCTCATTAATTGGCCGTTCTAAAACTTAGGAGTTGGTTGAGAAAAATGGGGACCCGAGCGGGCACAGCTTCTACCCGCTTGTGCAGGCCTTATGCCCGGTCGTGTACACTCATCCAGCCCGAACGGGCATCCATGCCCGAGCGTGTGGCTCTTCAGCCCGAGTGGGGGAAACTTGCGGCGAATTTTGGCAACAATTAGCCCGAGCGGGCACTCCTTTTCCACCCGAGCGGGCACACCTTCCCGATCGTGTTCCGCGCCCGAGTCGTGCAAAGCTACGGGGGTCTTTTGCCTCAATGCCCGAGCGGGCACACCTTCCATGCCCGAGCGTGCAGGTCTTGATTTGTTGTTTCTGCTCCTTTTGCTCGGTGTTTGAGTGTTCACTTTCAATCCACGTCCTTGCACAAGTTGAACCTTGTCATTCAACTACGTTTTCGGGGTTAAATTTCCGTAATCTCTCATGTTTCTCCTCATGTCTTCGTTTCCTATACAAAACACGAAATGTAGATGAAGTCTTCGAATAAACTCGATAAATGTATGAAATCTAAGTAATCTACTCAAAACTAGACCTAAGAATCACGTAAATACTACAACGGATTACGTGTTATCAATTTGCAAAAGGTCCTTGAATATCCTCCATGCTTCAAATAATGTTTCTCCCCCTCGGCATCTAAACATTGTGATTTCTCCTCCCATTTGAATTGTCTTGCTCGGAGGGAAGAACCGTGATAGGAATGTTGTGCATAGCTGGTCCCAAGTAGTGATCGAACCAGCGGAAAGAGATTGTAGCCGCGTTTTCGCTCATCCCCCAAATGAGAAAGGGAAGAGACGAATAAAAATCGCATCCTCCGAGACTCCATGAATTTTGAATGTGCTTGAAAGCTCTAGGAAGTCTCGTAAGTGTTGATGAGGGTCTTCGTGATTTCCGCCATGAATTGTTTTTTATATAACATGTTGATCATTGCGGGCTTGATCTCGAATTGCTTCCTAGCAACGTCGGGTGTCCTTATTGCGGTTTGGACGTTACTCATGTTCGACACCACGTAATCCCAAAGCTGACGTGGTGGAGGAGCCTGCGGTTGCTGTAATTGTGCCACATTACTGACTGGTAATTGAGGTTGTCCATGACCATCCAATATATCATTTTGATTGTTCATTTTTCGTGGATTGGTTGGATCTACTCTTTCTTCTTCCTTGCCCTTCTTTCGCTGTCTAATTGTTCTCTCAATCTCGGGGTCAATTCGATGTAAACTCGAATTACTTTGAGATCGGGTCATGCACCTACAAAGGACAAGTAAAGAGAATTAGTAGAAAGTATGAAAAGAAAAGAAAATAAAAAAACAAGTTTGACTCTAAATCTGAAACTAAGGCGTGTTGACAATTAGTCCCCGAAAACGGCGCCAAAAACTTGATGTGTGTTAAGTTAAACAAGTTAACTTAAAACTACCCGCAAGTGCACGGCATGTGTGTAGTAATTTAGGTGTCGATCCCACAGGGACTAATGCAACATGGTCTAAGAATCAAACTAGAATCAATGCTTGTGATGAAATAAGAGTTATGAGATGAAAATATGATAATGCAGTGGACTAACGAGTTACTAAAAAAGAGACAAACGTTCTAGAATTCGGTTTCATCGAATAGCTTCCCAAACCGACTACTGATCAATTTAAGCATGTGTTCCCTATCAAGATATCTAAGGCGGATGATCCTAATGTAGATCCTACCCTCTCTCAAGGTATAGGAACGTGATTCAACTGAGTTATCCCTACTTTCATGGCTGACACCCCAACTAAACCCAAATACGATCTATGATTCACTCGATTAACCCCCAACCGTTACTACCCTATTTTCGTGACCAAGTCTAGGTTGTTCTAAGCCTGATCTTCTAGGACTAGAATTCTCCTTTCGGTCTTTCTCCTAATCCCTAACACACGCATTTATGTGGCCTTTGTAAACACAAGACATTAAGCGCTCAGAAAAAGAATAGATAAACAAAATGGGGAAATGCATTCATAAATAAATCAGCGAAGGTTCCGGGATAGCCATGGGCTAATCCCTTATCTTAGAACAAATCTACTACTCGGTTATGAGTCTAAACAACATAAACGAAATAAGTAGAGTAAGGAGCATAGAAATATCAAACGAGTGTAATCCCGAATCTATTCCCGACTCCTTGTATGTCTCCCGTCAAGAGGGATCTTGGATGGAAGATAAATGGTTGTTGTCTACCCTCCTAGGGTTCCTCTCTGTGTTTTCTTTCTTCTGAACTCAATTGGAGGTCCATTTTTAAACAAATTCCCTGTTAGAGAACTTCAAGGGAAGTTGTGGCGGACATGCCCCGCGCGGGCTCGGTAGCTAATCTGCGCGGGCTCCCTAACTCTTGCATGACCCGTGCATGCTATGGATGAGCAAAATTCGGGCATTATTTGCTGGAACATCACCCCACACGGGCTAGGGAGATCACCCCGTGTGGGCTCCTCACAAGCTCTCAATCTGTGCGTGCTGAAGGTGAGTCCGAGGCGGGCAACAAGGGCTAAATGTTCAGCCCGAGCGGGCTAACGAAACCACCCCGCATGGGGCCTTGTCTCCTCATGTCGTATCGCATACCTTGCTCGTTTCTCATCTCATTTGCTCTGTTATGATCTCCGATGCTTGTATTTTGTCATGTGTATATTCTTTAGCTCCGAAACAACCAAATACACATTAAAACCTATAAGAACATGAAAACATGGAAACAAGTAAAACGTATACAAAATCATACGGAAACATCGCAACTATCGTCATAAACATGTCTAAAATCATGCGAGAATCGTGTAAAACCCGAGATGATCACTCGTACTTGTTTTGTTGCAAGCGTAAATAAATCTTAAGTAATTTTTTATTTGATACACAATGATGTTTAGAGTCCATATCACACTCCTGCCACTTGTGGATCATCATATTTTTACCATTTGTTAACATGTTTGTGTGGGTATTTTTTACATTACCCAAAAGTGAGGTGAAACGAATCTTGTCACTTCACTATTCTATGGTGAAACGACAATTTGGAAAAGACATAGAATTTGTTAGAACTGACAACGGATCAGAGATTCTTTGCCTAAAATCATATTTTCTCGAACAAGGAATACTTCATCAAACAATTTGTGTTCACACACCTTAACAGAATGATCGTGTGGTGCGCAAACATCGTCACATACTTGATGTAGCTCGGGCCCTGATGTTTCAAAGCAAAACTGTCAAAACTGTTTTGGGGGGAATGTATCATGACGATCCCATATTTGATCAATCGAATGCCTTGCAATACACAACAGGAAGACTCCTTATGAGATGTTGTTTGGAAAATTTCCAGATTACTCAGGCCTTAAAGTTTTCGATTGTGTAATCTATGCATATAAAGGACAAAAACCTACGGACAAGTTCACAGTACACGGTCATCGATGTGTCTTCCTCTGATATTCGTCAACTTAGAAAGGATGGCAGGTATATGATTTAGAATCAAGGAGTCCTTTGTTTTATGCGATGTGGTATTCCATGAAGAAGAATTTATGTTCACATCAATAGAAGAATCTATTAACTCTACTTCAAACATTTATCCATCTCCACATCTGACGATCTTTGATGAAGATACATGTACATTCATCAATAGGAGGCGCGGACCAAATAATGAGGTTGAAAATATTAGAGTCACTAGTCTTCGACACATATCATCAGTGAGTGACTTATCATCGGTAAAGGTTTCTGAGACAAAAAATATTCCTCAAAGGGAACAATGGCAACATCTTCTATCGACCCACCTAAAGAATTATGTTATGTACTCAACGTGATGCCCACCGACCCCCATCGGTCTTCACACGCCTCAAAATGAATTCATCAAGTTCTACTCTTTTCCCGATCAACAATCATTTGAATTGTGATAAACTTTCTCTTATGCACCGTGTTTTCTTGGCAGCAATTACTACAAGGGAAGAAAAACTTAATTATAAAGAGGCGTTGACTTTTCCACATTGGAAAGAGGCAATGGAGCAAGAATTGAAGGCACTCCAACTCAATAATATATGGGAGATTAATCGTCTTCCACCTAGAAAGAAGGCTATTGGTTGTCAATGGGTATTCAAGATCAAATACAACTCTGATGGATCAATCAAAAGATACAAAACTCAATTGGTTGTACTCGAAAATCGAAAACAAGAAGGGATCGATTTTAAAGAAACCTTTACACCAGTCACCAAGATGTCTACAGTTCATATGTTACTAACTATAGCTGCAGCAAAACGGTGGTTGTCCACTAGATGGATGTTCATAATGCCTTCTTACATGGAGATCTCGAGAGGAGGTTTGCATGAAACATCCACCAAGCATGACTTCAGATGATTCTTCCAAGGTCTGTAAGCTCAAAAAGTCTTTATACGGTCTACGACACACCCCCATCGGCTTTATCATAGTATGATTTCAAACAATCATGGTCAGACTACTCATTATTCACATTGTTTCGAGGTGATGTCCAACTGTATTTTTTGATATATGTGGATGATCTTCTAATTGGGGGCAACGACAAAACGGTGACATGTTTAAGGCACATTTTCACGATTGTTTCCATATGAAGGATTTCGGTCTCCCGAAGTACTTTCTTGGAATTGAAGTGGCTCATAATCCAGAAGGGTTTATTGGTTCTAAACCTTCCACGTTTCCTATGGAACAAAATAATACTCTCTTGGAGTCCTCTAGTGATCTTTATGTTGAGCCGAGAGATATAGAAGGCTCGATGGACGCTTGATTTATTTGATTATCATTCAACCATATATATGTTTTGTTGTTCACATCTTGATGCAGTTTATTCATCAACCTCAACAAGATAATTGGACAACGACGCAACGTGTTGTCCGTTATCTGTAAGGTTCGCCAAGAACAGAAATCATGTTGTTTTCTTCTAACTATCTATGGTTATTGTGATTCATATTGGACATGATACAGAATGACGAGGCAATCACTCACCGGCCACATAGTCATGCTCAAAAACTCTCTTATTGCATGGAAGACGAAGAAACAAGCTATAGTGGCACGTTCATCGGTTGACGCATAGTATAGATCTATGGCAATTTTGAAATCTGAACTCAAATGATTATGTTCTTATGCATCTACATCACACATTCTTCTCCTATGAATATGTATTGTCACAACCATAAGCTGAATTCGGAAACTTCGTGGAAAATAGGTTCCATATGAAACTTTTGAGGGAAATAGACTACTTTTAGAAATTTTGGAGGTAAAATATACTAATTGAAAAATTTCGAGAGGAATTAAGCTATATTTATAAAACTCGGAGAAGATAGATTGAATTTGAAAATTTCGGGAATAAATAGATTGAATTTTCACAATGAATTAACATAATCTTAATGGAGACCAAAATAATATACTAAATTTGTAAATTTTAGGGATAATTAAATGAATTTGTAACATAATAAAAAACATATTTGATAAGAGAATAAAGTTAAAGCATAATCATATATATAAAAAGGGGTTCTTTTCTCACATTGTTGGTTAAACTCTCCTCAAATTCATTGTATCGCTCCTCAAATTCATGTTGCTTAAACTCTCCTCAAATTCGTTGTATATCTCCTCAAATTCATTATATCTCCTACATCAACGCACACTTAAATCTACCTACTACAAGCCCTATCAGCTCGGTATTCACTCTCTTTTCCTCCCTCATCACTGGCGATTCCGCCGACCAAAAAGAAGAGTGGAAAACTCTTCGATACCCTACCCAGATCATCTGCCTAAATCGACCTACTCCAAGCCCTACCACCTCGGTCTTCACTCTCTCTTCCTTCCTCAACGTTGGTGATTTCGCGGTCAATGAGCCTCAGCCCATTCTCTGTGCTGCTCCGGGGTCCACTCGTTATAGCCTAACCCTTAAGAAATAGAGCGTGAAGAGTGATCACATCTCCACTATCGGCGTAGCAAGGCATGGGTAGTCTCTCCTGCGTTGGATTACTGTTGGAGATATCGACGAGGCATCACTGCTCGACTTGAAGGAGACGAGTCTGTCCACCAATACCACGTATCTGACTTGGATGCAAACACCAATTTAGGGATTCTCGACCAAGGTTCTGTGTTATATTCTGTCGGAAGTTTGATCTCAGGGTCAGTTGTTCCTTCTTTTGGCTATCGGCATAGCGGGGCATGGGTAGTCTTTCCTACATTGGATCACCGTCGGAGATACCGACGAGGCATCACTGCTCGAGTTGAAGCAGACGGGTCAGTCTACCAATACGACGTATATGACTTGGATACAGATACCGAATTAGGGATTCTAGACCAATGTTCTGTGATATACTCAGTCGGAAGTTTGATCTCAGTATTGGGTTTTGTCGAGATCGAGGGCGAATCACCTAACTACACTCCTAGAATCAGTCTCATCTTCTATCCAGACTGATTCGGTAACAATATTCCCATATGTTTGTCTATTTATCACTCCATATTAAATCTGTTACAGTTTCTTTTAAAACTTAAATTGCATGTATGCTTCCAAACTTATGTATGGTAATCACCCTTTTTACAGCCCTACGAAACCATTTTCCTGCGATATAAATCCCGAGAAGCTAAAGCATTTTGTAGTTACATATTTTTTTCTTAAATACCTCATTATGTTCATTTTTTTACACTATTACAAGTCAGATTGCTTCGAAAACATTTTTTTCCATTGCAGCATGTCTTCTTTGTCTTCATCTAGCGTTTCTTCTTCCTGAAAACCACTGTCATTTTCAGATCTCATTGTTGGTTGTAGCATGCAGGAAATTATTGGCAGGGTATTCCGCGTATGGAAAGCAAGGAATGAAAAGAAGGGTTGTCAAATCATGTGGATGGAGTGTCTTCTAATTGATGAAAAGGTTTTACCACTAAAAATTTTAACAATTCTTTCTCTTTTATTTCATAAATCTGGTTTTGGCATTGAAAACATATGTTTTGGCATTGAAAAATAATGTTTCCAACACGGTGATTACTTACTATGTTGGTGATGAAACTCAATATAAAAAAAGTATGCTTACATTGATGTATCCTATTGAACCCTACATTCTTAGCAACCGGAAGGCTTCATTGGTGATGAAACCTCTTTCGATATTCTTCTAGTATAGTTTATCTTATCATTTCACCCATGGCTAACGTTGTCAAAATTAGAACCATGAACGTTTTCATCACTGATTTGAAGCTCACTTGTGCATGCCCCATCATAGCTTCCGTGTGTGTATTTTTTGCTTAAGAAATTTAGAAATGATTGTCCATTTAGTATATGAACAATAGAAGGGACAAAAAAAGAGAACTAAAAGAGCATACAGAGACAACATGATTGCAAGAGTATTTCCTGAACTATTCTCTAATTTACGTGAAAAATAGCTAGATAATGTTTGATTTCCATGTATGTTGTCTTTTTGGACTAGAATGTTATATTGGTGATTTAAGACATCTGTTTTTGGTGAGAATTTGGTGTTCAAGTTTTTTCTTATTCTTAGCATTGTAGACACTCAGAAGTATTTGTTATGGATTGAGCACATGTACAACAATTTGATTGCATATATGACCTTACATGATATCTGAGTGAATATATAATTATACTGAGTTGTCGAGGAACAACAGACACAATTAAATTGCAAAGTAGTTGGAATATTAAGAACATTAGAATATTTCTTAGATTAATTACTGCTAATTTTATTTTCCAACAAGAGTATCTTTTCAAGGCTAGGAAAAATTTTTGGAGGCTATCTTGTGCTTGGAAAACAGTGCTTAGTGTTCGATTTGTTACCATGAACTGCAGTTTAAGTAGTTTTGATATGAGAACAATAAGTTGCTTTGTTTCCTGGATATTGCTCTTGGTAGTTGTAAAGACATGTGGTTGGGCTTTAATTTGGAAGGTTTGCTCTACTGATCTTATCATGTATCTCCTGAATGTGTTGTTGTGATTAAAAACTAATTCTACCTATTCATGATGTTGTACCATTACTAGCAGAAACATCAATGGCATTGGAACTAAATTGGCTATGCTCAAGGATTCTATATTGTGATAATTTCCTCTTTTAACAGCATATGACCTTAAACTATTTAATTTTCGTTAAGAAGAAGTTAGCTATGACTGAGATCTATTGCATTTGTCCCATTATCTTATTTCTTTCGATATTGTGTCGTTTTAGGTTTAGATCGCAATTTATGGCATATTACCATCGCTTCCTGATGAGTTAAAGAATGTCCAGTCTCCAAGTACTTGGGTCATTCTTGGATTTGGATTGCAAGAATATTTCCTGGAGTATTCTCTAATTTACGTTAAAAACAGCTAGATAATGTTTGATTTCCATGTAAGATGTCTTCTTGAACTAGAATGGCCATATTGGTGATTTAGGACATCTGCCTTTGATGAGAATTCGGTGCTGAAGTTTTTTTTTTATTCTTAGCATTGCAGATACTCAGAAGTATTTGTTCTGGATTGCGCACATGCGCAACAATTTGATTGCATGTATGACCTGACATGATATATGAGTGAGTATATAACTATACTGAGTTGCTAAGGAACAACAGACACAATTAAACTTCAAAGTAGTTGGAATATTAAGGACACTAGACTATTTCTTAGATTAATTACTGCTAATTTTATTTGCCTACAAGAGTGTCTTTTTAGGGCTAGAAAACAATTTCGGAGGCTATCTTGTGCTTGGGAAACTATGCTTAGTGTTCGATTTGTTAATTATATACTTCAATTGCCCAATGCAAGGTTATGTCTTTCATTCACAATATATGTTTGGTTAATATGAACTACTTTAGTATTTGTTTTGCATTTGCATATCAAGTTTTTCTTTTCACAACAGCTCTTTGAAGTACATGGTTTCAAAGACATCTCTTTTATGTTGATTACGACATAGTTAGTCATATATAGGTGTTACATTTGCCTTAAACATGGTGATTCCTTATCCACACCAATTTATGTCACACTTCTCTATGCATGACCTTATGCACGATCAATGAGAGTACATCAATAGTGTCATTACATCAATAGTGTCAATGATGATATGTCTAAGCATGTCATAGATTATGCCAAGGTTGAGTATTATCATTGGTTTATGCTATATAGATTTGTGTTAGAAATTCGTAGCACTGCTAACACCAGCTTGTGTCATTTTCTTGTTACCAAGTCTAATGCTAACTCGTCATAAATGTATCAACACAAACCTCGTTGGTCTGGCTATACCTTATGTCACGACGTTCGTGTTGCATTTGCATTAGACCAACTGTATTGGTTAGCATTACCTGCGGACAACATCAAGATTGACGAGCTTTGCTTTGAACCCTATGATCTTGACCTTTTACTCATCCATCTATGTTGACGAGTTGTTGCATCGTCCTTACTGCACGTCTATGTGTTTGTTACATTTATAGATAATTACAATTCACCTAAATTCCTTTGCCTAGTGATATATTAGTTTACCTACAATTCACTAATATCGTTCCACATCCTTGTAGTCAACTTTTTTTATGGGTCGATTAATTACAATGTTTACAAACACTTTGCCCCTTTCTTCAAATAAGGAAATGTTCAGCGTTTCGAAGGAGTAGATGTTTTCCGCAGCAATATAAACTATAAACTGACTGATTTGTATGTTTCGATCCGCTTTACTATATCGATGAAATTGTTAGATCTTTCGGAAGAAGCTATTACCATTCCACACCATGTTTTCAGGTTATCTTCTCACGTGGAGCTGACATCTATGGCCAATAAAAACCTCTCTCTACCAGGTAGTTTACACCTTAAAATCCCGAGTCTCACCTCGTTTTTTTTCTTTCCTAGACAGCATGCTGATTTTTTTTTCGTGCTCTTTAGATGTTATTGGTCAAGTGGCAGCTATCAAGGATTCACTCAATGCTCGTATTTCCCTTCGACTACAAATGTCTGGGTTGGTGTTCAAAACGTTATATTTTACCTTCTTTGTCTTAGAGAGCATGAAATTCACTAACAGATTATCCTGATTTGCGGACCCCTGACAATTAGATCTTGCATGAAATAACGCACTCCTTTATGAGCCAAGAAATGTAGTTTGATGAGGCGTTCGAACGTCAAGAACATTTAAAATTATTCTTAACAATCAATGAAGAACAAAAGGAAATCTATGAAGCTGTGATTGACTCAGCCGAACGGAATCAGGGGAAGCTTTTTTGTTTATGGGCCTGGTAGGACGGGGAAAACGTACTTATGCAGGACAATCGTTTCAAAACTGCGATCTGAGCACCGAGTCATCATACCGGTTGCATCATTTGGTATAGTCATCCTTCTTTTGCCCAGCGTTCGTACAGTACATTCTCGATTCAAAATTCATATCAATTTGCATGAAGGATCGACCTGTGATACCAAACAAGACACTTTGCTAACAAAAATGCTCATGGAGGCTAATTTAATTATTTGGGATGAAGCGCCCATGGCACATCGTAATACATTTGAAACACATGTACATTGAAAGATATTGTTTTGATGGACGACAACCATGCCATTGAAAAACCATTTGGAGGGAAAACTCTTCTATTAGGAGGTGACTTTCGACAGATATTACCGGTTACACGTGGAGATCATGCCGAAACAATTATGTTAACAATAAATCATTTATTCCTATGGGAATCGTTTCGTATATATATTTTAAAACACAACATGCAATTATGACATCAAGAGAAAAAAATTGCAAAATGGTTATTGGATGTTGGAGATGGCACAACATGTAGTATGCGAATTACTATGAACGATTCATTAGAAGGAGACAACATATTGATCGACAAAGAATTAATGCTCGAGAATATAAATAATCCGTTGCAGTCTATCTTCGAAGCAACATATCCATGCTTTGGTGAACTATACATGAACCCTGGATATCTCAGGGAACGAGCTGTTTTAACTCCCAACAACGAAGATGTTGATGAAGCAAATGATTTTTTTATCAAAAATTCCTGGAAAAATTGTTGAAGACTTAAGCTCTGGTTCAATTGGAATTGATAGTGCTCCTACAATCGAGTGGCAATCATTGTATCCCGTCGAGTACCTTAACTCTCTTGAATGCTCTGGTCTGCCAAGGCACAAGCTTTGTTTGAAGGTTGGTTCTCCTATCATGATGTTAAAGAATCTCAACAAAAAAGAAGGCATTTGCAATGGAACACGATTAATTATCACTCAGTTAGCTTCTACAGTTTTAGAGGCAGAGATCATCAATGGCACGTATATTGGCAATAGAGTCTTGATTCCAAGGATTATTTTAACCCCAATTGATACAACCTTACCTTTTATTGTTGCGAAGAAGACAATTTCCTGATAAACCATGTTATACAATGACCATAAACAAAAGTCAAGGACAAAGCTTGAAACAAATCGGATTGTATCTACCAAAACCAGTCTTCAGTCATGATCAATTATATGTAGCCCTGTCACGTGTGACTTCAACTGATGGGTTGAGGATCATTGATCGTGCCAATTGCTCCGAACAAGAACCAACTATTAAAAAACATTGTTTATAAAGAAATTTTCAAGCGTCATAAATCTTGAGGTAAGTGTCAATATACCTTCTTACACAATTTAAAAAAAAATCAGTGTCATTCAAAACATTTATATTAGTTGAACTCACACCAAATAATCTATCATGTATTTCCACAACTATAACAAATAATATTTAATAAAATGCACTTTGATATTTTATTGACTTCCGTGTTTACAAAATGACCATAGATGTTATATATTAGATCACCATTTTTAACAAAATTTGTTAACTTTTTCTTACAACCGCCTTTTGTTTTTTGTTCTCTAATGTTGTTATGTACTTCTTACATGATTTAGATCAAAGCTCAAGATGTCTGATACACATTCACACTGTATCATATCATGGATCTATTACATCACATGTAAGGAACAACGCCTTTTAGGCCGCTTTTTAAGCATTTGGTAGAGACGAAACACATTCATTCACACCGTTTGCTTGATCTTGGTTTTTTATATCCTCGGTGAAATAATAAGTTATGATAATGTATTTGCGTATTTCACATTATATAGATATCTTTCATCATCATGTATATGATATATTGCAGGAAACTACTATTGAAGGACGTATATCTCTTGGATATATAAGGGAATGAGATATATTTATCCTAAAAAATTTGACAATACTACCAAATGTTGGTAACTACAAGTTAATCGAAAATAGTATGCGCATATCTTCTAAAGAAGATACGGTTGTTGAGAAAGTGACAGACCAAATTCATGTAATTCCAAAATACAAATTCAGGATGCGTTCATACCGACAATTGGTTGGATTGGTTGGCCACAAAGAAGTTGTATCGGGTAAATACATTTGCAATAAATCAAATATATTATTTCTTTATTACTAAACTCATCTATTGGAATTTTAAAAGTTGTAGATGTTGTTGGACTCCTCATTGCTATGAAAGGATCAAATTTGCGACTACCAACCTCCAATCAAAAAATAGAAATTCAATTGTTATTGAATAGGTAAGTATTATATTATTACTCCATTAACATGTATTGTTATTTCTACTATAAAAAATTTAACTCACCTTACTTCACCATTTCAAATACAGAAAACATTTCGTAAAATAATCATATTGGACGAACTTGCTATGCATTTTTGTTCAATTGTTGCTCAAATGACCTTCAAAGAAGCAGTAATGATCGTAACAGTCATTACTCCCATTATGATCAACGGTATTAAAAAAACTAGATAACATGTATTATTTTTTTATATTTTTTCAATGTTGGTCGTACTTATTATTTCTAAATATATCAAACAGGTTTGTTAACGCTTCATTCGTCTTACTCCACACACATCTACACAGATCCACAACTAAAACCAATCAAGAAATTCAAATATAGGTAAGTTTTCAAAATTTTTAAATCATGTCCATATCTTAATGAGTGTTCTTAAATCATGTTACTGATTAAATTTAATCCTCAAAATTTATGCAGATACGGATAAGAAAAATAATCATGAAAAACTACGGTTCAAATCGTGCAATCACTTTTTTCGACAATTTATATTCTACAATTTTAAATACATTATAAACAAATAGCACTATTAGTTTACATTACAACTTATAAATCTATTGTTCAAAATTATACATTGAAAATTTTATTTTATGTGTTTGTATTGCACCGTATGCATATCAAATCTAATGACAATGTTCAAATTAATGAATTATATAATAACATAAATATATTTTAATTACCACAAATACGCATATAGCACGGGTATCATCTAGTACATATAAAAAAATGGAGGTTTGCTCAAAGCATCTTTGTTTACTCGGATTTGAAATGTTAATTTGTGAATTTTCTTTATCTACAATGATTAAATTAACTAGTGAATAGACTATATGTTTCCTCTATTCTAAATTTCAGTCATTATGATTAACAAATGTTTATATAACCCCGAAATTCGAATTACAGATAAACGTAATACATTATGAAACTAATTAAATTTCTATTAAAATATGAAAAAAATACACTTTTTCTTCCAAAAGTTGATTAATCATCACCTTTTACAATTATAAAGTTGAATGTTAATTCTCACCCAAAGTTTTTTATTGCTTTTTTCTTTAAATGAATCTACTAGCCAACAAAAATATTTATTTGTCTGAAATGCCATTAATTTCACTAGTTAAAACAAAAAAATTAATTATTAGAACCTTGGACGAAATTGCCAATCTCTCTCTGAATTTGTATTCAAAACAACCTGTATCGTAAAAAAAATCATGCAAGTAAGGAAACTATATAAATTTTTTAAAATTTTTGAAATTGATATATATGTTAAATAGGATAACCAATCATAATAAGGATGAAAACTACAAAAGGATGAAATTTAGTGGAATATTTATTTATAAATAAATGAGATAACAATAAGGCGAGAGATGAAGCTACACAATAAACAGTTCACAAGAAATACAAGGAGACAGATGAAGCTACAGAAACTTGACCGTTTATTTATATATATATATATATATATATATATATAAACTACTCAGCTATTCTACTTTTCCTCCTCAGATTTCTCTTTTCTTCTGCATTTGCCCACAGAAAAAAGAAATAGCAGAAAAGACTCCAAAATCAAACAGGCCTAATTCTTTTGTGCCCTGCTTTGCCTCCTGCGTTGGAATCTCCCTCAGATGAAGCTTCTGTCGACTTAGCGAAATTGTTGGAAAGATCGGCGTAAAGATCGGTGACTCTCCTCATGTTATTGTTAAGTTCTCGGATCAAAACGACATTTTTTCCGACGTTATCGGGGATTTTGGATTCATGATTCTGATTGATCTCCTTTATTAGTAACCTGTTTTGATCCAAAATGTTCTGAACTTGAACAAAACTCTTTTGAAATGTCTGAAGAATCTTTCCATCCAATGGAGCTCCATTGAACATGTTGCCCTCCATTTCTCTAGCTATGTTTTTTGTAACCTAACCATATCATACAGACCCATCAATAATGTATCATTGTTCCAAAATACGTAAATTCTACCATTTAACGTCTACAACGTTCAAACATAATAAATAATACAAATATAATGATATTAATAAATCGAAAAATATTTTGAAAATTTTGTACGTTATTAATTATGTCTAAACCATTCAGACTATATATAAACCTTTAGACCGACATCTAAACCGTATAAACTTCTATCATGTATAAAAGGAATACCTAATCAAATCCGACCGTCTAATAAATCATTTTAAGAACAGTTCATATAGTACACTACAAGAATTTCTATTTGTTAAGAAAAATCCATCGTAAAAGAAATCGTCAATATATGAGACTAATTAACGACAGATCAAGAAAATAATGTAAATGTGCAATGAAAATTCTCACTTTCACAAGTTTATTTACAAAATTTTATCGCAAAGTTGTGACCGAATTTAGACGGATAATTCCGTCACGTTGAATATATATATACACATATATAATGTTTTTTTAATAAAACAAAAGAGGCATGATCAATGAGATTTTTGGTGAATTTTGTATTAGAAAAAAATGGAGGAAAAAAAGAATATCACAAGAGCACAAACTAAACCAGACAAAGATACAAGGAGGCTTGCATTGTCTTTGTTTAGGCCACTTTTGTGTTCATATGAGACAAGAATTCCTGTTGTAGATATCATCATGTCTTTCATTTTTTTTCCTTTTTTTTCATTTCAGATAACAATATTTAATAGAGGGATCGTTATACAGATTAATATATTACTTACGTTAGTATTGTATTATTTTGATGTTGGTATTAATTTATATATATATATATATATTGTGATATGATTCCATGTCCAGACAGAAAGAAAAAAAAAGCATAGACTATTTCCACAAAAAGGACATTTTTCTTGTGTACACATAAATTCTTATAGAAAATCATTACTTTATTTTGGTTATAAATTACAAGGAAAATCTATTGTAAAATTGTGAATTATGAGTTATATGAAAACATGAATATGTATATATATATATATATTCATCCGAATATAAACTCCACCTAATCTGATAATATTTGGGAACTTAAAAATTATTGTAGAATTATATAACAAAATTGTCTATTAATAGAAAAATAATAATTGATGTATCAATATAGAAATTTGGTAATTGATATATATATATATATGTGTGTGTGCACCAGACTTTCTTTGTTGTTAGTGCCATTTAAAAATGTACCTTTTTATGGTTAATCACAATCTTTGGGACATTTATTAAGATAAAATCTACATTTTTTTTGTTTTTACAAGATCTAATGATTTTAAAATCAGTTATATCGTATTCTATTTCAGATTTAGACTAGTATAAATACTTTAGAATCAATTAGAATTTTGGGATTAAAGAAAATACAAACAGAAAAAGGGTAATTTTATTAAGTGTTTTTTTTTTCGGCGAAAAGAAGAATCTGAAGACCCAAAATTAGCAGTCAATGATGCAGAGAAGATTAGCCATTTGTGGCTACTGCGACTGCATCAGATAAACCTCATTACTATTTTCACCCAATAAAACTATGAAAATAAAACTATTACTTTTCTTTTCCATTTTTAAAAATATCACATTTTTATGTATAAAAGATGTATTAACCAATCATTCAAATATATACATACATTGATATATATATACACATATAACTAGTATTTGTGTCTATATCAATTTAGGTTCCTTCTAATGATCGGAGACACTAAATTAAAAGTTTTAGAATCTGAAACATGCTACTATATTAATCAATTGCTTTAATAAGAAATTATTTAATCTAATGATGAGATATAATTGCCCCAACTTACGATTTTTTTCTCTTCTAATGAATATATCGAGATTTTTCTCATACACAATTAATTTTTCAGGCTCTTTTTCTTTTAAATTTAATTAAAACGAGTTTGTTGTGCAAAAATATTACACCCATTTCTTAAATATTTAAAAATAACAATTAAAACTTTTAAAAAAATATGAATTTATAAATGAGCTGGAGAAACTCTGCGGTTTTTTAATTTTTTTTTAAACTGGAACATTGAAAAATAAAACCTATGTGGAAACAAATAAATAGATATCCTTCAATTTTCATAGAACAAGGAAAGTAGTGAATAATAACATAAAATAAATAAAGGAGATACCAAAAATAAAATAAATTTGAATAAATGTAAAAAATACAATACCTGGGAAAAAGTTCTCAAAACATTTGTAAGTTAAGAGAGAGAGAGATGAGATTTCCAGAGGAAGGAGAGAGAGAGAGAGAGAGAGAGAGAGATCGCCGATCGGACGGACCAAATCGAATCTCGTCGACAATAGTTACTGTTTTTATTTCGCCGGAAAATCTGTTTTCTAGAGAGAGAGAGAGAGGGAGATTGGGGATGATGAGAGAGAATAAGGAGATTTGACAGTCACGCAAAATAGGACCCTCAAAGAGAGTGTCTTAAAGATGCTATATATATAATATTAGTTTTTTTAGATATTATATTAGTTTTCTAAAAAAAATTAATTGTAATATCATTGACAAGTTTTAGTTTTACGTTAATAAAAATATACAAATATTGATACTTTTATCTATTTAAATATATAAATTGTTTATTTTTTAATATTAAGAGATTGCTTGATTTCCTGCATTAACTTTTATATATACCCAACCTTTTCAGTTTTATTTAGATTCGAAACTTCATAGTATTATTTTATTTTCTTTTTCAAGATAGCACATATAGTGTGTGATTAGGGCCGACTTTGCACTAAAAAGTAAAAAAAAAACGATATACTTATGTACATAATTTTTTTTGGTACGAATAAATACGAACTGGTAGTTAAAACATTTGTGATTTTCATGAATGATCAATGTTAATATTATTATTACACCACATTAAAAAAAATAGTTTTGTCAATATTAAATAATTGTTAGATATATGTATATAAAAAATGACAGATGAAAGGAGCAAAAACCGAAGGATCGAATAATATAATACACTGTATATGTAAGGTAGACTTCATTTATATTGTTTTGGTTGATAAACGTTTTGGGTGTCAAATCAATCAAATATATTATAAAATATCAATCAAATATACTAAATTTTATATTCTGGAAAGAAAAGTGTGCAATATACAAAAGAAAATAAAACAACAAATCTAACCCACCATTAAATGAAAAAATTGACCCAATTTTTTATATGAATAAATCTATTTTAATTATTTGTTGTGCATTTAAAAATTTTATTTTTTATTTTTTGGGTGTATATACTTCATGAAATTATATATATATATATATCATAATTTGTAAATGGATAAATTAGAAAAAAATTATAATAAACTATAGACATATTTAACATAAAAGATAATATAATGTAAAGAATTTGAAACTATAATTTGTATTTTCTTTGACAAAAGGATAAAAGGTTAACCAATTGAAATCCAATAACAATTAAATAGCCAAAAATCAATTATTTGTATACATCGAATAGAAAATTATACGGGTTTTGAAGATTTTATAAATACATATGGGATCGCAGAAATAAAAATATTTAAGAGTAATTGTTTATATGCTTTAAAATTATCACAATACTATTGACAAAGTTAGTTTATACTTTTCAGATCGATACTAAGACAAGACTTGATTATAATGATATAATACCAATTGATTACACGCCATCTTTCTCCCATAAAATATTCACCAATAATATCTGTTCACTATAAATTAAAGATAGATCAAGTTGTCTTTGATTTTCTTTTATGCATGGACTCCTGAAAAAAATGTTATTTATTTCAAAACAAATTTCAATTTTATTTACCATTGTTGATTAAAAGAAAAACATATATATATATATATGTATATATATTTCACAAATAAATTATAGTAATAGATAGATAGATACTGTTTGGAAACACTTGGAGTGTGAAATCGGTAGTTGTCCTGTGGTTGAGTAATATAAACATTGATCCATAAGATAAATATAATGATTCAATATAAATTAATTTAACTGGAATATAAAATATATAAAATTTATTTTTATATCAGATGTTTGAGAAAATATTTACATTACCTAAAAACTAAAATATAGAAAATGTAATAGATGGTAGATCTCATAATTCAGAAAATATAAAAAGTTGATAAAATTAAACAATTAAAGAATAATAGAACTATATTTAAATATTGCTTATATAAGTAAATATTTATTCAATTAGAACCACGTTATATAATATATATTAAATGCTAAACTAGAAACATAAATTTAAATTCCATCTTTACGTGGATCTATAAAAAAACCCCGTTTATATTCATATTTTATATAACTTTTAGATCATTTGAAAATCCTTGTAACTTATATTATGTTTATGAGCGACCACCCGAGACATTAATTAAAATTTTAATATACATATAATAATATTTAAAGCTATATAAAACATCGAGAGAAAACCTCACAAAAATGGAATCGCTAAATATAAAAAAAAAGGATTAAAGCATCGATCTCTGTGTGGCCACTGGATCCTCGGTTCAGCCGAGCATGGGAGACAATAATATTTAATAATCTGCAAAAACAAGATCTTTGCGAACAACCGTTTTCGTCCACTCATGTTTTGCCACGTGTAACATGGGTTTCTCCTCAGCAGAGCCTCAGCCTCGTACTCCGAACCTATCCGTTTCCGTTGCTTCGGAGGTGCGTGAGAAGCACGTGCTAATACGCGCGTGGTGTGTTTTGGATTTCTTTAATAATAATAAATTATTATTCTTCTGATAACGGAAGGGAGAAAGACACGTTATCCAACGATGATGTGTGGGACCTAATTTGTTCTTAAGCTCAGATCTTTCTTTTGTTT
Organism: Gynandropsis gynandra; assembly: GCA_036759665.1. Classification (NCBI taxonomy): domain Eukaryota; kingdom Viridiplantae; phylum Streptophyta; class Magnoliopsida; order Brassicales; family Cleomaceae; genus Gynandropsis; species Gynandropsis gynandra. Next base: position 19,043,374 of record CM071875.1, read on the forward strand.
TTTAGAAATCCCTCAAAATTCCTAAAATTTGATATAAAATATTCAACTATTAAAATTATTAGAAAGTAATACTTAAAATAACATAAAATAAATTTTAAATTTTAAAATTTGTTTGAATGATATCTGTATCGCATTAAAAAATGAAAGCCTGTATTTCTTGACTGGAATTTTCGAATATAATTTAGCGTTTATACTTTTATTTTGAAATAAAATTTGGAGTAATTTTTATTTAACACACAGAAAAAAAGTTTTATGACAAAATGAAAATAGTCGAGACTATTCTTTCAAATTTTCATTCAATTATTTTCAACTGTTACTGTACAATTTACCACTTATAAACCATTTAAAACTATACTGATGATGATATTGCTGTTATATGATACAGTTTATTATATTAAAATGGGACATCAATTTTATGTTATAATTTTTACATTTTAGATTTGAATTAAACTGATATTCTATTGTATATTTTGGCACATGATATCATTTTCGTCTGGGTATATGAATTTGATGTCGTCGTGAATGGATATTTAAGTCGTTCAGATTATATCTTATATATATATATATATGAATTTAATGTAATAGGTGGTAAAAAAATCGATGATCTAAAAAGTATGGATACAAGAAAAATAACATGAAAATGTCGATTAAATCTTCAATTAATTCGAAAAATTATTTTTATTGCTAAAAACCATAAAATGTTCTCAATATCATTCATACTTTTTGAGATGAATAATTCTGATTAATATTTACAAAACAAAATTTAGCTTTATTTGAATCCATTCATAAGATTTGTTAGTAATTATATATTACGAGAGACATTTTTTGCATCTGTTGTTTATTTAATGGAAATGTTTTATTGAAAAGTTTTATTCGTTATATTATTATTTTATTGGTTATAATATCGTAAATTTTGTGTCATTATTTTTATATATTTATTTCACATGAATATCTGAGCAATTCTTTTTAAATAGATAAATTTCTTTTGAAAATATCAAATAATGCACCTATCTTATCCCCTAACAATTATATTTGTGAAGTGAAAGTGTTATATGTATTTAATAAATATAAAATGGAAATAAAAAAGTCTAGATACTAAATGAAATAAATGTACAACGTTATACATATAAATTTTGAAGTTTTATCCCTAAAAAAATAACAGGGCATATTAGTCATTTTCGGATAGTAAAAATAAATAAACAAATTGGTCCCAAGTTCCTCGCTACTTCGCTTATATCTCAAAGTACGCGTCCGTGCACGACAGGGACGACGAGGGATCATAAAACAAATAAATAATTTGTTGTTTAATTAACGATAATAATCCATTAATAGTTAATTAATGATATAATAATCACACTTCTGGATTAAGATTTAAATAGATTGATTAAAATATTAAACCGACTCCTAAGATGAGGATTATCTGTAATCTCTACCATTGGTTGTGCCTAAAGGAGACAGCTTGACGGCAAATGATTCATTTCCCACACCCACAAGACATGCCTCCATTTATTTAATCACTTCTAAATCGGAATCTAATTATTTCTTTTTAATATGGGTTTTATGATGACTTTTATTAAATTATATAGTACGGTCTTTTTATATTTACTTTAATTTAATTTAATATTTTAAATTCATGTTGTTTCTTGATTGTATAATCCAAATGGATATATCATAAAACAAATAATGTTTAAAATCATAAAACCAAGTATGGTATTCCTTAAACTTGTAGTTTATCCAAACTGGATATATTTAACATTTTTATGATTTTTTCTCCAAAATAATGTTCATTTATTATATGTCTAATTCGTAAAGCTATACATGTGATGTAGTCGAAATGTTAAATTGGCTTAAAATCTACAAATGTATGCATTATTAGTAATAAAAGTAAAATATAATGTATATGACAATAAAATATCGATATTTTGTCCCGGTTACAATTACAAATGTATTCTTTCAGCTAGATTAGGATTTTTAAAATATTTTCACATTCCATGCCAAAACAGTAATATTATAGATTAATCATATATAATTATAAAAGTTATATCCAAATTTGATATATATTCATAAATTTATTATATTTATGTATAAAATTATAAAATCCCATAACATATTTTAAATAGAGCATAAATTTCAAAACTAAACCAGATTCTATCTCGACATACACAAACATATAATAAAACAAATTATAAGAAAATTTCTTATAATTTAAATTGTCAATATTGTATTATAAATTAATGTTATAATATATAAATATAACAAATCTCTTATAATAAACATTTTTAATTATAAAAAAGTATACGGGCTCGTGGACTAGTAACACAAAGTAAATTTGGACTATATTTTTTGCCGATTAATGTTACGGGCCTTCAGAACTATTTTGGGCCGGGTTAGCCCGTATTGATACGTATAATCAAACGCATATTTATAAGGGTAAAACCGTCTTTAAATACTTCCACAATTTTTGTTTTCAAGTGAAGTAAAACCGCTTCGAAGTTTAGTCGTTTCGCAATACGAAGGGAAGAGAGACAACGATAAACAATGCTCTGCGCCAAGGCTCGTCCGCTCTTAACCAAACACTCATTTTCCCTCACTTTCTCGGCAACCAAACACTCATTTTCCCACACTTTCTCGGCAACCAAACAATCCCCATCCCTTCTCCGCTTCCCATTCTCCTCCCAACGCTTCGTCTCCGTGTACGCCGCCATGTCTTCTTCTTCCTCGGTGACCCCTCAGATTATCGAACACATCGTCCTCTTCAAGGTCAAGGACGACACTGAATCTGGCAACATCGCTGCCATGCTCAATGGCCTTAACGGTCTTGTCTCTCTCGATCCTGTGGTCCATCTCGCTGCCAGTCCCGTCCACAGCACTAGATCCTCCTTCACCCACGTCCTCCATAGCCGGTACAAGTCCAAGGACGATCTCGGGGTTTACTCTGTCCATCCCGATCATGTTGGTGTCGTCAAGGAATCGGTTCTCCCGATATGCGATGACATCATGGCTGTTGATTGGGTGGCGGATCGTGTCCCCGGAACCCTAGTTCCGCCTCCGGGATCAGCCGCCAGAGTCACGTTCCTGAAGCTAAAGGAGAATGTCTCTGATGAGGCGAAATCGGAGATTCTGGATGTGATTAAAGGGCTTAGTGAGAAATTTCCGGGGATTGATCAGATCACAGTGGGTGAAAACTTCTCTCCGGCGAGAGCTAAGGGGTTTACGATTGCGTCGATTGCGTATTTTAGGGATTTGAATGAATTGGAGGCTCTTCAAGCTCAGCAAGAGCTGGTGAATTTGCAGAAGGCGAAGGTTCGTGATCTTCTCGACGATGTGCTTGTTGTAGACTATGTCGTTCCATCGCCTTCTAACCTGTAAGAAGGTCAAAATTGCAATTATTCTTGTGGGTTTTGTACTCTGCAACTGTTGAATAAGACGAACCCTTCATGCGTGAAAGCTTTGAACTCCATGAAATGTTAATCTCTGATGATTTGGGATTCAATCCAAGTGCATTTTGAGTTCTATTTCATCATCTGCATTTTGAGCATCTTTACATGGGTGCATTGCCAATAGTTTGCTGCAGCGCTATCCACAATGTTTTGGAGCAGCTTCTGATTAGATGAATCGTTCCACTGATACCCTCTTTGTGACAGTGCTTGAATCAAAGTTTCTAGATCAGAGACGAGAATCACAGTATCAGACGCTCGGTGTTATGCACATGGTTACTTGAGCTAAAGCCCAAACCGGCGAGTGTAGCTAGCCACAGCCAAGGAAATGGTTGGTGGTACAATCAAGGAGCCATAGCCAAGGAGTTGGTTCAGTGATACCATAAGAAGGGTCCCTTATCCATTCTTCATTGTCTGTTTAACCACATCCGTTGAGTGTTAGAAAAGGAGGGTTTTCAATGGTTGAATCTGCTTTTGGTGACCTTGCTTAAATCTATCGAGATATGCCACAGTATTAACTCTACGCTCATGACTCGTTTAGCTTAAGCACATCATGCATCGGAGTATGGTCACTGAGCGTGAAGTGGATATGTTCACTGATTTGTGCATTCCCTGTTATATTCACTTTAAACATGTGATTGGAGACGTTGAAAACGACATTGATGGATTGTATAATATGTTCGTCTTTACTTTAAATGACCCCATTTCGCTCAAACGTCTTTGCCTCAGTAGCAGCATCCGTGGAAAATGCGAAACCAGACTTGTTCGATTGTTTGGTAAATTCTAAATCATTTTCTGTGAATTTTGTAAACCCACCTTCCCAAAACAAACTACAACAATGTGTAAGAAATTTCAAGAGACAAGACATAACCAAACTAAAAGTACTGTGATGTCATGGAAAAGGACTCGGAAGTACGGACCGTACAGTCAAATATTTCTACAACTCCTATAAAAACCCCTCCGTCTCTTGACACCATGAGAATCATACACAGAGAGAGAGAGAGAGAGAGAGAGAGAGAGAGAGAATGGGAAGGAAATCATGCTGTGCGAAAGAGGGATTGAACAGAGGAGCTTGGACAGCTCAAGAAGACAACATCCTCAAAGAGTACATTAAAACACATGGTGAAGGCAAATGGAGCACTCTCCCAAAGAAAGCTGGTATTTATACATACACATACATACATACATACATATATATGTATAACACCAAAGATTATGTTTTTTTTTTATGTTTTCCTTACAAAGTCACTGTGACATGTTCATATCAAATAAAGGTCTAAAGAGGTGTGGTAAGAGCTGTAGACTCCGGTGGAAGAATTACCTGAAACCTGACATTAAGCGCGGCAACATTTCCCCTGACGAAGAAGAACTCATCATTCGCCTTCACAATCTTTTAGGAAACAGGTTCCTCTTCTTATCCGTCTCTCAATACATATATACATAAATACATAAATACATACATACTCTTCTTGTATGTATTGCACAGATGGTCACTGATAGCTGGGAGATTACCAGGGCGAACAGACAATGAAATCAAGAACCATTGGAACTCTAGCCTTCGCAAACGTCTTCAACGGGAACAAGCGAAAACGCCTCTCGCAGATCGCAACAGATCAAAACACAAGAAACAGAAGAATGCTTCTGTTTCTTTTTTGCCTCATTCCCGCAGCGACATTGCTACTGATCCACCATTTACCTCTCAAAACATCATCAATGGCGATAACAATGTCGGTGTTATACGCACCAAGGCGGTTAAATGCACCAAGACCATCGTGCTCCCTGACCTTCCACTTCAGCAGCAGAATGTTACCACCATTCCTGATGCTTCAAACTTGCTTCAAGAACGAGAACAAGGCTTGGAGTCTGATGAAACAGCAAAGAACGTGGCGATGGACGAAGAATCTTCGATATTGAGAGATCTAATGAGCGATTTCGATAGATTCGAATCCGAGTTTATCTTCACCGAGTTCATGGATTTCAATGTTTTGGACGGTGGAAACCTTGAATCTCTTGTTTCATCTGAGGAGATGTTGCAAGATTGGGGTCATGATGATTCTGTTCAGGAGAAACTGGATCTGAATCGTCCTTTTGCTTCGTATCTTAATCATAATGACGATAAAGATGATGATTGGTTCGGAAACAAGGTGATATGAGATACGTACATATACGTACGTATACCTTACAAAAGTACATATTGCGTGTGTGGTAATAGGTCTATAGTTATATTTACGTTTATTACAGAGAAAATATCTTGTATGAAAAGTTTAATAAATATTGATTTAAAAATCTAAGTATTTTTCATCACCAATATAATATACGAAATTTTAGAATCTTGTTATTCTTATTTTCTGTCCAATTTACAATGTTCTATCATATTTGACCAAAATCAGTTTTTTTCGTCTTTTATTTATAACGTTCCTATCTGCTCTTAGATTGTTCTTGTTACCTTTGAAAAATTCTGGTTTAAGAAATCAATGCGAATTATTTCTTATGTGTTTTCCATTGATACGCATACGGGATATTTTAAATATGTCATTTAGTCGAAAACTACTACAATTCGAATACGCATGTTGAGTTTCTCTAAAAAGAACGCAAAAAAGAAAAAAAGTAAAAAAAGCATAGATTCGTTAATATAATAATTAATCGAATCTAATCTTTTTAACATCTTACTTACTCCCCACATTTCACCTCGAACATCACATCTTTAATTTGGGGATATGAGAGATATTATCGTTGGCTTTATGTTCATAGCTTTGTTTCGGCTTTCCCAAACTTTGGGTTTCACATTTTATTTTATTTTATAAAATATAAATTTTATATTACTGTTTCAATATAGAGCAATTTAAAAAATTTTTGGGATAAGAAATTTAAATTCAATGTGTGTCCGAAATAAGGCGATTTCGGGGGCCATAGCAAAATGATCCCATTATACTATAATCTCCGTCACAATAAATATGAATAACCAATTTTTTTGTTATTTATAACTTTATTATTAATGTGAGGGATTTAATTTATTAGATTTTGTTCATTAATTTTAATGCATGCGAAAATAATGATAGAGCCATAATTATATTCTAACTACTACTTAACTGCTCTGGCTTCCATATTATATGTGCGTTGTCAATACTAATTCAATCATAGAGTTTATTGTTAAACGAAGTTTCTCTCTCACACACATACATATATACATATATATACATATATATAAATTTTTAGGGAACAATATAACTATATTATTTTATAACTATCTATATTGAATAAATCCTCAAAATCTATACAACTAGCAATAAAATACGAATCCGACAAATCTATAATAAAATATAAATAACATAAGAATAATTGCATAATAATAAAGGGCGAAACTCGTAACTTTCAAAATATATATCATCCACTTTTACCACTGTACTATAGGGACCATTATAACTAATTTAAACCCATATCAACAAAGTATGTATATAATGATTAGTGTTGAAATGTGTATGGTTTCTTCCATTAAACACCTTCACTTTAATATCATCTCATTGTTTTGATTAGTTGTTAAGTGTATGGTTTCTTCCATTAAACACGTCATAAATGTGTATGGTTTCTTCCTTTAAACACCTGCATTCTAATAATCATCTCATTGTTTTGAATCTTGTTGAATTAAACATGCATTTACATTATACGGTTTTGTATCTATAAGAAATGAGATGCAATACCACCGTTTTAATCCTTATGAAAGAGTG
>CM071875.1:19056691-19080168 GCA_036759665.1 Gynandropsis gynandra
AAATATCCTAAAATGACATAAAAACCTATCCTAAATATGATACACTTTCAGTGTTATCAACAGTCAAGTGTTGAGAATGAGCTACCGTTTAGGAGACAATTTGGGAGAGACAAAGGCTCCATTTAAGGAAACGTAGGATCCTTCGTTTAAGGAAACGAGGGATTTGTAGTTGTTCCCTTTACATGCCCCCTCAAGATGGAGGTGCTTGATGAGCTCCAATCTTGAAGTATAGATCCTATGTTCGTGCCCGAATGAGAGGCTTTGTGAGTGCATCAGCAAGTTGGTCGGCAAAGGAAACATGATCAACTCATAGAGAGCTAGATTAAACTTGATTTCGGTTGAAATGATAGTCCAATGTGACGTGCTTCATGCGAGAGTGAAAAACAAGATTAGAGCAGAGATATGTTAAGCTCACGTTGTCGCAATAGATCACCGGGGTTGTTGGTAGAACAAGACCAAGCTCACTTAGTAGATTGCAGACCCAACAAAGTTCAACACTTGTATAGGCTACAAAGCAATATTCTGCTTCAGTCGAGGACCACACAACTATTCTTTGTTTTCTTGATGACCATGATATAGGATGTGAGCCAAGAAAGACAATATGTGCACTTGCTGATGAGTAATCATCCTTTTTTCTAGCCCAATCTGCATCGGAAAAGGCATGTAATGTGAGAGGGTTGGTACGAGACAGATGAATTATATGGGATTGTGTTCCACTCAAGTAGCGAAAACACGTTTTACAGCTGGCCAGTGATCTGTAGTTGGATGGTGCATGAATTGAGATAATTTGTTGACAACAAAGGCTATGTCCAGCCTTGTAAATAACAGATATTGTAAGCTTCCGACAACCATGTGGTATTCAATTGGATTAGATAGAGCCATTCCCTATAGAAGCATGAGTGAAGTGCCAGGGGAGATGGGTGTAGAGGCAGGTTTGGAGCCCAACATATTAAGTCATTGAAGCAAATCACAAATGTATTTGCAATGACTAAGATGAAGACCATAAGATGTGTGAGTTACCTCTACCCCGAGGAAGAATGATAGTTAGCCAAGATCTTTCAAAGAGAACAGTTTTGCAAGTTGATCAATGAGACGTTGGATTAGTTTGGAGTTGCTCCCCGTGATGACAATATCATCGACGTAAACCAGAAGAAACACTTGATGTTTCGCTGCTTGGAGAATGAAAAGTGAAGTGTCTGCCATGGAGTTAGTGAATCCTGTTGATAGGAGAAATTCACGCAGCTCCTTGTACCAAGTCCGAGGGGCTTGTTTGAGTCCATATAAAGCCTTATTTAATTTGCAGACATGTGTGGGGTGATCTTTGTCGATGAAACCCGGAGGTTGAACCATGTAAACATCTTCATATATGCGTCCGTGTAGAAAAGCATAGTTTACATCCAACTGTCAGAGAGGCTAGCCCTGAGAAGTTACGAGACTAAGAACTAGACAAATAGTTGTTGGCTTGACGACATGACTGAATGTGTCATGGTATTCCACTTCTGGTCGTTGGTGAAACCCTTTTGCGACGAGCTGGGCTTTGTACTCGTCAACAGAGCCATTAGGAAGATAATTGATACGAAACACTCAGTCACAGCCGATGAGATTGTGTTGCGGATGAGCATGTATGAGATCCCATGTTTCATTGCGAACCAAAGCATCAAACTCGGTTGACATTGCTTGTCTCCAACGAGGATCTTTGAGAGCTTGATTTACTGTTGTAGGCTCTATTTCTGCAGTTGAAGATACGATGTCACTAAGACTTATTTTCGAAGCAGGTTTGAAAATCAGGTTCTTCGATCTGGTAACCATTTGGTGTTGGTTTTGGGTTCGAGGAACAGGAGGTCCAGGTATGGTGTTTGTGGTGGTTATTTCTGAAGGGAGTTGGTCTGTAGAAGATGGAGAATTATGTGTTTGAGGTGTTGGTGAGGGGTGTTTCAGGGTCACTTGAGAATTCAGTCGTTGTGTCTGGTGAGGGATCATGGGAGCAGGGCATTGTCGAAGTTGATGTCACTAGGGGCAGAGGAAAAATCAGAGCAGACAAAGGAGACGGAGGAAGATGACTCAGAGTTTGAGGTGGAAGAAGATGCAGAGGAGGTGAGATTTGCAAATGGAAAACTTCTTTCAACAAAACGAACATGTCGAGAGACATACAACCTAGGAGAAGCAATGTCAAGGCACAATTAAGCACTTTGAGATAATGAGTAACTAACAAAAACAAAAGGAGTAGAACAAGACTGAAGTTTGTGAGTGGAATATGTCCGAAGCCAAGGATAATAGAGAGACCTGAACACGCGGAGTTTGAGATAATTTGGTGTTTCTCCGAAGATTTTTTCAAATGGTGAAACAAATCCGAGAATTGAAGTGGGCATTCGATTGATAAGGTAAACTGCAGTTGTAAAGGCATATGGCCAATAAGTGATGGGTGTGGAAGCATAAGTGAGAAGTGATAGTCTCATCTCAACAATGTGTCAATGACGATGTTTTGAAATTCTGTTGTGCTCGGGTGTATGTGGTGGTAAAGTGAGATGTGATATTCTCGCATAATCATATATATAATAAGGAGGTTTTTTCCTTTACCCTCAGCGTGCCTATTACGATTTCAATTCTCTTTTCCTGAAAAGTTTCGATGTGACTAGAATTTTAGTGGGCTTCGCTCCTAATGCATCTGGGTTAATGCTTTTAACTTGAAAGTTTTCAAATGTTTTCATCCAGTTACTTTCAGGTGACAAAATTGCTAGAATTGGTTTCTCTTAGCCGATTTGGCCATTCTCACTCCAAAGCTGAAGAGTTTGATCGTAAAACTACTGTTGTGGTTTTTCGTGATATTCATTGTCCATCAGATCTTATGGTGTATTTGTCAATTGGAGTTTTAGATGATGGGCATTTCAATATTGAGCTAGAGAACGGTATGAAAAATGGTTGCAGCGAATTTTCTTTCGAGCATCAACTCGAGACCTTAGTGATTCAAGAAGCTGTGAAAGTTCTCTTGCAAGTTTTGGGTGAAGATACCAATAGGAAAGGCATCATAAAAACCCCATTTGTGTTGCCAAAGCGCTTCGAGAAGGAACCAAAGGTATATTATTGGTTGAAATCTGATTGTCCTGTCTTGTAAATTTGATCATGTTTTTATATTCTTGTGTTCATTATTGTGCTGCGTCAGTATGCCGTAAGAATAAATTTACCTATAGGTTAAGGAAGCTGCATACATTGATCATGGTTGCGATCTTGATGCTTATCACAAAGCAAGACTTAAGGAGGAGTTTGGCATCATCAACACAATTATAATTACACGAAACCCATCGTTGTATGACCAAGTTTTTCACACTCAACGTTTTTTGCTACTGTCCTTGCCACTGATGTTAAAGACAATGAACCTTGGACTTTATCCTAACACGTTGGGAAGCATTCATCATCCCTCCTGGATACCCATACACTACAAAAAAACAGGCAATTTTCAACGGACATATCCGTTGGAAATTGCCTAATATCCGTTGCAATGACCGATTCCCTACGGAGGACAACGGATAGACACCCGTTGGGAATTTCTAGTTACAAATCGAGATCCGTTGCGATTCTCAATGGAGTTACAACGAATATAATCTGTTGCAAATTCTAACGGACGGGTAACAGATATCTCCATTGGCAGATTGTAACGGATGCCCGTTAGATTGACTGCAACGAATGCCTGTTATCAAACTCTAACGGATGCCCGTTACCATATTGTAACGGATATCCATTGCCCTTCCGTTAGTACTAAAAATGCACGGTAATTGAAAATTTTCAATGGCCATCCGTTACAAACTAGCAGGAAATGAAAACACCCATCCATTACAAATTGGCGGGAAATGGCAACGAGCATTCGTTAGAAGTTGGCGGGAAATTTGGATTCCAATGGATACGCGTTACAAGTTGCAACAGGCATCCGTTGGTATTTAGAAAAAATAAAAAAAATAAAAAAAGCATTTAAACAAATTTTAAAAATTTAAACAAATTTTAAAAACAAATTCTAAAAACCCATAATTAATATTAAAAGTTCTTAAAAAACCCTAATTCTATTACATATCATCTAAATTTGTGGGGCCGTTGTCATCCCCATGGTCACCAGCACATCGTGAGGGCGTTGCATCCGAATCGATAACCGGTTCTTGACGCGGCGTTGTTTCCCCGCCCGGCCAGATAATAGTTCTATGATGCTCTCCATGTGCCGCATTTGTGCTCGATTTTCTCGAAATTGTGCTTTGAGATCCTCGATACGCCGTTGTTGCGTATAGCTCTCTTGGACCACGAGAGGTATCCGCCTGGTGTCCTCGACGATATCCTTTTGCAGAGCATCAAGACCGTATAAACGCCCCTTATACGGTCTAACCGACTACAAAATAAACAAATTTAGAGTTAGAATCGTTAAAAAATGTTTTATTTACTAATTGATAAATAATAAATTTTTTCTTTACCTCGAGATAAATTTTATCCTTTTGTAAAAGAGTGAGCTCGTCGGGAGTTGAACCGCAAGCTTGTGATTGCTGTGTTATTTTATTCGTCACAACTTTCACGGTCCTTTCCACTTGAGGGTCGACAAGTTTAGGTTCGTCGTTCTCTTCCCCGACGACCGGTTTTTTCTTGGCGTGGGTTTCCATTACAAGCTCAAGAAGAGTCGATTCTCTTCCTATTCGTTGCATTTGTTACATAACATAAATATAATTATATAAATATTGTAAAAAAAATAAATAAATAATAACTACAAACAATTTAACAATTCTTGCTTTCTCTTCGAGAATGACTTTGATTCCGTAGTATGGCGATGCGGACCATCTCTGGGAACCTTCTCGCCGTACCGACATTTTTTGGCCTTCTCGCTCTTGGCCTTGAAGTCATCAGACTCTTAGTGTTGGACGAGTTGATTGAAGACCTCATCCGTTACCCATGTCGGTTTGCAATTCTTGGTGTAGTAGTTGCGCTTGACGTTGTTCATCATCAAGCGCATGCGAGCTTGCATGTCGCGCATCCAAGCTGTATAGATGCGGTGTATCCTTCTTCTGCCATCTGTATGACCGCTGTAAAATAAATTATAATAAATTAGTTTAGAATATATATAATTAATAATTTTAAATAAAAATTTTATAATACAGAAATTTACGATCAAAGTACACCACCATCGACGGCGTATAGCTTCTGGCGTAACTTGCCAGGAATAATAGAGTTGATCCTGTAACGACCCTGGATGATGATGTTGTTCGTATGTTTTAGAACATCATCCACATCAAACCTGCACATGAAAATGAAATATTTAGATAACATTTATAATTTACAAAAATATAAATTCATAATTTAAAATTTTACCATAGCGTCCCGACAGGGCGATCAGGATCGATAATTGGAAGGGTGGGACGCCCGTAGAAATTATCGATCAAGGACTCTATATTCACCATATCATCCTCTTCATCAAATATTGGTGGTGCCGATATTGGTGAAGGAGGTCGATATGGTAGCGGTGGAGGCGGGGGCGGGGCTCCACTGAACTCCAATATACCTTCCGAACATATGAATCACCTAGCTCTCATTTTGTATTTAGTGTTATGAATTTGATTGATGTGTGTGAGAGGAAGTGTTTGAGAGAATTTGAAACTGTTCAACGGTATATATAAATAAAATTCCAATGGGCATCCGTTACAATTTCCAACGGATTCCCGTTGGAAAAAATGTCAACTCAATGAACGCAATTAAGTGACACGATGTTCTGTTTCTCCAACGGGCATTCGTTACAATTTCCAATAGATGCCCGTTGCAAATACGGATTCCCGAGGCAATGGACGCCAAAACGGTCGTTCGTCTCCCAGGGCAACGGGCATCCGTTACAATTTGCAACGGATGCATTGAAAAAATCGTAACCTAGGTAGCCATGATGACACATCGCAACGGGAATCCATTGCAAATTGTAACGGATGCCTGTTAGCAATATTAACGGATGAGCATTACAATGTTTGTAATGGTCATCCATTAATACCTTGTAACGGATATCCATTAGAAATACTGTAACAGGCATCTGTTACAAATTACCAACGGATGTCCGTTGATGTTATAGAAAACTTAGAAAGTTTTTCTGAGTGTCGAAGGTGATTTCGTGTTCCAACGGGCATCCGTTAGCAATATCAATGGAAGCCCATTGAAATTAGATCATATGAAGTTTAAAAGAATTATTTCACATCATTTATATATTACATTATTGTATTTACATTTCTTCTTCAGTAGATTATTCAATTGGCGAGTCTTCCTTCGATTGTTCATAGAATCCATCGTCGTTTTCATCTTCAGCATCTTCCGGTTCAACGTCTTCACAATCGCGTATGAAATCTCCGTCTATGTCAGTTCTTACGACAATCTCCTTGTGATTGTATGTATTAATTAAACGAATCAGTTGCGGATGATCGGGTTGCAACGAATCTTCTTTTTCATATGAGCTTATAATTCCTCGTGGCTTGATCTTTACTACGACCCACCACTCCTCTCTTCGACATTTCAATATTTTTGGATATTGCACATAATATACTTGATCTGCTTGATCTATTGTGATGAATGGATCATACTTACCATATTGTCGTGCCGGATTGATGTCATTTCCTCCCCATCGATTTTTTCGTATTCCACGTCCTATGGTTGGATCAAACCATTGACATTTAAAAAGCATTACCTTCAACCCAACGAGACTGAGATATTCCACTTGTAGGATTTGGTGAAAAATACCGTAGAAGTTATCACCCTCTATTTCACTATTAACGCAAACGCCATAATTATATGTGCTTCTATATTTTCCGTGTTCGTACATGTAGAATGTGTAGCCGCGAGTAAACAAAATTGGCCAACACATAACATTTCGTGCAGGACCAATAGCCAAATCTTTTAACCACATTGGAAGTCTTTCATCAAAACATTTCACCTGTATAACATAAAAAACAAATGAATACTTTATGATAATCACAATTAATTTTAATAGACGTGTACACGGGTACTTATGTAATCTTTCAACCATGAGCCATAATGTTGAACTTTTATTTTAGTGAGTTCATCGGTGTTTAGATGAGGATATGTACTAATTATTTCTTCATCAAATATTCTGTAATGAAAATACGTTAATATTGTATATATATATATACATATATATTTAAAAGATTGATTTTCATTGGTTTGTATCTTTCGAAAGGTAATAGCTCTTGACAATTTAGTAATATATGTGTGTGGACGTGATTATACTCCTTTGGTGTTAACCAATATTCCCCGGTTTTACCTCCTGTACGTCCAATCGGTGTAAACATCTCAGGAATTGTGCCAAACTGCGGATTATATTGATACATATAGTTTGTGTGATCATCCGATGCACGTCGTTCTTTCGTCTGAATATGCGACTCGAAATAAAGTGTGCTCACATATGTGATTTCTTCCAACAAGTATTGTTTGACAATAAATCCTTCAACCACAACTTTGTTTTTTTTTATTTTTTTCTTTAAATGAAAGGAAACCTTTCGAAAAGATACATCCATTTGAATTAAACTAGCCCACCGAGTATTGACTCATCTAGTAAATGTATTGGCAAATGTTCCATTACATCGAAGAATGAAGGCAGAAAACTTTTTCCAATGAATATAATACTTCAAAGATAGTGTTTTAATTAATTCCAAGTCCTCCCTTTTTAAATTTCTTATACATATATCTTTGAAAAATATGTTAATTCTGCATAGCACATCGTGAACATTCTGTGGTAGAGTTCAACAAATGCAATTGAAATGAGTCACTGCATGAAAACATAACAATCATGAATTTTCAACCCGATCAACCTCGAACTAACAATATCCACACACCAAGCAATGTTTGATGCATATTTATATGGAAACTTAACGTCTTCTTTTAACCACTTTAATAATGTTGTTTTCACCGGACCAGACAATTTGAATACTGAGACAGGTGACCTTCCATCTCTTAATTCCAACTCAGGTCGTCGATATATTGTCTTCAAATATTTTCTTGATTGTATATTATCTTTTGTTTTCCCCGCCACATTCAAACAGTATTGATAATGTTATCAAAAAAGTTCTTTCCGATATGCATAACATCTAAATTTTGACGTAATATCAATCATTTCCATTATGGTAGTTCCCAAAAGATACTCCGTTTATACCAGTTATGCCATTCACCTTGGCCTTTTGGTTTATGATGCCCATGATCTCCACCGCATTCTACCGATTCTTGTACATCGCCCATTGTGTTCAATCTTTCGTAAAGGATTTGTGTTCCGGTTTGTATGCACGGTGCCTCTTCTTTTTGTACCACGTTCTTTCGAAAATATTTTTTTTATCTTTCCGAAAAGCATGTCCACGAGGAAATAATCTTCTATGACAATCAAACCAACATGGTTTCTTACCATGTACTAGTTAAAATGAATCTGTATCCTCCATACAATATGGATGCTAATCTCCCGTGCGCGCTCCATCCAAATAACATTCCATAGGCAGGAAAGTTGTTAATTCTCCACAACAAGACCGCTTTCAATGTAATATTTTGCTTTGTACTAACGTCATAAGCAAGAATTCGTTTGTTCCACAAATGTCTTAATTCATGAATTAAGGGCTGCAAAAAGAAATCAAAACTTTTCTTCGGATGTTCTGGTCTTGGAATCAGCAACGTCAGAAACATTACCTCTATTTTCAAACACATATCGAGAGGCAAATTATACAAAGATAAAATCATCAGCCACAGAGAATATTGACTTCCAGATTGTCCATATAGTCTAAAACCATTGGTGCACAAGCAAAGATAAATATTTCTCATTTTATATGCGAACTCAGGAAAAATTTCATTGAAATCTTTCCAAGCCTTACCATGTGATGGATGTTGCATTATCCCTTGGCCCGCCGAGTGTTCTGTGTGCCATCTCATTGCCACATCGATTTTTTTCGATTCAAATAACCTTCTCAACCTGTTTGCTACAGGCATATAGAACATTTTTTGTATGGTACATATATTACATGAAGATGGTTTCTCTGGCCGAATTCTGCTGGCACCGCAAAACTTGCATTCCGACAAGTCTTTATCATTTCCCCAAAACAACATGCAACTATTTCTACAAACATCAATTTTCTCACGTGGCATTCCCAAATCTTTTAAAACATTATTTGTTTCGTAGTATGTCTCGGGAGCTTGATTTTTTTTCCGATAAATATTCACGCATGGTTTTGCAAAATGAATCCATGCAATTTTCAACAATATTGTAGTCTGTTTTTATACTCATCAATCTTGAAGATAAAGATAAGTGGGACTGACCTTCACGACAACCTTTATATATATGATGTTTTTTCGAATCCAATAGGTTGAAAAATCGGTGTGCATCGATGTTCGACATCTCTTCATGCGGTTGTTCATCAACAACTCCAGGAAAAGCATCTGACACCATTTCCACATATGGATTGGTCTTTGATGCTTCATAAATAACTTCTTCATTTCTTTCTACTTGTGCTTCTTGCACAATATCTCTAATGCCGCAATTTTCGCCGTGAAATAACCAAATTTCGTAATTTTCAATGAAATTCACATTGTAAAGATGTTTGTAAACAATTTCTTGACTTCGATACTTCATGTTTGTGCATCTTTTGCATGGACATAACATTGTCCCGCGTTCTTGACACAATGGTTGTATCGATGCAAAACTCATGAATTGCTATAATCCGTGTAAGAATTCTTGTGTAATCTCTTCAATTATAGGATCTTTTCTTCTATACATCCACTCTCTCGATCGATATATATCTCTATTTGAAGAAGATGATATTTTGTTGAATATATATTTTTTGTTGATGGTTTGATGCTAAAACCTTGATATTGATCATTAAATAGTGTAATTTGCAACGGATATCCGTTGGAAACCTCAATGGATGCCGGTTGCAAGGACACGTGAAATTATTCCACCGGAAATCCTCGAAATTAACAATTTCAACGGGCATCTGTTACCAATACCAACGGACATCCGTTACAATTGGAAACGGATGTTCGTTGGATGTTTTTAGTGGTTTTCTATCGACGTTCCAACGGACGGTAGCAACGGAAGAGATTCATTGACCGTCCGTTGATAGTTGAGACGGATTGCAACGGATGGCGGCCCATTGGAAGTTCTCGGGTATCCGTTGCAATCCGTTGGTATTTCCCATCCACGGACAGATCTATTGCTCCGTTCGTTGCAAAATGCGTGTTTTTTGTAGTGATATCAATAAAGAAAGTTATGGTACTACATGAAATTGGAATACAAAGAGGAAATTAAATAAAAAGTGGCTAGAGAAACTTGATAAGAAGGTAGAGAAGAGTGTCGAAACAAGAGAAAGAGAAAATCTACCTTCATCCATCCTAAGGTTTGTCTCTTTGCCTCGAGTAGTCACATCTCTTACTTCTACCAAATAATGAACGCCTTAACATCAGATGTGATAATGGTTGTTGCCAGAACTCACATAGCATGATTCAAACAAATCTAATGATAACACGAAAGATACAACATAGGTAACAAAGTCCTTAAAAGTGACTCTATAAGTCTCGAATTTTGTAGAGAAGGTCTTGTCATGGATGCCCTCATTGTTCTTGAAGATATATATTCTAATCAATGTTTTCCCAATTTAATATCGTGTAGGATGTTAGTTTGGGATTGTATAGTCAAGGGATTGTGTTAGCTTGAACAAGCTTGATTTAACATATAGTCAATTTGGATTAACATCGATCAACGTATATACTTTGTGTGAAATCATATGGGAATTTGCAGTATTTGATGGTCAAAATGGAATCTTTGGATGAAAGATAAACATACAATAAGGAGAAATAGAGTGAAGATAAGAGCTTTTATGGATTAAAAAACGAAAAAAAGAAATATGTGATTCTAGAATCCATTTGATGATCATATATAATCATATTGAGACTCTTATTTGATATATTTTATTATTATATTATTCATGTTATATATATGTTATTATTTTGTTTCTTGAAATTAAAAAAAAACGTCCTTAGACAAAGAGATTGTGATCATTCAATAAGTTCTACAAAGAAAAATCATTATACTTTTATATAATGATGTGTTGATATCACATGCAAAAATCTTCTCGAATGCTTTACATGACATATTACATAAATGTATGCTTGGAGTTTGCATAACAAACTATTTAAATCAAAATTACATAGATAATATTTCATAAAATTAATATATATTATTTGACTTTATAAATTTTTTAAAGATTTATAAAAATGCCAACGAAACTCATTCACCAATATTGGAAAACACAAGAAAAAATGGTTTATTTTAAGACTATTTTCCGATATTAATATATTTATTGGATAAATGAAATATATTTATGAAAATTAAAAATATTATTAAAATTTTTAAATATCTACTCTTTATATATATCATTATTTATATAGTATATTGATAACAAAATATTAAAAATTATAGAAAAACTTGAAAGGTAAATTTTTTTATTTATGAATACAATAAAACGATTTACGCATATAAATCATCATGATTAAATAATTTTTATTCTAATTAATAATTTATTTTGAAAATATTTAATTAAAAATTTCAATAATTCTGAATTTGAAATATAATGCAAAACAATACGATTTCAAAAGATTTGTTGTGATGGAAAGTAAACATTTCTTTATCATGATTTCTCGGTTCATGACTATTATATCTTAGGCTCAATTTGGTCAATTGTTGTTATAAGGTCATGGTTAATGCTCACAACAAATGAAGATGATTCAAGACTCCTTTCTATTTTCTCTGAAAAAATACAAACCGATCTAGAGATAATGCAAATCAAGATGCACCTAAAGAATCTAGAAGATGATAAATTTGGAGAATCATATTTGAAAACTAATTCAAAATATGAAATTATAGAATCTGGAAACAAAAATCAATACATAAAATTAGAGGAAGAGAAGAAACTTATTGATCGTAGAGGTAATCAAATGAGAAGAGGAAGAATGAAAGATGATCTTCATCTGAAGATTGAAAAATCAAGAAAGATTTAGAGAATATATAAAACAACCAAAGTTTCATTTCTTTGCGTCCAAAATATATAAAACAACGAAGCAATTACATGTGAACCACATGTTTCTTTACCTTTACATTCGTTCATATTTATGTATATGAACATCCAAACATATAAGTAGTAAAAACAATTGTGTAATAAACAAAAAAAATTCGGCCTTTATTGTGCATTTTATTGTTATTTTTTATTATCATTTAATGAGTAATGAAGCTCACTAAAATATATAAATTATTTGTATTAATTTTATATTCTAATTAAAAAGATAATTATAACATGATTTCTTATAAACAATATAAATTATAATATTTCATGAGATTTTTCCATAGATTTTCGAATGAATGTTTTCGCTAAATATAAATATTTCTATATTATAATTTTATTATGTTCACTTGCTTTATTTGAAATGTGTAAATAAATGCAAGAACACTTGTATTTCTTTATTACACCACAATTTTAAATATAGAGTTACATATCAATTCGCGCATCGTCGATACTATTTCAAAATTTATTAATGGTAATCATTCTAATATATCAATAATTACATATTAATATAAATTACTTAAGATTATAAATTTCATGTTACTACTACTTTTATGTATAAATTATTCAAATTTATAAATTATCCAAAACATTCAATCATTTTCTACGATAATTTATGTTTAAAAATTTCAAAAATATTACAAATAATTCACAGTGTTAATTTACATTACATCTCATAAATCAATTGTTTATACTTTACATTGAAATAAATATTCGTAAATTTGTATTGCACAATACATATCTCAAATATCATGACAATGTTTAAAATAACAATTTATGTATAAAATTTATAAGAAATACAATTTTATTATAAAAAACAAAAACTATGAAATGTGCAGATTATCATCTAGTTATTAAATAATATAAGTGTTAAGCTTAATATTAAGTAAATTGCAATTTCGTCAACTTATGTGGGCTTTGTTTGTTTTTTACCAAAAACAATTGGGGCTTTAGATGGTTGGATCATCAAAACAACGTTCGTATAAATTACTAATTTCTCCATGATCAATTATATGAAAAAAAATGTTACATTAATTAAATTGATATTGCAAAAATATTATTACAAAATGACACCCTTTGGTTTACGTGTCTAATTTAGTGATAATATATTAAAACAAAAGAAGGTTTGACAAGCAAAGGAGAAAAAGTAAATTTTTGAATTCTATCATAGTGTTTTTAAGATCCGATAATATTTTATGTATTTTAAATACTATATAAATGAATATCGTTTTAAATATTTATAAATTATTTGTCTATTTATTTATTTATTTATTTTGTAAAAATATATAATTTTATTTGTGTTTTCTAATATAAAAATCTCTTAAAATAAAAAATTCTCCTTTCATTGTCTTTCACATCTTTCTTATTCTTTATTTTATACCATATAATTTTTATACCAATAAATACCTAAATGTTTTGAATTGTTTATAAAGCAGATAAATTTAACAAAAAATAAATAATTTCTTGCTGAGCACGTAGAAGTTTGGAAAAATCTTTCTCCAAGCACACACATATACATATATATATATATATGTGTGTGTATATATATGAACATAACAAAAAAAAAATCAAAATACATATTTAAGAACAGAAAAGAGAAGTTGATGTATGATGGAAGTATATGGTATACTTACTTTGTTGCTATTTCTGCTTCTGTGTGGCTTTGGAAGGATTTGTTATTCGATTTGGTGGAAACCAAAATGGTTGAGAAGACGTCTGCTTCAACAAGGCATACATGGAAGTGACTATAAGCTTCTTCTTGGAGACATGAAGGAATACATTGCACTCATCACTCAAGCTTGGTCTAAACCTCTCTCTCTCCATCACCGAATCGTTGAACGGGTCGACCCCTTTACACTCTCCACCGTTCAGAAGCACGGTACGTTGATGACCCGCTTCAGGTTCATATTCGACGCCAAGAAACGTGATTTTTTCTTATGAGTTTAGGTCTAAATAAGTAAATAACTAATTCGGAATTTTTCTTTCTTTCTTGCATTAGACTGCACAAACATATTTGCACGACAATCTGCAAATCTTAAAAATTAAGTAAATCTATAATAAATTATAGATAAATTCAACATTGACTTAAGTAGAGTGGAAGGTTTGAACTCATGACATCTAATAAAAAAATTGCATTCTTGTCAAATGAGTTTATTTTTTTAATTCAATCTAAAAATTAATTCAAAATTTTAGATTTGTTATATAGATATATATATATATATATGTTTATAATTCAGGTCCAGAACGTTTATATCGAATCCTAACATCCAAGTATTCAAATTAGAATATACCAAAATATGATACTATAAGTTTAGGTCTAATTCAATCTAAAATCTAAACAAATAATTTGTTTACTCAATATTATATATAAAAAAATTTATATGACACGACCCTAGTGCATTTGTATGTATTATGTCTTGATGTTGTTGGGACGGAGCAAACACAGGGAAGGTATCGTTCTACTGGAGCGGGAAGACGCCGAGACTGATCGTGAAAGATCCGAAGCTGATGAGAGAAGTGTTGGCCAACAAGAATGGACACTTCTCTAAGCCGCCATTGAGCTCTGAGATCCTCGTGCTTACAAGAGGACTCTCTACTCTTGAAGGCGATGTTTGGGCTTTACACAGACGAATTCTCAATCCTGCGTTTCACTTTGGAAAGCTCAAGGTCTTTTTTTCATCTCTTTTTTAATGTTTTCTAAACCAGTGATTCCGACAATCCACGTATACAGACGGGTTTTTTTTCCTTAACTTAGCTTTTGAAAGTTGCAGGAGATGGTTCCTATCTTTGCGGCCAGTTGCAGGATGATGATAGAAGAATGGAAGAACAAGTTTGGAGTTGATGAGAGTTGTGAATTAGACGTTTGGCCTGAGCTACAAAAGCTTACTGCAGACATTATTTCCCGTGCAGCCTTTGGCAGCAGCTATGAAGAAGGAAAGAAAGTGTTTGAACTTCAGAAAGAGCTCATTGGACTTGTTCTCGAAGTGATGCAGTCACTTCAGATTCCTGGCTTCAGGTACTTCAGACACTGCTTCTGTTTCTATATGTATGTTATATCTTCTTTCATGTATGCAGAGTGTAAGCATTTCAATGCTTTTTCGACGTATAGATTCATTCCAACGAAGAAAAACCGAAGAAGAACGAAGTTAGACAAGGAAATCACAGCAATGCTGAAGCATATAGTGCAAAAGAAGGATGGGGAGGCAAAAGTTGATGACTTGATGGGGTTAATGTTGCAGAGCAATAACCAAGCCAGTGTGCCTGAAAATGAGAGTAGAAGCATAACAATGGAGGAAATAATCGAGGAATGCAAACAATTTTACCTCGCCGGCCAAGAAACTACTTCGAGCTTGTTGACATGGACTATGATAGTACTTTCTATGCACCCGGATTGGCAAGAGAATGCACGGAAAGAAGTACGAATCGTTTGCAGCAACAACGACCTTGATTTTGAAGCTATAAGCCGCCTCAAGACCGTGAGTTTGCACCCTTTTGTACAGAAGGTGGTTCTTGATTAGTTCTTACTAGCCTGATTGGTTCTTGATTGTTTCTGTAGGTGACCATGATACTGCAGGAGGTTCTAAGGCTATACCCACCAGTGATTGCTCTGTACCAACATGCTTACCAAGAGACAAAGATTGGGGACCTCGTGATTCCTTCTGGGACAGATTTGACACTACCGACGCTGCTGATTCACCACGATCCTGAACTCTGGGGCGAAGATGCGGAAGAGTTTAAACCCGAGAGATTTGCAGAAGGAGTCTCGAGAGCATCATTTGCAGATACCCCGGCATTCTTCCCTTTTGGCTGGGGTCCAAGAATCTGCATAGGCCAGACTTTTGCATTGCTTGAAGCTAAGATAGCTCTGGTTTTGATTCTGCAAAACTTCTCGTTCCGACTGTCGCCGGCTTACTCACATGCTCCTTACACTATCATAACACTCCAACCACAACATGGAGCTCAAATCATATTACACAAGGGCAGGACAGAAATGTGAACAACAGATCCTTGTTTCCTTATGTTCTTTGTACCAAAAATGATAAGAGTTTGTTTCTCGGAGGAATGTCAATTTACGAGTTTGATAAGCAAAAAGAAACAAAATTTAGAGAAAATAAAACGTATCATATACCACCAACGTTCTTCAACATAGATGCTATATCTGGTGTTAGAACCGCATGCTTGTGCACCTTCTCTACGAGGCAACACTGCTTCTTCTCTGTATTAATGGCCATAACATCTTGCGCAAACTCGCTCTTCAATCCCGGGTTCATCTACATATAAGGAAAAAATGATGAAATATGATGTAATAAAGTATGACACTTTCAGACAAGCATGCTTGAATTCTTCTTTTAGTTATAGTTTCACTCACATCATAAACCACGTCTCCGAGTTTCAACTTGACAGCGCCGCTTTTATACACTAACATTTTACCCATGAATCCTCTTTGCAAATCGTTCAGACTACATGCTTTTTCCTTAGCAATTGGTTCCATATTTGCCTTGTCTTCAGTCTCTTCTGCTTTTGTCACTTGTTTGAACATAGGTAAAGTAGGTAACTGCATAAAGAGCATTTTCGGTTCTTCTATTGTCTCGTTACAATCCGTCAAACCAAGCTCCGTTGCTGCATTAATTGAATTTTCATGATATGTTGCAGCTTGAGAAGCCTGCCCGAATTCCTCCTCATCGAGAACCTCTGTGAACAAATAAGCAATTCAAACATAAAGCTATCGATCAAACTAAGCTTAATCCAAAGTCTTTCTCTCCTTCTCATGAAAACTGAAATATACCTGGATTTCCCGAGTAAGGCGGTCTCAAAGGAAGAGTGACGGGGTAATAATTACCATAGTCCTATGAACAAATTCAACAACTA
The DNA here is from genome assembly GCA_036759665.1 of Gynandropsis gynandra. Taxonomy (NCBI): domain Eukaryota; kingdom Viridiplantae; phylum Streptophyta; class Magnoliopsida; order Brassicales; family Cleomaceae; genus Gynandropsis; species Gynandropsis gynandra. The sequence continues at coordinate 19,073,665 of CM071875.1, forward strand.
GATATATAAGTGATCAGTAATATAAAGAGTTCAGAGCATTAGATCTTGGTACATGCCAAAGTTGTACTAACCCATGGTTCTTCATACTCTTTCTCCTGTGTAGAGCCCGAGCCATAAACACCAGCTACACAGAAACCATACACGTATATACGATCATATTCAGATGCATGCAGTGGAGTGTATAATACTCTGAAAGTTCCCATGGTTAACGATTTTAACCGAGCTGTTTATAAACTTTCAACATTAGCTTCACATATTTTACAAATCATGAGGATGAAATCGTACCTCTGTTGCTGCTATCACCATTCGGATACCCATATGGTCTTGTTGAATTTACCACTCCACCCATCCAAGCAACTTGGGAAGCAGGAACTGTACAAATCATATAAAACTGAATCTAAGAGACTATACATTTGTACAACTTAATCATCGCTCATTCTGGTGACTACTCTATTTCGAATAAAAAAACCCTTGAAGCGAAAAGATGCTTGCCGATAAACTGAGATGGCAGAACTTGTATGTAGTAAACAGAATTAAAAGGATGATTTGGTTACAGGGTTGAGATACTACCTTTCTTTTCGGCTTTTGGCCTGCGTAATGAACCTTCCTATCCAGCAGGAAACATTACAAGCAGAGAGTGAAACTACATGAAATTTCCTTGCAAATATGGGAAATGAGAGTAAAAAGCCTAAAAGTTTGAACCATCTCGTAGCTTACATTGATTCTCTGCAGCAATTCGGCAGCTTGAGCAGTAGTATCATTCTCAATTGGTTCACTGCAGAATTGAGTCCACAAAACAAAACAATAAAACAAACACAAAACCACGAACAAAAGGGCACAGGAATTGTTTTCGTATGATAGTTAAATGGACGATATAATTACGTTTTAACTTCTGGCTTTGGCAAGCGTTTTGGAGGAGCTCTCGGGGCAAATTTCATCTGAAGAACAAAACGAGGATTTTAACAGTGCTAAAAAACACAGACATGTTTGTTTGGCATAAACAAGCAAGAGTGATCAACATAAACCTTTCGTGGTGCTGGTTTCTGGTCCATTGTGATTGAATTCAAAACCCTTCAAGCAAAAAAGCTAGAAACAAAAGCAATTAATCCATCAATAACCTGAGAATAACAAATGCCACATTTCTTCAAACAGACACATACTCTGCAAGTTTTAGTTCAGAAAGCAAGTCGTTTCGTAACTCAGATCTTATCGGGAACTTTTCAAGAGGATTCAAACCCATAAAGAAAGATGGAAACTTTTGCAAATCTATTAAAAATTTACCAATGTTGTTTATCTTCGAACAGACAGACAATCTGCAAGTTCTAACACAAAAAGCAGATTGTTTCAGAACTTGTTTCTCCAATCTGATTCAACCCCATGAAGAAAGATGGAATCTTTTGCAAATCTATTACAATTCACCAATGTTGTATATCTTCAAAACAGACGGATACTCTAACAGTTCAAACTAAAAAAGCAGATTGTTTCAGAACTTGGATCCTGACAGGAACTTGTTTCTTCAATCGGATTCAAACCCATGAAGAAAGATGGAGTATTTTGCAGTTCAAGTATCTAATCCAGGGAGATAAGATGGTGGTCTGTATTGTCCAATGAATCAGGGACGGAGGCGCAGGGTTTAGGGTTTAAGACATTGATGTTAGAGACACTAACCTCGTTGATTCGGTTCTTTGAACGAGAAGGCGGCCAAACAGAACCCGAGATAGAGAACAAAGCTGCGTAGAGTATGTGAACTATTTATACTTATATATCTATATCTACACACATACACAAGCACGCACGCTCATAGACACGTGTGTGCGTGTATATATATATAATATGTATATAGGTGAATTCAGAAGAAACCTAGCTTTATATGTTACCAACCGAAGAATTGACAAAATAACTCATGAATTTTTGGGAATTTGGAAAAAAGTTAATAAGGGTATTTTTTTTAGAAAATTTCCAAAACGATAAACAAAAAATTTGTAATATCTTTTTTATATATATTTTTTCAAGATTTTAGAAAATTTGTAAAATTGTTCCTAGTTTCCATATTTATTGAAACTAGATGATACCCACGCGTTACGCTCAGTTTTGTGATAATTAAATTGTATTTTTTTAAATATAGTACATAATTCATCAATTCAAATATTATCATAACATTTGATATATATAATGATCAATACAAACATATAAATTCTAATTTTTAATGTAAAAGTTAAATAATAGATTTATAAGATAATATAAACTAACATTACAATTTATATATAATATCTTTGAAATCACATTTTTCGGAGAAAAGTGATTATATAATTTAGACGTGAGTTTTTTTCTTTACTGCATAAATTGAAGGACTAAATTTAATTTATAATATGATTAAAAGATAACTATCGAGATATTAACATAATTTGGGAATCGTTAAAACTCACATCTGTTTCAATTTTTTATTATCTTTAGAATTTAATTTGTGTAATACGAAATAAAGACTTAGATTTGTAATGAAAATATTTATTTCCAATGAAATTAGTAAGATGTATGTGTGTGCCTAAGATATGCTTTGAAAAAAATACATGCATTGAGTTTTTCCAAAAACAAATCTAATTTAATTTTGAATATCCGATATTCTATATCGGATCTATCATTTGCATAGCTCTCCCCATATCATTCTAGATGATTAAGTATTTTTTGTAACTTTTGGGTTAGTCGTCATTGTTATAAAGAGGTTGGGATTACCGTACCATCTGCACAGAGCCATTGCTTCATGGTAGTTTTCAACCATATATTTTGATCCTCCTGTAAAAGGATGTAATATGATTCTTTTTCCTATAAATTTACCGTTTCTATCACGTATATCAAATGCATCAAATACATTATTATATAGAGCAAAATGAAGTTTTTTCATGTTATTTCGAACCTTACGAATCTGTTTTTGTACAGTGGTCGTATATGCATCAACCACATACCGTTGGAAGACATGACCTCCTTTAATGATTGTAGTTCCTTCTGATAATCACATTTGTATGTGGTAAGCATAATACTCCCTCATGGTGACAAAGTGATCAATTTTAGTATCAATTGATGTAAATGCTAGTATTGAATTGTAAGCCCAAATATTTGTGCGAAAGGATTTGGAATTGTTGTAGATATCTTGAAGATACACAGGTGCAGTGGGGATTACCAACAATTTGACGCGTTCTTTCATGCAACATAAGTTAAATAGTAGCTCGCCTTTATTTTGGCCCTGGCCAAGACCTCAGCTATGCCATACTAATGCACCACAATATGGGCATTCAATTATATTTTCCTCTTTGTGAGCATGTGGGTTTGTCAACCCTAATAATTTAACTAATATGCTAAGAAATATTTTATTATAAATAATGTGTTACATGTAAAATGACTTATAAGGAAATTAGTAGGGATGCATGCAATAGCAGTAGTGTTTGTAGTTATAGTTGTTATACATTTAAACATATGAGCTTTGTGATTTAAGTATTATTTTAAATATTGTTTAACAATTTAAGGTGGACGGTATTTAATTTTGATATGTTTTTTTTTAAGATAGTAAATATAATAAAATAAATTTATGTCATTTTTTTAGTGTATCGCTTATGTTAGAGATGTGCGAGTTTGATCTTGGTTTTTATTGATTTGGTTTGGTTTTATTTGGTTTTTGTTTTGATAATATATGTTAAGAGTGGACACTTTGGTCTCAATTAATAGTGGTTTTTGTGTCGATTATTATCAATGGACTTAAATTTGAATTTTATAATTTATGGTTAATGGTTTTATTCTTAGAAAAAGATTTGATCTAAGAAAACTACTTCTTGTGTTTTCTCCTTTCATTGTTCTACAAACTTTCCTATTCTTCTTTAACTCTTTGAACTGTTTTGCTCTTTACGATGATCTCTTAATAGTAAGTATTGTTTGGATTCAAATCTTTCTTGAAATAGGAAGATTCTAGATTCCAGTTTTCGAAGGCAGATGGAGAATGAAAAGTTGTCTTAAATCATCGAGGAAGACACAAAATAAGATTGTGTATGCTTTTTTCTAATATGTATACTTTTAAACTTTCTAACGTATAATTATTAAATTAATAATTTGAAAATTATATGTTCAGAAATATATTAAATATCTATTAATGATACATTAATACATATTAATTTTATATTAAACTGTTATCAAAATAAATTTGAATAAATGAATTTGGATGTTTAAATTCAATTAAACGTTTAAAAATCGATTAGTTTTAAAATAAATTATTTTTTTAAAACATTACACTATAGTATTTAAGATAAAAAATAATTAAATATTATGATAAAATACAATTAATTTAATAGTAATTATATAAATACATTGTATATATAAATGAAAATAATTGATACATAAAATTAATAATAAATATCATATTAATGATAAATAAATAAATTTTATATTATAAAAGTTGAGTTTTTTCTTTAATCTTGGTGGGCATTTAAATTTTTTTTTATTTTTTATAAGGTTAATATGTCAGTGAAGACTTTTCTAATATGTTTGCTTTTGGTCTTTCTAATGTATAATTATTACATTAATAATTTGAAAATTATATATTAAATATCCATTAATGATATATTAATATATATTATTTTTATATTAAACCGTTATCGAAATAAATTTGAATAAGTGAATGAAGGGTTTTATTTGGATGCATAAAAAATCGATTAATTTTAAAACAAAATATTTTTTCAAATGTTACACTATAATATTTAAGATAAAAATAATTAAATATTATGAACAAATACAATTAGTTTAATAATAATTATATAAATACACAATATATATAAACGAAAATAATGGATACATAAATTAATAATAAATCTCATATTAAAATAAATAAATTTTATATTATAAAAGTTGAGTTTTTTTATTTCATCTTGGTGTTGCCACATAGACATTGAAATTTTTTTATTTTTTATAACGTTTTTTAATATGGCAGTAAAGAGTTTTTCTAATATATATGCTTTTGCTCTTGCTAATGTATAATTATTACATTAATAATTTGAAAATTATATATCATATAATATATTAAATATCAATTAATAATACATTAATACATATTAATTTTATATTAAACCGTTATCGAAATAAATTTAAATAAGTGAATGAACGGTTTTATTTGGATGCTTAATTCAATTGAATGTTTAAAAAATCGATTAATTTTAAAATAAATTATTTTTTAAAAACGTTACACTATACTATTTAAGATAAAAATAATTAAATATTATGAAAATTACAATTAGTCTAATAATTATTACTTAAATACATAATATATATAAATGAAAATAATTGATACATAAAATTAATAATAAATATCTTATTAATGTTACATACATTTTATATTATAAAAGTAGAGTGTTTTACTTCATCTTGGTGTTGCCACGTAGGCATTGAAATTTTTTGTTTATAACGTTTTGTAATATGACAGTAAAGGGTCCCCGTCCGACCCTTGTTCCCCTCCGATCCTTGTATCCCTTCGACCCTTTGTCCCCTGCGACCCTTGGACCCTCTGCGACCCTTTGTCCCCTGCGACCTTTGGACCCTCTGCGACCGTTATTACAATAATAGTAAATCAACAAAAACATCGATACTAATAATAATACATTCTATTGAATAATAGTAAAAAAACCAACCAAATACAAACATGGGTTCAAAGCAATCAAAATACAACGGAATTCAATCTATGAAGATTATAGGGGCAAGCAGTAGACAAGGTACATCATCGAGAACGATGTCCAGTTCGACTTTGAGGGTACAACCCACGTTAAAGTCATTATCTTGACAAAACTTTGTCCAACCCCTGGTGATGCTAGCGCCACCGCGTTTCACGGGCCTTAGATCTGCCTCCCAAATGTTCGTGAAATTGGTTATCAGCTCAACCTTACATCGTCTACCGCAAAGATCATTCAACCTCGCAAACTGTATCGGAAGTGTCTGCGATAACCGAATAAATTTACATCAACGCCAAACTAATGCATATACGGCTTGATTTGATGAATCGAATAAATAGGTTTGAGTTCACTTACCACTGCATCTACGGCCAGATTTGAACGCGTGACTGGTACCGTAAAAATTCATGTTTGTATTCGAAAAGTTTTTTCAAATTTTGGTGAAAAGTTCGGCGGGAATTCTGGTGAAAATGAAAAAAATGTTAAAAACCAATCAAATTTGAGGGTAATACATTTAACATTTTCTTCAAATGTCGATATTATTTATATTATTATCTATATTGATTCTAAATTAGACATATACAACTCAAATATATTGTTAATGGCATATTGATAATGGCATGGGTCGCTTGGTCGCATATATGGGTCGTATGGGTCGCATGGTCGCATATATTGATGAATAGATGTGAACTCGACGAATTTACGGGTTTAGGATGATAAAATGACAAAAACCAATTAAAATAATACATTTACAACGTCAAACTAATTAATTCCAAATTAGGATCGCATGGGTCGCATGGGTCGC
>CM071875.1:19106715-19124359 GCA_036759665.1 Gynandropsis gynandra
ACCGATGCGACTCAATCGAACTGTGTGATCCATGCGACTCAATCGAATCGTGCGACCCATGCGACTCAGCCGACCAGTGCGACCCATGTGACTCAAATGACCCTCAAACACTCTACGACACCAAACCGACTCACTGAGACTCAACCGACCCACGCCCCTCAACCGACCATTGCGACCCATCCCACTCACTGAGACAACCAACTCACTGAGTCGAAGATGGTCATGCAACTCCTGCGACCCTTGCGACTCAACCGACTCACTGAGTCGAAGATGTTCATGCAACTCCTGCGACCCTTACGACCCAACTGACTCACTGACACTCACCCATTTCAAATCAGTAAACCATTTTGTGACTCGAAAGCTTGCAAAACCCTAGAAATCGATCTACTTATACTTATTGACGCCATTGAAGATTGACTCGTGCTCTCTTCGTCACTACTTCTACTGATTCTAGCCATTTTCCTTCTCGCCAACTTCAAATCAATCCCTCTCAAGTTTGACATCACTTATTTATTTATTTCTATAAACTTTTAAACAGGTTTTACGTCGAAAAACTGTTCGGCTTTCTCGCTTTTGACAGTTTTTCACATCAAAAAACTGTAGAACGTGGGTTTTTTCACGTTCGAACATTAAGGGCAAATTTTTCTTTTCTTCAGTTTTTTTTCATTTAATAATTATTTTAGAGAATGATATTTTTGAAGCGGTTTAGCTCTATAAAGGTATTTCTGATATTCCGTCGACTAAACCGGTTTCCAAATTAATCCCCCGGATACATATAATTCAGAAAAATATGTAAGTGATTCATATACAACATCTCTTTCTTTTATCAATGGTTCTACCAATTGATAGATTTCTACAAATAATTGAAATTCAATTTCTTGATCTATATCGGTTATGTATGGAAAGATAGAAATAAAATGAAGTCTTAAAGCCATTATCAATTAGGAAGTACAAAGAGTGGTAAAAGTGTAAATAAAGTCATACTACATGGGTACTCTTGGGAAATTATTTATATTATTTTCCCCTCGGCATTTTCTTTTGTCTTGGAGACAAAGCATTCGTCTTTTTTTCCTCCTTTGTCTTTAGATCACAGAGCAAAAACTCAAACTCCGATTCGGAAAATTACGAAGAGGGTTTTTGTGGGTGAATCATTTGAAAAACATAGAAGATGAGCAGAGGAAGCGGTGGTGGGTACGATCGTCACATCACCATCTTCTCTCCGGAAGGTCGTCTCTTTCAAGTTGGTCAGTAATCGATCCTTTTCCCTTCTCTTTCGACTTGTTCTTTTGCAGTTTGTTTCTGGTCCAAGAATGTGTTTTTCTCGCTCTTTATAGCTGACCAAACTGATGTATGAGTGATGGGAATTACGCAGAATATGCGTTCAAGGCGGTGAAAGCAGCTGGTATCACTTCGATCGGAGTCCGAGGGAAGGATTCGGTTTGCGTTGTTACCCAGAAGAAAGTTCCGGTAAGTCCGTTTTCTGATTTGATGAATTTATGGTTTTTGGTTCCATTGCGAGACTTGAAGCTACGCGATTTATGGGTTCAAGTTGTAGCTGACGGTTCAGTTTATTTTGGGCCTTTTCGTTTTGATTTTGTTCAACTTAAAGTTCTGATAAATGTAGAGGTTTTTCCCACAACGATTAGGTTTTCCCTCAGGCGATGATTTTGATGGGTTTCTATTTACTTGACATTTTTATGAGTTAGGGTTAAGTACATTTGGGGATTTTTCTCTTGTATCAGTCGGCGTTTTAAGTCATCCGATTTTCAATTTTTATGCAGGACAAGCTCTTAGACCAGTCTAGTGTCACTCATCTTTTCCCAATCACCAAGTACCTCGGGTTATTGGCCACTGGCATGACAGGTTGGTATATGTCATCTTTTGTGTGTGATGATCCATGCACTTAATAGCTAGTTTTAAACAGATGATGAAGCTTATTAGATTATGGGCGACGATACACTTAATATCTTGTTGAACTTATTGTATTGCACTAGATGTTGATTTAAAGTCTTTATTTTTCTTTGGAATTCCAGCCGATGCGAGGTCCTTGGTTCAACAAGCAAGGAATGAGGCAGCTGATTTTCGGTTCCGATATGGATACGAGATGCCTGTGGATATTCTTGCTAAATGGTATACAAATGTAGATAAACATGGCATTCTTATGTGGCATTGTTAATTTACGACATCTTTGTTAATTTATGAGAAGCTTGGAGCAGTCAACCTATATGTTTCTCTTACTCATAAAGTATGTGGCTGACAGGATTGCCGACAAGTCACAGGTCTATACTCAACATGCATATATGAGACCCCTCGGAGTTGGTAAGTTTGCCATCTCCTCTCTTTATCTTAGGCATATTTGTGTGTGCTCTTTTGGCTTTGTGTTGCATTGTAGATTTATTTTGTTCGTTGATGGAATGGAAGCATCATTGTTGTTTTGTTTATGTCTGTGAAGTTGCCATGGTTTTGGGTATTGATGAAGAGAAAGGACCTCTACTTTACAAGTGTGACCCGGCTGGACATTTTTATGGTCACAAGGTAATGCAACCCTTAGTGCTATGCCTAACGTAATTTCTGCCGTCCATCTTCTCATGTTCTTATCGATTTGCCTTGTTATGTTGGCTGCTCAAACATATATTGATAAAATATCCACTTTCCTCTCAGTCTTACAAAACATAATGACATAGAGACGGAAGAAAACATCTTGGGTTATAGTATATATGAGAAACTTATTACTGTTTGTTATAGATTTGCATTTCAATTCCAAATTAATCTTGTTTGTTCACCACTTCACAGAGAACAGGTATTAGTTTTAGTCTTTCTCAGTCATTCTATTTACGTAACTGATCCTGGCTATTTGAAATATAGACATGAAGAGCACGCCCTTTCTTTTTTTTATTGGGCGCTTTTTGTTTATTGTAATGTTCTGGCTTGGCCATGAAATTGGTGTCACATGAACTAATCTGTAAGTCGAAATTACATGTCAGAAATGTTGACCATTTGCTCTCGAATTCTACTGGTGTGAAATTAGACTGCTCTTCACCGGACAAGCGAATGCTTCTCGTATCATGTCATTTCAGTGCTCCACGGAATCAGACTATTTTTTGGTCATATGTTCTTAGCAACTAACAAAGAAGATATGTTCTGCAGGCAACTAGTGTTGGCATGAAGGAGCAAGAAGCTATTAATTTCTTGGAGAAGAAAATGAAAGAAAACCCTGCGTTCACGTATGATGAAACAGTGCAGGTACTTAAAAACCTATCTTCTTGTATTTGGCTTGTTATGTCCACTCAGATGTGGCAACGTGTGTAATATAGTGCGTTAGTGAACCATCGATCTATATTATTATTTTAACGAGTCTAAAGAACTATTCGCGCTCACAGTTTTAAACATGGTTATTCACTTTTTGATCCCATGTTTTTCTAGACTGCCATTTCTACTCTCCAATCTGTTCTTCAAGAAGACTTCAAGGCCACCGAAATTGAGGTATTCTAATCTCTGCTCTTCATCTATGTGCCTTTTGATGTCTATGTTTACCATGAGAATTGTTGCTTTTTAGCCAACTCTATATCATTATAGGCAACAAAATGTTTCATATGAATGGTCATTGTACGATGCCATTTGAGCAACTCAGATCAATTCCGACCCTTGTAGGTGGGTGTTGTAAAAGCCGATGATCCCGTCTTCCGTGCATTGACGACTGAGGAGATCGATGAGCACTTGACAGCCATTAGCGAGCGAGACTGATAAGTACTCCCCCATCAACAACTATGTTTCGCGTTTGATTAATGATAGTTCAAAAACCACCATGCCTTTCGCACTTTACTCATCATATGCTAAGATTCGTCAGAGTTTTTGGTTCATTCTAAGAATGACTGGTCCAAACTTGTTTCGAAATCTTTCAGTTCTTGAGTTGTTTGCTATCATCTCTGGTTATGATCTGAGTTCACATCCCCTCAAAGTGGCTTAGCAATCTCTAAAGTGGTGCAATTTTTCGAAACTACTTGTAGATATGTCTATGAATGCTTTGATTAAAGAAGCATTTAATATTATGGTTACTATTTAATTATATGATACAAATACAATGATTGCAAAGAACACAAGATAATCACATTCTTCTTAACTGATATCGGTTAACTCCGATTAGCACCGAGTAGATTCGCCATAAATGTAATCGAGAACGGCTATGACTCCAAATACAAAAGCTGTATCAACCCCAGGTTTGATCACAACATGATAAAAGTCACCACTCGCCATTAATTCCCTTGCCTCATGAGACCCTCCAATCTGCAGACAAAGTTCTATTAGTTTTAAGATGCAAAACCAGTTAAAACCCTTAACCGGAGTTCTAATGTTGAGTTTACCTGAGCAATGGTGTTACCGGAGGGGTCAATGATGCTGCAGGCTCTATCGGGAAAATATCCTCGGATCTCGAAGAAGCGATGACTAGTCGAATAGGGCTCGATCAAGATTCTAATTGAGCTGGTTCTCGCAAAGCAAGAGTTTTTGGGATCTCTTAAAGTGAAAATCGGTTTTTGGTTCCCTTGGTACTCGTAAGAATAGCCTCTCCATGTGTTGTGAATGCTCAAAGCCTGCACTATTCCTCCCTGTGAAGACCATAACAGTGACTCTCTCTCATGCATTTGTACTTTCTTTGTTATAATCTTTGAATGTCCAAACATATTATATAATATATAGTTTTTCTGGATTGTATATTATCCGTTTTGGAGCATGCTGTACTTGATATATTGACAAAAGTGTATACAATTATTACTATGTTTACTCCTTGAATGGAAGAATCAAAAGGATAGCATCAAATTGAAGCAAGAAACTTCTTCCAAGTACCTATTTTTTAAGCTCTCCTCAGTTAGTGTTCTCAAATCTATAGACACACATATATATATATATATACATATATATATATATATAGATATACACACATGAGTATATATTTATTCCAATTGATTCACATTTATGTTTTCATTGTTCCAAGGAAATAATTGTCTTATACAATTTAAACCCTTTAAACAATCATAAATTACAATAATTTACATATTAGCCTATATACATCATTTATCAATTATATGTTTGAATTGCTTCGAGTCGGAACATCAAAATAGCTTTCCCCCAGTACTGTAGAAATTAGAACTCACCATTAACAAAATTGATAATATCAAAACTTTTGTTTGTTTATTGCATGTTTACTCTTAAATATATGTGTTGCAACCAAAACACATCGAATCGTTATAATTTTATTTATTGTTCTGGTTATTATTAATTAAAAACCGAACAATGCACGTTAAATTCGGACCGAAAATCGAATTGGAACTGAAATAGATATATGTTAAATTCGAACCCAAAACCGAATTGGATTTAAAACGGACAGTAATGATCGAAACTACAGTCAGCGACGACAAATCCTCCGCCGTTGACAACATGAGGCCGCCGCCGTACCACCATCACTTCCTCCGCCACCGAGCAATACAGCTTACTCACTATAGCCGTCATCGTCTTACTACTATTACTAGTCTTCTTGCTTTTATAATGCTTTGTTGCCATGTAATATTTATGCCCCAAAAAAGTATATAAATTTTCTATAGTTAAAATGTGTTTGATTTTGTAGAAGAATGGGCTTATGTGTTTATTACCACTTGATGTAGTTATATATGCACTCACGTATATATATGTTAGTTTTTTACATAATTTTTTTAGTTAGAAGAAGATGGAAAGAAAAAGAAATGTCCAAAGTCAAAATTATATTATTTTCTTTTATGAAGTTTGGCGTCGTTTTGACTATTTTACACGATGTCGACGTCTATATTTTAACATTCTAACAATTATTATTTTTGCTTTTGTACCTACATATTATAATTCAAATATATAGTTTTCATTTTATTTTGAGAAAGAACTTTATGAAAATTATGATTCACTGCATCTATTTTTTCTCAAACCATATCTTCCATAAACTAGAACCTGAACCGGAAGATATATTTTACATTTTTCACCAACCAATTAAATTAATCTATTCTGGCCAGTTTAAATATATAATTGAATCAAAAATTAATATTATGTTTAGGCTTATTAGATATGCATTCGATGAACAAGGTAAGATAGAATTAATTAATATGTAAGACATGCATTACGACAAGAAAAGTGAACCCATAAAAATTAAGTAAATAAAACTCACCATGCACACGTATTGACGTAAATAAATTATAAAAGTAATAATCTTTTAATCTAAATATTTCTATAATTGACGTATATTACAAAGAAGAATATGCTAAATAATTGCAAACTCGTGTGGGAGATCAATTACTTGTACAAAGACGTGATGGTTGTGTAAAGCCTTTTCTTTTCGTTCTTTTATTCTCTTGCTTTATCTTCATCATTACCATTTTACAAAAAATAATAGCCTACGGTCCTTAGTTTTAAATTAAATACATAATTAACGTTTTTTTTCTTTTCTAATTTTGTAATATAATATATATTCATAAGATCGGGTAAATCCTTACTAATACATTTTTTTATACATAATAATAATTTTAATCTAGATAGAGAATGCGTTTTTTGCATCTACTTTTGAAAAGTTTGTAAAGTTTTTATATTTTAGTTTTGTTTCAAACTTACAAAAATGTTGCATATATACATATTTATATCCATTTTAAAATGGGAAAAGTTTTCTTAAGTTATTTTTCATTTTAGGATTTCTATCTTTTTGGAGTTTTACCTTCGAAATAAATATATAATCACAAAAAATTGAAATATACAAATATTGAAATATAACAGCATGAGTAATATATCTCACTAATGTTGAAACGTGTATATTACCCAAAAAACAAGTTATAGGAAATGGATAAATATTCAACATGAATGAAATCTAAGCATAACTCTGTCCAGATGATCTCCATATATACATACACACGTTAATGGGTCACACATCTACTTTTTGTATGTAGAATAAAATAAATTATTGCAAAGAAACTATACTATTTTTCTATAATCACTTAAAAGTTATCATATACAACAAATTTTTAATTCTAAAAATTTGAAAATGCTGATAGATTCGTTGGGTGGTGTGTGGCTATAAATTTTCAAGAGAAAAGAGAACGAATTTGTAAAACTTATATGGTTGTCAAAATTTCATCATGTTATACATACATATGAAGAAACTTTTTATAATCAAGGATAATTTTCTTTTGTGGTTTTTTACTATTTGTTTATTATGTTTTGAGTTTGACAACAGTGTAATCTCATAAAACAGAATCCAATTGATCCAAAATAGTATATCATCAAATTAAAAGATTCTATTCGAAATGAATTAAAAAATCATCATCTTTGAAATAATCTGTTAAAATGTCATATTAAAAGATATAAATCAATTCACTCAACATGAATAGGTTTTGATTTAGAAATTCATACACATTTTCAACATGAACCATAAACAAAATGAATATTCTTATTATATAGTTCAATCGGTTAAATAAAGATATCTAAAAATTGTATTTCTATCTTTGCGTTTGAACATTTTCAATTATAAAAAAGTCATGTTCTTATTATTAAATAAAAAATATAGTGAATCACAATTCTAATAAACATACGACGATAATAAAATAGATAAAAAGTCAAAAGAATCTCGGGAAATCATTTGTGGTGGTGAGTTTTCAAATGTAGAATTCTTTGTTTGGTGCAACAAAATAAAGAGTATCAAACCACTAAAGTGCCCCAAAAGAATATTTCCAACCCTAAAAGCAAAAAGAAAATCCATAGATGGTCTCCTTTTTTCCACCCCTATCGAACCCTTTTTTACTCTTTACTTGTAAGAAATCCATTCAATAATTGATTCATGCAAGCTTTTAATTTTGTGTTATAGTTTAAGTATATATTTATTAAATGTTATTCTATTTGACTTAAAATATATTGGAATTGAAGCATAATTTGTCCACAATGAATTCATAATTTATTTTTTTCCGAAATTTTATGTATTATAAACAAAATAAATAATGAATGGAAAGAAAGAAACTGTTAAATTTATATATGCCATAAGTTCAATTACATGGTAATTAAAGGTCAATTGGATAATTAATTAGATATTAATTAATTGTATAATGGTATTCAAAATAAGAAATATACATGTGGGATATATAAATTTTCCACTGAAATGAAATGAGATTAACAAGATAAAGAATCAGAACACAAAACTTTGAGAGTAATAAAAAGAGAGAAAGAGTTATCTACCAATTTCGATGACGTTGAATGTGAATCCAATCTAGATGTGAATTACTCGTGGAGGTCTCGTGCCATCGATACTACAAAACATCCGTTCTTAACATCTCTAAATATTAGTTTATTCATCTTTTGATTGTTTAGTTTTAGAAAAACGAAACTTTTGAAACCAAAATAATCAAAGTATATTAGATCTAATATTGGGTTCTAGAAAAATGCTTTCGCCACCCAAAATAAAACCCTACTATAGTATTAGAGTGTTTTGTTGTCTTTAGAAATTTATTTAGAGAAAATTTGGATTGAAAATCGCTCGTAACCAACATTTTAATGTTTTCTGGGTGCGATGCTCGGTCGAGCAAGAAGATGCTCGAGTTGAGCATTATCATCGGTTACGTAAGTTAATACAATGATTCCTCCAAATCGATCAAGCAAAATCTTAGAAAAAATTAGGGTTTCGGTTGAGTGGCACTTGACCAAGTGGTTATGTTAGAGATGGTGTGCTCGTTCAAGCAATTTATTAGATTTTTTGACCCAGCATCGAGGTTGTACGAGACAAAAAATTGACCGACCGAGTAATATGTGCTTGAGTCAAGCGTAATTAAAGTTAAGAATGTGATCAACCGAGTAAACGTTGCTCGAGCTGAGCGACTCCTAGAGAGATCCACTCAATTGAGCTATCTGGCTGATGGAGTTGAGCAAATTCTCGGTGGTAAATCAAAAAATGACAGATCGACACGTGAAATAGTTGCTCGAGTAGAGTGATTCTGATGAGAGGTCAACTCGTCCAAGCAAACAATTGCTTGGGTCGATTGAATGCTTGAATGTAAATTGCTCAGAACTGAATCAAGCTTAGAAATGTCTTGCTCAAGTCGAGCAATTTCTGGGGTAATAGTTACTCAGACTGAGTTTGTAATTGCTTGGATCGAGCTTTTCTCGGTGACTTATAAATTGCTCGTTTGACTACTCGAACGAGCAATCATTTATAGAAACACGCGATTACTTAGTAATTGAGTTTTAAAAGGTCAAAATTATTTTGATCAATGGCTTTCTAGTCAAAAGTAGATACATCATTTAGATTCTGTTTTATGTGGAGCGCTTTACTACTAGAAGGTATATAAATTGAGATTCTATGAGTGTGGTCTACTGCATGTGATGAACAATGGGAGTTAACAATTATATTGTATAAACTTTTGGACTACTCAAGAGATACATATTATAATTTTTTATAACCATGAATGATGGATAAACTCAATTACGTCCATATAAACAACCTAACTACCAGAGTACTATGTGATGTAGAGCCATTAAAAGAATGCAAGTTAACTAAAGTTATATGTTTGAGAAATGACCTGGCTAGTTAGGGGGTTCATTAGTATTAAAATGGGTTAAATATGTTTGATGACTAGTATCAAAACCTTCGTCTAGTTGGCATGCATGGAAAACTTATTGATAGGATTGATAAGCTAGCTATGTAGGCACCTAAGACGAATGACAGTGATGCCATGACTACTTACTTGAAGTATGATGATGATATGAATCCTACAAACTGTATTATCTTGGCATTTAATATTTAAAATTCCAGCATCATTATCAAGACATGGACCCCTTGTATATTATCGAAGATCTTAGAAAGATATATGGATTACATAGCATCACAACTAGATTTCAGTTGTACAAGGATTTGTTCAAGTTCAAGTTAGTTGTTGAACTCACTTGTTAGCCCCATATTCTTAAGATCTAATTCTGCAATGATTATTAGACACATATTAATTATTCATCGTTAATTTTAACATGAACAAGATGGTCTAGATTTGTGTAAGATACTAAACTTGTTGGTTGATTATGAGAATCAAACAATTAGGGGATGCCAAAGGTTACTGGACCTATGATGATTGTTAGCTCATCTTCTAAGAAGAAGAAGGGCATGAATTGACCTAAGAAGAAGCCTTTCGCGGTTAAGGGTGGTGCAACCAAACCCTAGAAAAATGAGGGAAGGCCATCCATGTCGACTTTTGTGAAAAATGTGTTCATGATTTCTCTTGCTACTATCGATTTGACTATTTTAGTATTCTATACCAAAAATAGTTTAATATCTGCAACATGTTCAAAATGTTGAAGATTAGTAGAAGGCTAAAAAAGAAAGAATTCAACCTAAAAATGAGGAATATCGCAAGCGTTGTGATATTAGCTATATGACCAATCTGTCTTTGAATGCCTACACACAAGACATTGTGTTTAGAGGATATTTATTATGTTCTCACATTTGTTTCGAACATAATTTTTATTTTCATGTTGGATAGATATGGGTTTTAAATTTTTTTCTAATGACATTTGCTTTATTTTTCATAATGATGAATTATTTGCAAATGATTATTTACAACATGGCGTGTATGTCTTACATGATGTGAGTGTGAATATAATTAACATGCATATTTCCGTTCATAAGATGTAAAGGGATGGCCTATTTGAATGAGAGTTTCCTTTGGAGTTCTTGGCTTGATCATATCGAGAGGAAGATGACTAACTCATTGCACCAAGTTGACCATATTTGACCAATATGATTGTGAATCATATGTAACTTGTTAATCCTACCTTCGAAGGAAATGACAAACAAATGTATGCAGATAGATAAGAGTTCAGGCTAGATGAGGGTTTCCTATTTCATCACGTTCAATGATGATATATAACTATATGAGTTTGTGTATCTTATGAAACATAAATTCGAATATTTTGAAATGTTCAAAAGATTTCATAGTGAAATGGAGAAGAAAACAAAAAAGATCGTCAAGGTGTTTAGATCTGACTGTGGAGGGGAGTACACTTCAGAAACGACCGTATATTTCCCATTAAAGCGGCATCGAAAACTCCATATGAGATATAGAGGACGTAAACCAATTTTGTAATTTATAAGAGTATGGGTTGTTTGACTTTCGTTAAGAAACTACATTACGAACTAAAATTCTACCAAGCATATTTTTCAAATCAATTTATCGATTTTCCACGGAGTAATTCGATCCAAATATTCAGTTATTGCTCGATTTAGGTTATATAACGATTTTTTTCTTTAGCAGTTTTTCTTCTTTGCGAAACTTGAACTTTTTGTTCCCTTATAATTTTTTTTTGACAATTTGGACTTTTGTCCTTTTTTGTCTCTTTTCTATGAAAAGACAAAAAGACAGGTAACTAAGACCACACGGGAACACCCAAAAACACTTACGAAATACTACAAGAAATCACTATAAGGACAGGAGGTTGAAAGGAACAAGAAACGTGAGCATTGGGAAATGTTTGGCTAGCGTAGGTTTTTGCTCGGCCAAGATGCTCGACCAAAGCAAGAAACGCTTGACAAGAGCATTTTTTTGTCCACTTTTTTTTTAGGTTTAAGACTTATGCAACGTTCAACCGAGGAATCTGACCGCTCGACCGAACGAATTTGCAGAGTTTTTAAGTTAGCTTATTTTATTAGGACAAACTCCTATTTCCACCCAAAGTTTATTTACTTTGCCTATTTCCCCCCCATGTATTGGACTCATCCTATTCCTTCCTTATTTTTTGACCATAATCATATTTCCTCCTCATGTTTATTTATTCGATCTATTTTCCCGTTTATTTAAACTTCCGTTAAGTCTCCATTTTTTTATCCAAACCCAAAAACCCCATCAAGTTTATCGCGATTTCGTATCCAATTCTGATCCGACCCAAATTTAATTTGAAATTTTAACCCAACCCGATTTAGTTATGATTTTGACCCAGCTTGTAAAATGTTAACCCAACCCGGTTTGCTGAAATTTTGACTCGGTTTGCTAAAATGTTGATCCAACTCGTTTTGCTATAATTTTGACTCAGTTTGCTAAAATGTTGACCCAACCTGGTTTGCTGAAATTTTGACTAGATCTGAATAAAATTCGATCTTGACCCGGTTTTACTGAAATTTTGACCCGATTCGATTTAGCCTAATTTTTTCCAATGGTCATCTAATTTTTGTCGACGTTCACCAAATTTTCACCGATTTTAATGTGAATTTAATCCAATATTAATTCAATTTTACAAGGAAAACATAGTAAAATGTAGAAACAAACTCATACTACTCTATTTAACAAAATATCTTCAAATTACAATAAATAGTAATATATTCAACAAGAAAAAGACATAACAAAATATATTCAAATTGAATTTTCCAACACCATCATGATTGTGTAATACATACATACATATATATATATATATATATATAATATGTTAGAAAAAACCATATAACACATGATCGATGAAATACACGTTACCTAACGTCTGGGCAAAACAAAGATGATGTAATTTTAGATTAACGCGGGCAAGAGGATTATACATCATAGTCTTGTTGAAAATAATGTAACCTACTGTTGCTGAAAACATACCATTGTTGAATGATTCAACCATATTATTATGCACTAGATTTGAAGAATGCACGACACCAATGACATGGATTTATTTTCATCAAATCATCCAACATTTCAATTTATCTAGTTTCTCACATTGAGAAGAAAAAACCTATCTCATTGTAACTTATAGCAATATTCCAAATTAAATGATTCAAACCTTTTTCCTTATGGTTCTTCTTGAGCTAAGAGATTATGTGCCGCAAGCACATACGATGCTCCACTTTTGGCAATTCTCGTTCCTCGATATGTAATAAACCCTATAATAGGTTAAAAATAAGATTAATCATAACAACCAAAACAAGATAAAATAATAAATTAAGTACTTACTTTTGTTTATCAGAAATTATTGTTAAACCTTCTCCTGAACCGAGATTCAAGTCACTTTTAAATGTGGTTATAAACTAAAACCAATTCTTGGTATTCTCGACTTGTACAACAGCCCACACATACGTTTTTTCCTATACTCAAAACTAAATCTATCACAACAATCTTAAAGTCTTCGCCAATTTTGAATATTACCCGTAAATTTAGCTCAAATGTTTCAGTAACCAAATGTCACTCGATAATAGTTGAATTGAAAAGGGACAATTCCATTTCATAATTAATGTGAAACAATTTCACATTCATTCTTCATCATCAGAACATACTTCATCACATAAATTTGTTAATTCCATCTAAATGCGTATATCACATTTTTCTGCATAAACTTGATCATCAACCGACATACTGCATCATTTCAAATACATAAATCATTGGTCAATCATGACACAATCGATGGTTTCAAGAAACTAACCAATCAAGACAAACACCATTTCAAGACACCAACAAATCATGACACTATCCAAACCGTGTATCAGTTGACTGCTCAAATTGTGACTGTTATCAACCAAATCAAAGCTAAGATGGCGAAGGAATACGTGGATAAAGACTGTAAGTTCATAGATTGCGAACACGAACCAATAATTGGACCACCGAACACAACAATGAAGACGAACGACGAATATGAACACCACGAAGAGCAACCGCCAAACACGAACAAGCAAACACAATAGCAAAGAGGAAGAGCAACAAGAATGGTGAAGAGAGACCGCCAAATTAAGATCCTAAAGATGGACCGCCGAAACCAAACTCGAAGTGGACAGCTGAACCCGAACTCAAAGAGGGACTGCCGAAAACACGCGATTACTTAGTAATTGAGTTTTAAAAGGTCAAAATTATTTTGCCCAATGGCTTTCTAGTCAAAAGTAGATACATCATTTAGATTCTGTCTTATGTGGAGCGCTTTACTACTAGAAGGTATATAAATTGAGATTCTATGAGTGTGGTCTACTGCATGTGATGCACAATGGGAGTTAACAATTATATTGTATAAACTTTTGGACTACTCAAGAGATACATATTATAATTTTTTATAACCATGAATGATGGATAAATGATGCGTATCAGAGTTAAATATAACCTAATCTACCCGCAAGTGCACGGCACGTGTGTAGTATTTTAGGTGTCGATCTCACAGAGACTACGCAACACTACCTAAACCCGAACTACGAATCAAACTTGCTAACGAAAGGAGGTGAATAAGGAATGAAAGACTGAAAATAACTAAACTACTTGGGTTCTAACGATAAGACAAGCGTCCTAGGAAATCGGTTTCACCACAAGACTACCGAAACACACGATCAACCTATCTATCATGCAATCCCAATTAAAGCTATCTAAGGCGGACGATCCTAACATGATACCTACCCTCTCTCAAGGCATAGACATGTGATCTAGACAAGCTGCCCCCTACTTTCGTGGCTGACACCATGAACTAAACCCATAAACTCTGTGATTCGCCCGTTCACCCTCAACCGTTGCTACCCTACTTTCGTGGCCTAACCTCGATTGTTCTAAACCTGACTTTCTAGGATTAGAATTCTCCTTTCGGTCCTTCTCCCAATCCCTAACACATGCATCTACGTGATCAGCGCAAACACAAGTAGATTTAAGCACTCAGATAAAGAATAGATAAACTAAAACGGGAAGATGCATTCAAAATAGATCAAAAGCTGTCGGGATAGCCAAGGGCTAATCCCTTCTCCTAGAACAAACAAACTACTCGCTCATGCGTCTGTAAAGAAACATAAAAATAGTAGAAGGTCTAAGGAACATAAAAACCAAACAAAACCGAAGTGGTGCTGCTTGATCTCCAACGCTCCTCGCTTATCTCTTCGCAAGAATCTCCTCTATCTTCGCTGAATTGTTCTCCTCTGTAAGCTTGCTGTAATCACGTCTTTTTGCCTCCTTTTAAGCCTCCTAAGTCGGTCCAATTGTGACCTAAATTGCCCCACGAGTTCCCTTATGGTTTAAGTTAATGCAATGCCCGCTCGGGTGCTAGGTTTGTGCCCGCTCGGGTGCTAGGCAACAGCTCGGGCATGTGCTTGCCCGAGTCGTGTGGTTTGTCCTGTCCAAAGCCCCGTGGGTTCTGCCCGATCGTGTAAGGCTTGTACCCGACCGGGTGGAGGCTTCTCCATGCTCAATCTCGTCCCGTTTGTCCCGTGATGATCCCCAAAGTTGCTCCTTAGCTCCGTGCATGTTCCTTTAGCTCCAAAATGGTCCAAATACGCGTAAAAACCTGTAAGAACATGAAAAGCACGAAAGCAAGTAAAACGGATACGGAATCATACGTAAAACATCACATATGTATAAAAAACGTCTCCTAAATCGTGCAAGAAATACGTATGAAAACGAGATGATCAATAAACTCAATTACGTCCATATAAACAACCTAACTACCAGAGTACTATGTGATGTAGAGCCACTAAAAGAATGCAAGTTAACTAAAGTTATATGTTTGAGAAATGATCTGGCTAGTTAGGGGGTTCATTAGTATTAAAATGGGTTAAATATGTTTGATGACTAGTATCAAAACCTTCGTCTAGTTGGCATGCATGGAAAACTTATTGATAGGATTGATAAGCTAGCTATGTAGGCACCTAAGACGAATGACAGTGATGCCATGACTACTTACTTGAAGTATGATGATGATATGAATCCTACAAACTGTATCATCTTGGCATTTAATATTTAAAATTCCAGCATCATTATCAAGACATGGACCCCTTGTATATTATCGAAGATCTTAGAAAGATATATGGATTACATAGCATGACAACTAGATTTCAGTTGTACAAGGATTTGTTCAAGTCCAAGTTAGTTGTTGAACTCACTTATTAGCCCCATATTCTTAAGATCTAATTCTGCAATGATTATTAGACACATATTAATTATTCATCGTTAATTTTAACATGAACAAGATGGTCTAGATTTGTGTAAGATACTAAACTTGTTGGTTGATTATGAGAATCAAACAATTAGGGGATGCCAAAGGTTACTGGACCTATGATGATTGTTAGCTCCTCTTCTAAGAAGAAGAAGGGCATGAATTGACCTAAGAAGAAGCCTTTCGCGGTTAAGGGTGGTGCAACCAAACCCTAGAAAAATGAGGGAAGGCCATCCATGTCGACTTTCGTGAAAAATGTTTTCATGATTTCTCTTGCTACTATCGATTTGACTATTTTAGTATTCTATACCAAAAATAGTTTGATATCTGCAACATGTTCAAAATGTTGAGGATTAGTAGAAGGCTAAAAAAGAAAGAATTCAACCTAAAAATGAGGAATATCGCAAGCGTTGTGATATTAGCTATATGACCAATCTGTCTTTGAATGCCTACACACAAGACATTGTGTTTAGAGGATATTTATTATGTTCTCACATTTGTTTCGAACATAATTTTTATTTTCATGTTGGATAGATATGGGTTTTACATTTTTTCTAATGACATTTGCTTTATTTTTCATAATGATGAATTATTTGAAAATGATTATTTACAACATGGCGTGTATGTCTTACATGATGTGAGTGTGAATATAATTAACATGCATATTTCCGTTCATAAGATGTAAAGGGATGGCCTATTTGAATGAGAGTTTCCTTTGGAGTTCTTGGCTTGATCATATCGAGAGGAAGATGACTAACTCATTGCACCAAGATGACCATATTTGACCAATATGATTGTGAATCATATGTAACTTGTTAATCCTACCTTCGAAGGAAATGACAAACAAATGTATGCAGATAGATAAGAGTTCAGGCTAGATGAGGGTTTCCTATTTCATCACGTTCAATGATGATATATAACTATATGAGTTTGTGTATCTTATGAAACATAAATTCGAATATTTTGAAATGTTCAAAAGATTTCATAGTGAAATGGAGAAGAAAACAAAAAAGGTCGTCAAGGTGTTTAGATCTGACTGTGGAGGGGAGTACACTTCAGAAACGACCGTATATTTCCCATTAAAGCGGCATCGAAAACTCCATATGAGATATAGAGGACGTAAACCAATTTTGTAATTTATAAGAGTATGGGTTGTTTGACTTTCGTTAAGAAACTACATTACGAACTAAAATTCTACCAAGCATATTTTTCAAATCAATTTATCGATTTTCCACGGAGTAATTCGATCCAAATATTCAGTTATTGCTCGATTTAGGTTATATAACGATTTTTTTCTTTAGCAGTTTTTCTTCTTTGCGAAACTTGAACTTTTTGTTCCCTTATAATTTTTTTTGATGATCATCTCTTTTCATGCGTATTTCTTGCACGATTTAGGAGACGTTTTTTATACATATGTGATGTTTTACGTATGATTCCGTATCCGTTTTACTTGCTTTCGTGCTTTTCATGTTCTTACAGGTTTTTATGCGTATTTGGACCATTTTGGAGCTAAAGGAACATGCACGGAGCTAAGGAGCAACTTTGGGGATCATCACGGGACAAACGGGACGAGATTGAGCATGGAAAAGCCTCACCCGGTCGGGCACAACCCTTGCACGATCGGGCAAAACCTACGGCCAATTGTGTGGACCATTTAGCACGACTCGGGCAAGCATTCCCAACCATTTTGCCTTGTGCCCGAGCGGGCACACATGCCATGCCCGATCGGGCATCATCCCAG
>CM071875.1:19129651-19158291 GCA_036759665.1 Gynandropsis gynandra
AGGTAGAATTGTTCGATGTTTGGGGTGTAGATTTCATGGGACCTTTCCCATCATCATGTGGCAACCAATACATATTGGTAGGTGTAGATTACGTGTCTAAGTGGGTAGAAGCCATAGCAACGCCGACTAACGACGCTAGGGTAGTGATGAAGTTCTTTAAGAAGATCATATTCCCTCGTTTTGGAGTTCCTAGGCTAATCATTAGTGACGGAGGTTCACACTTCATTGCACGACAATTTGAGTCCCTCCTTAAGCATCAAAGCTAAGATGGCGAAGGAATACGTGGATAAAGACTGTAAGTTCATAGATTGCGAACACGAACCAATAATTGGACCACCGAACACCAACAATGAAGACGAACGACGAATATGAACACCACGAAGAGCAACCGCCAAACACGAACAACCAAACACAATAGCAAAGAGGAAGAGCAACAAGAATGGCGAAGAGGTACCGCCAAATTAAGATCCTAAAGATGGACCGCCGAAACCAAACTCGAAGTGGACAGCTGAACCCGAACTCAAAGAGGGACTGCCGAAAAAAGATCCTGAAGATGGATCGCCGGACATCAACATCCAAGAGGAACAAGGGTAGTAATGACGACATGAATGGCGAAAAGGCAAGAATGTGAATATTGGCCCCCCAAAGTTTAACGATCTACGGTGAAGAGAAACGGTCTTCGATGAAATGGAACGATCGCTATGAAAATAGTGAATCTGTAAAAAGATACTAAAGTGAAAGAAAATTAGGGTTGTAACTGGTTTTTTAATAAATTTTGGTTTAGGTCGGTTTAGTTGGTTCAATCAAAATTTTATCAAAAATAAGTTAAACCAAATTAAATTCGGGTCGAAATTAGGTATGAAATCAAGTTAAAATTGATGGTTTTAGATTTTGGTGTAAAAACTGGAAACTTAACGGAAGTTTAAACGAAATGGAAAAGTAAGTCGAATTAATAAACATGATGGGGAAATATTATTAGGGCTAAAACATAAGAGGGAATAGGATAAACTCAATACATGAGGGGGGAATAGGCAAAATAAGTAAACTTTGGGTGTAAATAGGAGTTTGTCCCTATTTTATTCAGTTATCCAATATTGTTTGGTCCCTATAATTAGAAGACCCTTTGTATGATAATAAAGTTGTTTTTTCATTGCTAATCCTAGAGCTTTAGCTACCAAATCTTGGAGACATTCCAAGTTATTTTTTACTTATCAACATTAGATCACAAGTGTTGTGGTATCATTCATGGCATTTGAGATTTTCTAGTCGGATTGTAGTCGTAGTTTACGACGTTCTTAATTCAGGAAGACAAGTTCTAGGTTCATTTATCGGGTTGTTAGTTGATTTCATTCCAAATCCATCCTTCTTACTATAAGACGTCAGCCTAGGATCATATCATTGAGTGTACTACAGTTTGTGTAAGGCTAAAAATATAAAACAATTAAAAATGAAAGAGAAAAAGGAAAAGGATAGAAGATGTTTCATTTTTGTAATCGCACTGCTCCATGGCTTAGAGCATCGCAATATGTTGGCGTAGTGTATCCATGGTGTTCTCCTGCATCTGAATGATCGATACCGAGTATCTAGCATCTCACGCATCTCTACTCGTAACTCAACATACTCGCTACGCCTTTGCTTCTGATGCTGAGTGTATTCGGGATGAGGTGCATTTGTGACGCGATCCCGCTGGAACGATGCTCTACACTAAAGGTGGGATTGGATAGGCCTTGTTGCAACGGATTGCACAAGGGTTATGGAACGAGTGGTCACATGAGGGTCGCGATGGCGTCTTGAATCGCACTGGTGACGTCTTGGGTCACGCTGATGGCGTCTCGGGTTGTGCTGATGGCGTCTCGATTCATGCAGGTGGCGTCTCGAGTCGCGCTGGAGGCGTCTCGGGTCGCGCACTCCGCTTCTTCTTCAGCGCTGTAGGTCGCGTCCTCCTCTGCATCATTGGTCGCGACCTCGACGTCGTCTGAGATCATATCATGCTCCCCTAGTTGAATTGGATTTGCCCTCAAATCCGCTTGATCTGCGACAAAAGGAACCAAGTCGGTAACATTGAAGTTAGAACTCACATTGTACTTACCTTGCAAGTCAAGTTGGTAGGCGTTGTTGCTGATTCTCTTGGTCACTTTGAATGGGCCGTCGATCCGGGGCATTAACTTGGACTTCCACTTGTTCGGGAATCGTTCTTTTTGTAGGTGAACCCAAACTTGGTCACCTGGCTCGAAAGTCAATTTCTTTCGTCTTTTGTTTGCCTGTTTCACATAGAGCTTGGTCTTCTCCTCTATGTTTTTTCTCGCCTTTTCATGAATCTGCTTGACCATCTTGGCCTTTCTCTCTCCGTCAAGACTAACTCGATCACTTGATAGCAAAGGCATCAGATCCAGTGGTGAAGCAGGATTGAACCCGTACACAATTTCAAAAGGAGAGAATTTGGAAGCAGAATGTACAACATGGTTGTAAGCAAATTCAACATGTGGTAAACATTCTTCCCAAGTTTTTAAATTCTTCCTAACAATTGCACGCAATAAGGTTCCTAGGGTTTGATTTACTACTTCGTTATAGCTGTCGGTTTGTGGGTGAGAAATCGTAGAAAATAACAATTTTGTTCCTAATTTGGACCACAAAGTCTTCCAAAAATAACTAACGAAAAGTTCAGCTACATCCAATGCATCATCAGTCTTTTGACATGTTAGGAAATGCGTCATTTTCGAGAATTTATCTACCACCACGAAAATTGAATCTTTACCATTCTTAGTCCTAGGCAACCCAATCACGAACTCCATAAATATATCAGTCCAAGGGCGAGTTGGGATAGGAAGAGGAGTATACAAACCGTGAGGCTGAACCTTAGATTTAGCCTATTTACATGCGACACATCGCTCGCAAATACGTTCAACATCCATCTTCATGTGTGGCCAGTAGAAGTGATCCTGTAGTATTTTCAGAGTTTTTACAACTCCGAAATGGCCCATAAGTCCACCTCCGTGGGCTTCTCTGACAAACAACTCTCTCATAGAACAGTTAGGCACACATAAACGATTATCATAAAATAGAAAATCATCGTGCCTCTAGTAGCATCCCGAAGCAAATTTCTCACTATTCTTGTAAGCTTCTCCAAATTCTAATTCAGATGCATATAATTCTTTGATTTGTTCAAAACCTAGAAGCTTAGCATCCAAAGTAGTCAACAAGGCGTACCTTCGGAATAGGGAAACATCCACTACATTTTCCTTACCTTGCTTGTACTTGATGACGTAAGGAAAAGTTTGGATGAATTCTACCCACCTCGCATGTCTCTTACTTGGCTTGTTTTGACCCTTCAAATATTTGAGCGATTCATGGTCGGTGTGTATCACAAACTCCTTTGACCACAGATAATGTTGCCAAGTTTGTAACGTCCTCACGAGTGTGTATAGTTCTTTATCGTAGGTGGCGTAGTTGAGAGTTGCACCTCCGAGTTTCTCGCTGAAGTATGCAATCGGCTTCCGTTCCTCATTAAGACTGCACCAATTCCTACCTCGGACACATCACACTCAATTTCAAACGTTTTAACAAAATCGGGTAATATAAGAAAGGAGCGTTAGTTAGTTTCTCTTTCAATGTTTGAAATGCTGCCTCTTGCACTTCTCCCCACTTGAATCCCACGTTTTTCTTAATGACTTCAATAAGAGGGGCGGCTAAGGTGCTGAAATCCTTCACAAATTGACGGTAAAACCCTGCGAGTCCATGGAAGCTTCACACTTCCCCGATGGTCTTTGGGCTAGGCCATTCCCAAATGGCATTGACATTCTCTTCGTCTATCTTCAGGCCATCTGCACTTACTACAAAACCTAGAAATACGACGTTATCCATGCAAAAGGTACATTTCTTTAAGTTGGCGTACAATTCTTCCTTCCTAAGTACCTTTAAAACCAATTCTAGGTGGCCTAAGTGTTCCTCCAAGTTCTTACAATAAATCACGATATCGTCAAAGTAGACTAACACGAATCGTCCTATATACTCTCTAAGTACATGGTTCATTAAGCGCATGAAGGTACTAGGTTCATTCGACAATCCAAAGGGCATAACTAACCACTCATACAATCCATGCTTAGTTTTAAATGTTGTTTTCCATTCGTCACCTTCCTTCATCCTAATTTTATGATACCCACTTTTAAGATCAATCTTTGAAAATATCCTACTTCCATGAAATTCATCTAACATGTCATCTAGCCTAGGAATAGGATGTCGATAATTCTCCGTAATGTTGTTGATTGTGCGGCAATCAACACACATGCGCCAGCTGCCATCTTTCTTCGGCACGAGTAGCACGGGCACGACGCACGGAATCATACTTTCGCGAATATGTCCTTTGGCCATGAGCTCCTCCACTTGCCTTTGCAGCTCCTTGGTGTCCACATGATTAGTTCGGTAGGCTGGCCAATTTGGTAATGTGGCTCCGGGAACGAAATCGATTTGATGTTCGATACCATGTATTGGTGGCACACCTGTGGGGTTCTCTTCGCGAAAGACATCTCCGTATTCCTGCAATAATTTAGAAATCTCACTCGGCAGCACCGGTGCAAGGTTAGCTAAGCTCGAGAGAGCTTCTTTATAAACAAATAATAACACGGACTGATTCGAATGAAGAGATTTCTTGATCTCACCCGATCTCGCGTAAAGATTTGACGATTTAAGCTCGAGTGTGCTTTGTTTCTTCAAGTGCAATTGGTCTTGCAGCACTTCCTTAGACGTCAACGGAACAAAGACGGTCTTCCTGCCATTATACTCAAAGTAATGTTTATTAGTAAAATCGTCGTGTTTTACCTTGCGATCCGATTGCCATGGTCTACCGAGTAGAATGTGGCTCGCTACCATTGGCAGTTGCACAAAATTTCATCTTCGTATTTGCCTATTGCAATGGGCACGGTCACTTGGCTAGTCACCTTCATCTCGCCATTTTCATTCAGCCATTGAAGCTTATAAGGCCTCGGATGTTTTTGGATTTTTAATCCGAGCTTGCGGACCATAGTAACGCTTGCAACATTCGTGCAACTTCCTCTGTCGATCAAACCTTTCCATGAATAGGCAGCGGGTGTGGAATAGATTTTCTCGTTGTTCTTGTTCGTCACCCTTAGGTTGTACGTTCAACGAACGCCGTGTTACCAGCAACTCGCCCGTGGCCGATTCCTCCTCACGCGTCTCGTTCGATAGTTCAGCCGCTTCATATTCGGACTCGAACTCACCCTCGTCACGAAGGATCATTACTCTTTTGTTCGTGCACTCGTTGGCGTAGTGTCCTCTCCCGTGACACTTGAATCACTTCACGCCCTGAGCCCTTGAAGTCATTGCCTCGGCCTTCCCTTTGTCCCGCGGACCGAACTTCATTGCGTCTCGGCTTGTTGGGTTTACTTTGGGCGCGTCGCGGTTCGCTGGAACTGTGCTGTCCTTCCTTGGATAGCTCGGTTTCTCATCCCGTTGTTGGCTATATTTTCCAGTCCCATAGCCCGAGCGTGGATTCCTTCGCTGCTGGAGTTATTGCTCGATGAGGATCGCCTTGTGGAACATTTCCTCAACCTCCATAGTGTTGCATCTCGAGGTGGTCTTGAATCTCTAGGTTGAGTCCTCCAAAGAACCGAGACATCAATGCCTCTCTATCCTCCGAGATATGCGCCCTCAACATGAGCAGCTCCATTTCCTAAAAGTATTCCTCCATAGAACGGTTTCCTTAGATGAGCTTCCTTAACCACCGATGCACTTCTCGATGGTGATGGCTTGGCACGAACCTCTTGCACATAATTGTTTTCATTTCCAGCCATGTCACTACTGGTTCACCGTTTTGCCTCCTACAAATCGTGAGTTGATCCCTCCAACTCAATGCATAGTCGTAGAAATCCATGGCTGCTACCCTAACCTTCTTGGCCTCGGGATAATTTTGACAACCGAAAACGAGTTCCACATTTTTCTCCCACTCTAGGTAAGCGTCCGGGTCGGCTTTACAATGGAACAATGGAATTTTCAGCTTGAGACCAGCAAGGTCATCCCTCGGCTTGTCTCTTCGTTCCCTTGGCGCACGCCGCAGTCGGTGACTACTTCGGGACGAGGATGATGCTGGTTCTTTTCTTGTTGCTGGAATGCATGAACGTCTCTTGGTCGGGTTGGATGTTCGGGTCGAAATTCTTGCCAAAACTCATCCATTTTGTTATTGATACTTTGCTCCAAACGAGCCGCGAGAGCCTCGATTAGTCTCTCGTTCACCCGGCTGTTCTCGACACCTTTATCCCCCCATGATACCCTACGGTTTTTGCATGTACCTACTCTTGATTTTCCTGCACACTAACGCACGGAGCAGCCACAAGCGGAAAACAAAACAACGAAACACAAAGACACGTACGAGTAACAAGACCCGTAGCACGTACGATATATATATATATATTTTTGTTTTTGTTTTTGTTGCGTTCAACCCTAGCTATGTTCGAAACAAACAAACCGAATTGAACTAACTTGACGCGATCCCGCTGCAACGAGGCTCTAGACTAAAGGTTGGATTGGATAGGCCTTGCTGCAACGGATTGCACAAGGGTTGTGGAACGAGTGGTCATACGAGAGTTGCGAAACAGCTCTTGATTCACCGTTCCGTCTTCGAAGGATGTTAAGCACCAACGAAGATCCAACGAACGTTGGACATGACTCGCCAACGAGTTTTGCTGGATGTTACGCACCAACAAAGAAGATTCCAAAAGGAAAATCATAAATAAAATTCAAAATTCTGGAATTTTTCCCAATAAGAGAAGTGGTCAGCCATAATATCAAGAACCAAGGCCATGCAACACTAAATGCAATAATAAATGCAAGTCTTCATGCAAGAAAACTAATTAATATCTAGAAAAACACAAAAAACATTTAGACAAGTTGTAAATTGTGTCGTTGGAATGCAAACTCGTCTTAAAATCCTCAGGTTAATAATTAGGTCGCGGGAAAGTGACACGCGGACTCGTTAAAAACCCGTCATTGGAAAACCCCGTGGGAGAAAACCGACAAAGGGAAAAGAGTACACGCGGGTCAGTTACCTAATTACTAACCGTTGCGGGGCGGGCTTCGGCTTGAATAACGTTATGTAGGTTCGTGACTTCAAGTCAACTTGAATAATTTTCTTTAATATGGACGACCGCGAGGATCTCGGTGATGGCGTCCTTAGGCTTTGTAGCCTTGGCTCGGGTCATGGGACCGGCTGGTAGGGTCAAGGCCTCTTCCTCCTTAGCCTTAGCTCGGGTCACTGGACCAACGTCCTTTCGCCTAGTCGCGTCTGCCTTTCGTTTTGCTCGGGACGGCTCTTCTTTCTCGCAGATCGCGTCTCGGGTCGCGTTGGTGGCGTTTCGGGTCGTGATGGCTTCTCGGGTCGCGATGACGTCTCGGATCGCGCTGGTGATGTCTCGGGTCGTGCAGTCCCCTTCTTCTTCAGCGCTGTAGGTCGCGTCTTCCTCTGCATCATTGGTCGCGTCCTTGACGTCGTCCGGGATCATATCAGTTTGATGGTCCCCAGTCATAGTAAAAGGGTGGTGTTGACAACGGTGTGCTATAGCGCACGATCTCCATTGACTATAGCTCTGATGGGTTGGCGACCTGGATATCTGGTTTTGTTTGCTTGTCTTGATCGTTTCTCCTCTAACCCTCTGTGAATCATAGTAGCATACCATTTTTAGTCAGGGGAGGTAGGTAATGGTTAGGAAGAATAATTTGTAACTCACGGTCCCCTTCCTCTAAGTAGATCCAGTAAAAGAGTTGGCCCTCTGTATAAATAGTTATCTTTGTCTTGAGGGCAGAGCGATCCAACTTGTATGATCCCTCTATAACATCGTGAGTGTATAGTCCCAAGTTTATATCGAAACATTGTGTGATTTGGGAAATGATACCTCAAATGCATATAGGGTGCATCCTTCGGTTCCTTATTGGTGATTAGCTGCTGAATATGTTGAGCAATGAATGACTACGAATCGATGTCTCCTATTCTCTAATCATCATCTTTGTATATATGTTGGAATCAAACTCAGAAGGCCAGAAGGTCTATCCAATTGACCGTACTCAATGCACTATAAGCAAAGAGAGAGCTCGTAATAATAGAGTGGATGTACCTCAAGGCTGGATTTCGGATCCAAGTGGATTTGGTCCGAAATAGTTGCATGCCCCAATCATGCGCCATAAATGCTTGATCTGATATGTGTGTAGATGTTGAAATTTTTTCGAGCTTCCATTCTTCATCGCCAATATCCGCCCGAAATATTTCATATTGATCTAGTAATCTTGGTCTTGGAGGCAAAAATCCATGCAGGACCCATCTACATTCTTATCCTCTAGAATGAGGATAAGAACTCCAAGGTGAGACATTGGTTGTCTTTAGCTGGAACTGCATCAGATATCTCAATCTAAATTGTTCAATGAGTTTTCCCACTTGGTCTTGAATTCCCATGCCTTCTTTGGTGAATCTAAACGGGAACTTGGATGGTCGTTGTCCTTTCTCCGTATTGCAAGCTGAGTTGAATTTGTAAATACCCTTGAATAACATGGGGCAGTAAAAATCCCCTTGCAAAATTTTCGAAGAAGTCTTCGAGGACTCAAAATATCCAGCATAATTTGAGAAGTGGAAATGAAATATGATACATTGGAACTCTTCCCTAGGGATGCATCAATTGAAAAACCCATATGTTTCCTATTTGAAAAGGAAAGACTCGACCCTATAATAATGTCGGATGTCATGGTAGGACTACTTTCTCTCGTGATAGTTAAACTGTGGCCGTAGAACCTTTCGTACAAAATAGTTAACGATATCTGTGTACAATGCATTGTCTATTGTCATGATGGTAGGAACATTTTTATCCCTCCTTGCATCATCGATAGGAACATTCTCAGAGATCTCGAGACTTGACAAATGATCAGCAACATCGTTATCAATTCTGTTCTTATTTTGGATCTCTAAATTGAACTCTTGAAGAAATAATGTTCATCGTATCAGTTTAATTTTTCATCTTTCTTTGAAAGCATATATCACAATGTAGTGTGAACGATATAGACAATAATCTTCCGCCCTACGAGATAAGATCTGAATTACCCCACGAGACCACTGCGAGGAACTCTTTTTCTATCGTAGAATAGTTCACTTGGTCATCATATAGAGTGCGGCTCGCATAGTAAATGACGTGTAAAAGCCGATTTTTCGGTCCTAAAACTACTCTAACTGCATAATCACTATCATCACACATAAGCTCAAATTGTAACTCCAAATCCAATGATCGAATGATCAGAGGTGATATTAGTGCTTTCTTTAGCATCCCAAAACTAGTCATCCGTTTTGAGTTGAAATCAATCGGTGTGTCCTTGCTTAGAAGTTCCATGAGTGGCCTTGATATCTTTAAGAAATCCCAAATAAGTTGGCCATAGAATCCTGCATGCCACGGGAAACTCTTCATGCCTTTGATGTTTTTCCATGGTGGTAACTTCTCAATAACCTAGATCTTTGCTTTATCGACCACTATGCCCTTGGTTGATATCTTGTACCCAAGCACTATTTTTTCCTATACCTCCTAATTGAGCATTATGTTTGGTTTGCAGGTACTTGTCTAACACTTTACAAAGAACTTTTAGACACGTATCAAAGGATTCCATGGAACGAAAAGTTATGCAAGAAGACCTCCATAATATCCTTTATGATGTATCATGAATTGCTAAAAGGTTGCAGATGCATTACAGAGGCCAAACGGCATCCAACAGTAGGTAAAAGTGCAATAAGGACATGAGAATATCATATTCTCTTGTTCGTTTATATGTATTGGGATTTGAAAGATTTTTTACTATTCATCTTGGAAAAAGTGAGAATGCAATGCAAGTTAGTTAAGCATTTGATCACTGAAAGGAAGTGGAAATGATCCTTCCTAGTGTTTGAATTCAGTTTCCAGTAGTTTATACACATCCTCCACCCCATTATTATTCTTATAGGTATTAATTAATTTTTTTCATTGAGAATTACTGTGATCCCACTCGTCTTAAGTACAACTTGGACATGGTTAATCCATGGACTATCGAATATCAGGTATATAATATATGCATCTAACAATTTTAAAACTTATTTCTTAATGATTTAAACTAAGTTAATGCTTTATAGATGACTTAGAGTCATCCTTTAGGTAGATTTGAGGCATGCATAATGAGGGATTCAAACCCTTTTAGTCTTGTAGTGTATACAATGCTTTTTTGATATTTTATTAAGGGTTTTCAATAGTGCATCTACCTAGATGTCATCTGAACAACATTAACAATGCAATGATATGTGGACTCGAGACCTAGAAAAATATACCTAAACCCATGTGGTAAGGGTTTAGGTTTTACCTTTGAGGTGTTGTTGATGCTCCAATCCGATTGTACTTTTTTCCTTTCCTTTGGAGATGCATTTGATGTGTTAATGACCTTCATATCGCGGGCATTCACTGAACTTGGTGAAGTATGGTCTTATAGAGGATTCGCTCGGCCAGATTGATGGAATTTTCGGGCCAACCTGTTAACAAAATCGACCACTCGATCACAACGAGGGTCTAGAGCGTCTGAGCATACTAGATTTTGAGCTTCTAGTGAATTCACTCGACCAAAGCTGATGGTGTGCTCAGTTGAGCGGTTTGCTTGATCATTTGCTCCTTCAAGATCTTAAAGCAATTTTTGTTTATAACTTCCACTTCAATATGGTTTGCATATATTCCCTCGTTTGAAGCCAAGAGGCCCATCTGTAAAGGTCCACATCCCTTATCTCTCCAGCAATGTTAGCCACGAGAGCTACTGAAATATCGCTGAAACATATTGAATCCACCGTTGATGGTTGATTAAGATTTTGTTCTATGGTGAATTCCACAATTTCCTTACCGATTTTAATCATTAGCCTTCCAGATCTTACGTGCACAACGATATCCATCATATTAAGAAACAAATGCCTGAGGATGATTTGTACTTTTGCATCCTCATCCATATCTAGTAAACGAAGTCAACATGCACAAAGATATTTCTGATCTTCAAAGGCAGGTCTTCAAAAATGCCTATTGGGTATTTTATTGAACAATCTACCAATTACAATGCCATCCTCCTCGGTTTAAGCTCGCCGATGTTAGCTTCTTGTAGTCCGGTAGTGGGAGAAAACTCACGCTAGCACCTAAATCACAAAGAGCACTAGTACAGAAAAAACTCCAACTCTAGACGGCCAAATCCGTTTGAGAACTTTCACATGGATTCAAAATGTTATATCCATTCGAGAGTTTTTGGACGGATTCTGATGTCCATCCGCAATCCGTCCAAAAATGTCCAGATGGACGCAACCGTTCAAAAATTTCGTTTGGAAATTGAAATTCTTTTAGTGCACTGTCAATATAAATATTGCTTTATATGGGACAAAGAAGCTACCTAGGTATGCTCGCTTAGGGGGCATGGCATATTGATGACGCTTCATTTCAGATTGAGCATCATCGTCTTCTTCTCCATAACATGCTTCGTGGATAGGAAGTATTTCAAGAAGTTTACGTGGGATGGGATTTGCTTGGTTGCTTCGTAAATGATATTGTAATTTCTAACTTCTTCGTCATCTCCGCAAATATTGCAAATTGGCTGTTATCATTCTGCTTTCCTTGTGGAGATGAAAAACGTAGCATGGGTTATCGGTGGTAGTGGAACATATGTACGCTCCTTTTGTTTTCCTGATGTCACCATTGGGGTTATTGTTACTACGGACGTAGGAACGTTTGTAGGAGTAGATGTAGTAGATTCTCCCCTCTTGACTTAGCGGTTAACAGGTTCTACAAGCTCTTTTCTGCTTCTCAATGCAGTAGTGTTGCATTAGTCTTAGGGATTTAGATCAATTTTCCTAGGAGTATTCTAATTGGTCGAGCATGAGCGAATTCAAGTGGAGCGACTTGGGTGTCTAAATTCTTTAGATGCATCCTCCATTTGTTGTTCTATCGTCTGCTTGAAGTGATCGATCCTGTTCAGTCTTCATCCAACATAACTTTTTATTATGTGATTTTGTTCCTACAACAACTTAGAGAACATAGACTTGATCTCACCATCCCTTCCTTGTTGCTGTTGTGCAATCAGACCGGTCCTTGGTTGGTAGACCGGCTTGTTGTACAATGATTTATTTTGATCATTTTTGTCTTGGTGTTATCTCAAGAATACATGAGGTTGAAATGTCTCATTTTTTGATTTTGCATATTGGCGGTATACGTGTTCGAATAGAGGTTGTTCGACACATATTTCACATATTCATTCATATGCTCCTTCAATCATATCACCAGTGATCGCCTTTATTTTCTTGGAGATCCATAGAAGATGTTGATATTGTCTACTTCATGGTGGCTATTTGAAATTTCAGCTAAGCTAGTTCAGCTCAAAGGGTTAGAAATTCAATCGTTGACTTTCTCAATGGATGTTTTCTACACAGTTAATTAGAGCATTCCTTTTGCCAACCATCTTCTCAATTTGTTCTTCTAGCTGAGTGAAGTGGAAATAGTATAGTGAACCTCCACATGCTTCATTTATCCGGATGCAGATATCACTAAATAAAATTTGATATGAGGTACTTCCGACCTATCCCTGATGTGAATAGACGCATTGATAGCTTTTGAATATTTTCCAAGCCTCGTACAATGTCTCATTATTTTATTGTGTGAAGGTGTTGATCTTATTCTTCATAAATTGCGTCTTGTGTCGTGGGAAGAATTTTACCATAAACCGTTCTTCAAGTTGACTCCATATATGGATAGAGTCTAACACGAATGTGTTCTTACGTCTGATCCTTAAGAGAAAATATAAAGGCTAATAACACCACAAACTCTTCCATAAATCCTTAGACTTGCTTGATTAAACTACACAACATTTTAAAATTCATCAAATGAGGATTAAGATCCTTGCTTTGTGTTCCTTTAAACGCAATTTGATTCATTATTGTAAAAACGATGTCTACAGTTTAAGCTAGCTTCGGTCAATGTTCGGTCCTCGAATATAGGACAAGAGTTCGGTGTGCTTAAGAGCGGTATATGATTTTGTAAATTTTCTCATCTACAATTTTGTTTTCGATGTCGTTAGCCATGGACAATCTTCTTGCTTGTTCTCTATTGTTTCCTCTGAAATGGGTCGTGTACATGCAAAGAAACAAAATAAGAATGAATCTCAATAATGATCTAAAAAAAATAAAAAAGATCTAGATTCGTAAAATTAATAACTAAATTTCCCAATCATCCTTGACAACGGTGCCAAAAATTTGATGCATTGTTTAGGTGTGATCTAATCTATCAAGTTTTAATAAACATTACACAAAGACATAGATCTTGTAGTACTAGGGTCAAACACATGGACTAAGAGTGATCTAGATTATCAATTTATGAAAAACTACGACTATGAACAACATAAAGTGTGTTATTTACCTAGAATATATCCTACATGTATGATAATATTATTTACATCGAGACAATGCTTCAAGATTTGAGATTTGTTTTAACACATATGAATTTATTAAAGGTATTAGAAACTATTGTTTTGATTCTATTGGGAAATTCATAATCTTAAGGTGGATCTACCTACTCTCCTAGTGCAAATCCTTTTTTAGTAAATAGATTATTAGTGTCTCCGTCTAATAACTTATATTCCGAACGTGATATTAGTAAATCTACATACTCTCACAATGTAAATTCATATCCAATATCTAAGTCATGGACGTCTATGGCTTACACATTAGATGCAATATAGCACAATATCATAATTCCTAAACCAAATAATCTACCTCTTGATATAATCATTAATGTCTATTTTAATATACACAATCTAATATAATCTGACTTCTTTGTCTAAATTATACCATGCGACAACCAATTCCAATAGTCATTCAAGAATCAAAATAATGAGAACATGCACTAGACCATAAAACAAAGAACAATGAATCCGATCATTAGGTACAATAAATCCAAATACACAACACTTCTAGCCTAAAGCATGGATCAACTAGATGATTCTGCATCTCGAGATTAAACTACAATAAAAACTAAAAGAGAAGGAAGGTTGCAAAGGCGTAGTCAATCTCTTGACAAGTCACCACCACAACCTCATTTCTACCCTTTTCTACTGGTAGTTCAATAAATTTCGATTCTTTAGTGTTTCTGTCCTTTTTAGCACACTCCAAAAGCTCATTTTTCTTACTTTCTATCTCGCTTGTGTCTCTCTTCTGTGTCACTTTTTTTGTCAGTTCTTTGTCCTAATATTTTTCAAGCTTTAGTCATCCTTTGTTAATTCAAAATTTGGATTCTTTAGTGATTCTGGCACATCACTTGATCGAGCATTTTTATGCTCTGGTCAAGTGATTGCTATTTCTACGTGCTTGTCTTGTAGTCCGGAACTAACTTTGACATGTTCATACCTTCTGCTCGACCGAGTGATGAGATGCTCGTGTTGAGCATTTCCTCTGGAGCTTTGGTTCATCTTGTGTTTAGTTTGCTCGGTTGAGTGAAAAAATTCTTGGTTTGAGCATTTTCGCTGTCTAAACTCGATATGCTCATTTTGTTATCTAACTTGCGATATTTCACCATTAATATGCTACTCAATTCCTATAGCTATAATATCAC
Organism: Gynandropsis gynandra; assembly: GCA_036759665.1. Lineage (NCBI taxonomy): Eukaryota > Viridiplantae > Streptophyta > Magnoliopsida > Brassicales > Cleomaceae > Gynandropsis > Gynandropsis gynandra. Next base: position 19,144,282 of record CM071875.1, read on the forward strand.
GAAATGAAGCAAACACTGTGTAAAAAGGAACTAAAAGTGGTTAAAAGCATATAAAACATGATGAAAAAATGCAATATATTATAGAATAAAAACAATGTGATCAAAAACCTATTTAGGAACACGTTCAAAAACAAAATCAGATTGAGATAATAAATTTGGTACAAGCTTCTCTCAAAAGGTCATACATTCTTGGTGTACACCTGATAGGTTAAGCGTAATGGTGAAAGAGAATGAGAGAAGTCGTATTTATAATGGTCTGTTAACTTTCAAGTAAACGATGTAGAGTGTTGACTCTGAGAAATTGTGGAAAGCCACAGAACCTGAAACAAATTCGATCAATTTGAAGAAATTATGGACTTTGGTACAACCTTCACCGATATCTAGACCAATCGATTGTTAATTAATTTACAAGAAAAAATAGAGTGGACGGGAAGTTGAAGACTTATAAAAGCCATCTAATTCCCAAGGGTTATAATCAACAAGAAGGAATTGCTTATGTAGAAACGTTTTCCTTTGTGGCAATGCTCTAGTCTATTTGAATTGCAGCATACCATGACTATGAGATATGGCAGATGAATGTGAAAATAATTTTCCACAACAGAAAGCTCTAGAAAAACAACATGCGGGTTTCACGGTACCGCCCATGGATAGTATGATATGCAAGCTGCAAAAGTTCTTTTGTGGATCTAAGCATGCTTCTCATAGTTGAAATGTTTTATTTAACAAGGTAGTAGAAACATTTAATTTGTTACATGCGAATAAGAAACTTGCATGCACAAGGATTTTTGTGGGAATAATGTGATTTTTATTGTGATATATGTGGATGACATATTGATAATAGGAAATGAGATGTCTTCATTAGAAAGAACCAAAGGTTGGTTGTCCGAGCAGTTCTCCATGAAAAGTTTGGGAGATGCAATCTATATTCTTGGAATAAGGATCTATGGAGATGGATCCAGAAGGTTGTTGGGACTCTCTCACTTTATGTACATTGATACGATCATGTGAAGGTATAATATGGTAAATTTAAAAAAAGACCACCTTCCAATAGAAACTGGAGTTTCTCACTCGGTATGATTGTGTTAAGACATAGAATGAAAGAAAACACATGCGTAGAATCTTGTCTGCTAGTGCGGTGGGAGCTATCATGTATACCATGATGTACATGTCCTGATGTGGTCTTCGAACTAAGTGTGGCGCGTCGGTATCAGACGAATTCTGGTGAGAAATATTAGAAATTGGTGAAAAAATTCTTAAGTTGCATCAAATAATGATGACAAAAAAATCACGTATTGCTTTGTATTTTTGCCTACAATGGATCGAAAAAGATAGTCTTGATGAGAAAATTCATTAGTCAACTTGGTGTAGTCCTTTCGATTGATGAGCACATTCCATTATTATGTGATGACACTGGAAGGATAGTTTAAGTCAAGGAACCAAGGTCTCATCAAATATCGAAGTATGTTCTGTGAAAGTAGCATCTTATACTAAAGATCGTTGATTGTGGGGATGTAAAAATCGTGAAAGTAGACGAAAAAATGGGATCGATCCACTCACAAACGAGTTTGATGAGTACAAGTTAAGGATATTATTGAGAAACATAACATATTTGAACTAGTTCCAGATTTAAGAGTTCAAATATTTAGACCTAGTATAATTTTCATGTAAATTTTTAACATTTCATTTTAATAATTTGACATTGATTTCTTTTCATATGATGATTTGTGCATATATATTGTGTATATATATGTATAGTTGATGAGATATACAATTATTTTCCATGGTTAGAATTGAAAACTAATAATCATGATAGGGATCATGATACATAAAGATGGTTTTAACGTTTATTAATCATAATATATTTTTAACTGTAGGATGACTAATGAGACGTTTGTTATCCAGATATATCGACATATGTCTGACAATTTTGTATGACATGGACATTAATATATCTCTTCTAATAAGACTCGTATATGGATGATGCACATGTACATGTGATCAATTACACTATTGATATCATGTCTGAGAAGGATCTAAATGTCAATTCTTTTAGACTTGATATCAACAGTGTAATCGACCAATTATTTACTCTAGAGCAGTTATTGGAAAAATATTTGGATTGATCATTTGCTGGTGGCGTTGATGTTTGATCAAGATGACATCCATCAACTCTCGGTAAAAGCTTAAGCTATATGCTGTCATAGATCATAACGGCTGAAAAAGTCTTTGCCCAAAGCAATAGAATGATAATAAAATGAGGATTCTTGAGTTAATTCGAAATTCGGTTCTGATTCACATGTAATATAATTGGTAATCTATTGGGTTTGGCAATAAAACTATACTCTAGTATCATTCGAAACTGAAATTTGAAAAAGGAAATACTATATTATCTTGCATCGCAGTTCTATGTAATAAATGATGTTTATTCACGCTATCTAGCCATTGAGGAGTCTTGCTAGATGTAAATATTGATTAGACGATTAGTCAGGCACGATTTAGTGTTGAACCCATGAGGTCACACACTTAGGAATGATTCGGTATTCGATGATGATTGTTGGACAATCTGCATAGTAAGTACTTATGTTTTCTGCTATCACTAAAAACATAAATGATGGAAGGAATTAATCTATTGAGAATAAAAGTCTCTAATTTTTCATATGTGATATGTATGATAACATACGTATGGAGATACATATATGTAATTATCGAATAATTAGTACAAGGGAAAAGTGGGCGATTGTTGAATTTATAAATCTAGATGCAATTAGAAGATAATCAAGGGTCGATTAGATAAATAATTAAAAGTAATTTACTTGTATAATGGTATATTATGTATATATATATATCTATATATATATGCATAATTAGCCATCGAAATCAGATTAACAAATTACAAAATTATTCAGAACCAAAAACTTTGAATGCAACAAAAAGACAGATTTATTTACAGATTTCGATCTCGTCAACCATTAACGGTGAACTCGATTTCGTTGTTAACAGCTTGTGTCCCATGCCATTAATACCAAAACACATTCGTCCTTAACATCCCTGAATGTTAATGAATTCATCTTTCAATTATTTAGATTTAGAAAAACTAAACCCTTCAAAACTGAAATCTCCAACACGAACTAGATCTAATATTAAATTGCAAGAAAATGGGTTAGTCGTAAAAAAACATACAGCTATAGAGAAACAAACTATTAACTCATGTGATAAATAAATGATATAAGATATTTATTCCAAATTTGAATTTTTGTTAACTAGAATTCAAATGTAAGAAAATTGTAATAAATGCATGAAACTATAAAATATAATCGTTGTACCATAAATATTGTAACAATGAATGACTTTTTTAAACAACAAAACCTCAGTGTTTTTATATTTAATCACAACTTTCATTTTATTCATCTTTCTTCACTCATTTTTTATATTATTAAGTATTTATCTCTTTGCCTATCTACAAAATCTATAAATAGAATTCTTTTTTGTGTTTATATAATCTCTTCCTACTTTATTTTCTAACACTTATGAATTATTTTTGAATTTTGGGAGAGATAGATTTGGATTTCAAGTGTGGAATTAGTCACGTGCGCTCTCTGAGAGAAGGCGTTGTATTTCTCGCTTCTCTGCCACTTTTGTCCCTAAGCTCGAATTGGCTCCCCTTCTCCATTCTTATTTAATTTATACCCAAACTTTAATATATATATATATATATATATATATATATATATATTTACATCTAAAACTCTTTCAAAGTTACCAAACAAACATATTTATACGCATAAATCTTGTCCCTTTCAAAGGGAAAAATATGTTAAATTTGTATAGGCACTATAATTATTTTAAGGGGGAAACGTCACTTTTGAAGATTTATTTTAATCTTTTATTTCACGATCAATTTAACGAAAAAGATAAAGTTCAAACTTATTTTGCGCCATAAATGCTAGAACCAACTTCTAATACACTAAAAAAAATGGATAAAGAATCATTATCGTCTCAATTTATTCTATTACATGGAAATATATAAATAATAATTTCCTCGTGAATACCGAGTAATTAAATTTATGTGAGATGCAGCCAAGATTCTGCCACAAACAACGGCACCAAAGCCAACACAACACTTTACCGTATTTGCATACGTTCTCACACCTATACATAGACACATGCATACATAGTCACAAGCCGGCGAGCGTATGGAGGGTGTTTACGGTTGTGGATCAACGCCTGTCCTATCCCTGCCGCCACCTAGGCCGGAAACTCCGCCGGAGATGCCAGATTTTGGCGGGAAGAGGAATAGAATGGCTAAAGTTCAGAAGCTTGAGAGAGAGATTGGTATTCTTCAGGTGAGTGACTGAGTGAGTCAATTCGAACATTTCATGAATTAAATATTTAGTGTTACAATTGAGAGAATGCAATCATTGTGATTCAGAGTTGTTTGAAGATTTTAGATCATTGTTGTTTTTGTTCTTTTTTTATATATAATGATACAATCATCCCCACTAAACACCTTCGAAATCTATAGGACAGTATATAAATCATGCAAATCATTAAAATATAAAGAAAATTTTCGTTAAACTTAACATAAAAGATAATATAGAGTGAATTTGAAACAATGATCGTACAAATTAGAACTTTGTTGTTTTCTAATATTTTTGACGTTCTTGTGAATGGAACAGGATGAACTCAAGAGGGCCGGGGAGCTTCAACCTGCTTCCAAATCCTGCAAAGAGTGAGCGAGATAAGAAACAGTCAACGTTTTAGACTCGGAGATTACACTTCGTTATGAAATTGAAAAACTTTTTAGATATGCGAAAGTAAAGGGTTATATCGTCGATAATGTAATGGAGTTTTTTATATGCAGAGTTTCTGATTTCGTGGGAACAAACGCAGACCCTCTTATGCCGATGTGAGTAATCTTCATGCTTCTCTTGGGTAATGAAGGTTGAAACATGATGCTTTAACTTGTTCATGTTTCACAGAAAACATCGGAAGAATCGAAACACGAGTACTAGCTTCTGGGGATGGCTTTGGTAACATCTCTATTTTTTCTTCTTCTTCTTCTTCCATGTATTAGATTTATTGTGGAAAAACACATTTTGTGTTTATATCTTAGGAATGTCTTAAGTGCACTTCGTAAAGCCTTTGATACCACATAGATAAGAATTAAGCTCAACGTTTTCAAGATTATCATGTTGTGAATGCTTTCGTCTAAACAATGATAAGTTATATTGTTCCCCACAAACTAGAAAATGAATGGTTGAGTCATAAATATATTATTATCCAATTCTAAACTATTGAATTAGCTTTTGAATTTAATTCGACTTAAACCCATTTAACATACAATCAACATCTAATCATGAATTTGTTATAATTAATGCAGCGGAATGGCATGTATCAATTCGTCATGCCAATGTTGTTGTTGTTGTCACTCTGACTGTTCTTGCCATATGAAGTGCCCTGTTTGTTGCACAACTTGCCTGAGCTATTCGAAGGCAATGTTTCAATGTTCGTCATCATGTTATTGCGGAAATGTCTATTCGTGCAGCCAAAAATGCTGTGGTCAAAGCTTACCTTCTTGTGAAGATTGCTCAAGTAGCAGAAACAACTGCTCTTGTTTTAGTTATCTGAAATTGGGACAATGTTATTGTTGTAGAAACTCATGTCATAACTCTGATTCAAAACCCACGTCTCACTAATCTTGAAAAAGAATATTTCTTTACAAGATTAGAACTCTTGTGATTCGTGAACTATTATTAATTTAGACATCACATTACAATTCTCATTTTATCATATCTTAAAAGGAACAATATAATTTACATAAATAATTCTTCTGAAGAAATTTATGGGTTTCATACATGATAAGATCCCAAACAGACTTAAGCTTAGAAATGGATTTGAACAGAAATGAAAGAGAGTTTGAATGTGTTTGTAATGTATTATAGATCACCAATCTCCTAGTGTTGTGTTCGAGATCACTCATTTCCAAAGTTTAATACTAAAATTTTCCTTGATATTCATTATGGACGTCCATATGCTTTTTATAGCCAAATACATCAAGATTCAAGACTACAATTAGTTATAAGAACTCAAGACTAATCCAAGAACTTGGATTCTTGTTTGGACGTTTCATTCTTGTCAATCTTTCTTCTTGTCGTCTTATTGCTCATCTTAAATCTTGTTTATTGTCTTCATGTGTTGGCTTCTTGTCCTTGGACGAGCGAATGTGGATCTTATCAGTTCTTCCCCCTTTAGCGTTCATCTTGTCCTCAAGGTGGAAATCTATATATCTCAGTATGAGGTCATCCGTTGACTCCCATGTGGCTTCATCTTCAGGCACCCCTGTCCATCGATTCAAGACTTCTTTCTTTATGGTCTCCTCACTTCTAATATGGATTCTAGTTCCATGAAAGGACTTAAGTCCTTTGTAGTTCCCGTTGGTAGAGGATGTGCAATATGGTTTCCAATAGCCTCTTTTAGTTGAGACACATGAAAAACTGGATGTATGTAACATCCTTCTGACAACTTCAGCTTGTATGCAACTAGTTCGACTCTTTTTTGTAATTTGATAAGGCCCATAATAACGATTTGCAAGCTTCACCTTAGGCTTGTAAGCCAAAGATCTTTGTCTAGGGTCTGAATTTAAGATAGACTCACGTTCTTACTGAAAATTTCACTTGTCTTCTGTGCTTGTCAACATAGTTGTTCATTCTTTATTGAGCTTTATTTAAATTCGATTGTATCATCCTCAAAACGTCTTCCATTTCCTTCAACAAAGCTTCAAGATCTATGCTATCTACAGGCCTCTCGAGTCTGTTCAAGAGTCTTGGAGGTTCTCTTCCATATAATACATGGAATGGTGTGGTCTTCAATGAAGTGTGGTCAGAGGTGTTATATCAATATTCAGCCCACATCAACCACGTGACACAAGATCTTGGTTTCTCGCTAATAAAACATCGGAGATAAGTTTCCAAGTATCTATTTAGTACCTCTATTTGCCCATCAAATTGTGGGTGATAGACAATGTTGTAGACTAATGCCGTTCCTTGAGCCTTGAAAAGAGAGGTCCAAAACTCACTCAATAATGAATTCTTGTGAGACGTTAAGCAAATGTAGATCAAGAATAGAGAACATTACCCGTTTCAAAATTTCAAAAAGCCTTGGTAGCCTCCTCATTCAATTTGAACCATTTTTCTTCAGTAACTCTGTGAATGGTTTAACAATCTTCCCATAGTCTCTCACAAAATTTCTATGATAGCCAGTGAGACCAAGAAACCCTCGGAGAGCTCTGATCGATTTTGGGCTCTCTCAATTTCTCATAGCATCAATCTTGGACGAATCAACAACCATTCCTTTAGCTGATATGATGTGGCCAAGGTAGGGTACTTGTGGTTGTCCAAATGTACACTTCTTTTGGTTTACAAACAAGTGGTGATTTTTAAGAATATGTAAAACCAAGTGAAGGTGATTCACATGGTCATCCAACCCTTTTCTTGTGTATTAGGATGTCATCAAATAAGACTAGAATAAAATTACTCAATAGATTTCTAAAAAGATCATTAATTACTGACTGAAACATTCCAAAAGCATTGGTTAAACCAAAAGGCATTACTTGAAACTCATAGTGCCCTTCATGAGTCTTGACAACAGTCTTGTGAACATCTTCTTCTTTATCTCTTATCTGATGGTAACATGCTCTTAAATCCAATTTGGAGAAGATTGTAGAGCCATGTAGTTCATTTAAGATTTCATCCATTATAGGATTAAGATATCTATCTGGTATGGTGAGCTTGTTCAATGCTCTGTAACCAACATCGAGCTTAAATAATGATTGATGCTTGGCCTTATGATTTTAGCCGTCAACATCTCCTTTACCAACTTCTACATTTCATTTTTATGAGCAAATGAGTGTTTGTATGGTCTAAGGTTAACTGGAGAAGATCCATTGGTTAGGATGATTGAATGTTCTCTTGAAATTACTGAAGAACTTCCACTAATCTTGGTTCGAAGAATGTTGTTACAACAATCTTGGGTCCTTCAAATAAAGAGGTAAGTTCAAGAAGGAACACTACAGGTTCTTCTTGGATTGTTTTGGCTAGAGCATTAAGAGACACTTCTCTTTTCAGTAGACTTGGATCTCCTTTTAGCTCTATCTTCTGTCTCTCCTTCTTGAAACTCAACCTAATTAATTTCAGTTGATGCTGGTCTCTCCCAAGGAAGAAAGGTACTTATAACCCTAAACTACATCGGTAGTTCCCAAATCAAATAACAAAAAGTCATTCTTAATCTTGTAGCCTTTGATGGTGATACTTAGATCTTGGCACTTACCAAAACCGGATATATGGTTCCATCACCTATGGATACTCCAAATCTTCGAGTCTCCACAGCTAGAAGTTGTAATCTTTTTACCACCCTTTTTGCAATGAAGTTATTGATAGCTCCTGAATCTATCAAGACTATTATCTCGTGGGCTCCAATACATCCCTTCATTCCGAGTGTTTCCGTTAACCTAACCATGGAATTGATAGAGAGTTCAACGAGTTCCTTACTCTATTTTCCATCCATTACCTCATTTTCTTCTTTCGATTTTTCATCATCTAAACTATCTGTTTCTTTTTCATCTTCTAATACCAAGAATTTGAGTTCTTTGTACTTGCATTTATGTCCCGGATGCCATCTCTCTGCACTTTTGAAACACAATCCTTTCTCTCATCTTGTTGCTATCTCAGAGGCTGAGATCATAGGTAAACCTGCAGTGAGTCTTTTCACGGGCTATTGTACATTGCTGAGGAATTGTCTAGTGTTTGTTGTAGGTCCATTAGCCCTATATGTATGAGCTTTGGAACGAGATTCCTTAACCTCCCAAACCTCAATCATGATTGCATTATCATAATATCATATAAGCCAAGAGGTTTGTATCTCAATACCTGATCTTGAATACTCGACTTGAGTCCATTCAAGAAAGCATCTTCTAACACATCGCCTGCCAATTGAGGTGTTGCTACTACCAATTCTTCAAACTTTTTGCGGTATTTCTCTACTGATCCAGTTTGCCTCATCCCCATCATTTTTCTTAGAACTGAACCATCAACCATGCATCTGAATCTTTTACAGATTTTGTTCTTAGGATCAGCCCATTCTATCAAAACATTACTATCTTGAATCCATCTTGACCAAGTGAGAGCCTTTCCCTTCATGTGAGACAAAGTTATGTCAATCTTCTCCTATTCTTGAGTGTCATTTAACCCAAAGAACGTTTTTTCTCTATAGATCCAAAGAACGTTTTTTCTCTATAGATCCAGTCATCTGAATGTTCACCAGAGAACATTGGATTTTAAGATTTCTTGATTGCATGTTGTAAGATGTTCAGCCATCTTGATTCTTGAATGTTTCCTCTACTACTTTGTCCTTCTTCATGTCTATTCTTAAGGAATTTCCTTGTTACTGTCTCTAATGCTTCCTTCATTGACACCATCTCATTGAGCAAGGTTGTGAATTACTCCTTGGATACTGCTAGTGGTGTTGTCACTTCTTCATCTGCTGTTGTTTTTGTAGCAAACACCCCTCTTTGAGTCATCTCTGTAGCCTTAAGATCTGATACCAATTTTATAAGATCCCAAATAGACTTGAGCTAAGAAATGGATTTAAAAAAAAAAGAGTTTGAAAATGTATTATAGATCACCAATCTTCTAGTGGTGTGTTCGAGATCACCAATCTTCTAGTGATATATTCGAGATCACTAATCTCTAAACTTTTATACCAAAATTTCCTTGATATTCATTATGGATACCCATAGGATTTTTCTAGCCAAATACACCAAGATTCAAGACTACAATGAGTTACAAGAACTCAAAAGTAATTCAAAAATTTTGATTCTTGATTGGTCGTTCAATTCTTGTCAGTCTTTCTTCTTGCGTCTAGTTGCTCATCTTGAATCTTGTTTCTTGTTTTCATGTGTTGGTTTCTTATCCTTAGATGAACTAAGGGAATGTGGATCTTATCAATACAATTCTCGTTTGTAGTTAAGTCTTAAATAATTTATGAGTATTCTATGAGGTCTTAAATAATTTATGAGTATTCTATGAGGTTTATGTAATCGTTCTAACAGGGTGGAATGGTAAAATAATGTAAAATAATATAATAAATGCACTGATAAAAACATATAATTAAATAAAAAAAATGTAATTCTTCCAAAATCTTATCGTGATTTTAAAATATATAAAAATATTGAATTTTGTCATCTCTAATGAACAAAATAGAAATACAAAGTTTGAATTAAATCGAGATCCATACAAAAGTAATGTTTTAAGATAGAACTAGTTTTCAAATCCACGCGATTTGCATACTATTGAAAATGAAATATTTTTCATTTCATTTGTATATGATATATTTTTTAAAACAATATATTGAAAACAATGGATCATTCTAACTTAACATAATTAAGCGGTTGTTTATTGTAACACATTCAAATAATCCTCAAATGTAAAACTAATATATAACCATTTTAGCACTACAAAAAAAACAAGATATTTCCAAAACAAGGACCACCATAATTATGCATTGGACATCATCCTTTGTATGAAGGTTGTGAGGATCATTCAAAGTTTTCACTTGTAGGTAGATTGATGGGAGTGAAGACAACAATACCATAGAATATTGCATGCATCAAATGTATCATAAGGTTCATTAAGTTTTATCTTAAAGTTTGACATGTGTGCAAACAATTGTCTGATATTTTAGAAAGACGATATAAATCTTTCGAATTACTGTTTTTTGGGGCTGTAAGATTTAGATTTAAAGACAAATAAAATAGAATTAATTATACAAAATAATTTTCTACATACCAATTGTTTGACATTTTAAAGAGATTGTTTGAATCACAACATATGCACCACACATTACATGGCATACAAAACACCATTTCATAGATGGACACATGCAGCAATCCCTCGGATGGGAAAATATGGAAGCATTTTCTTGAGGTATATCTTGAATTTTTATTTGAAAAATAAATGACTACCTAGTGTTATGCATAGATGATTTCACTCCATACACTATCTACGGTAATTGGTAAACAATATTTTTTGTAGCATGTAATTGTGTCACACCTTGTTCGAATACTCCGAAAAAGAAATATTTGATATATTTTTACAACCGTTGATTGATGAGTTGAATTATCTATGGAAATAAGGTGTTGAAGCATATAATGTTTCAAAGAAACAAAATTTTCATATGAAAGTCGTATTGATGTGGACAATAAATTATTTTTACACTTACGGGATGTTGTGTGGTTGGAGCACATATGGACGTCTTTCGTATCCATACTGTATGGATGATACATATTAATTCTTACTATAAATGATAGGACACCGTGTAGATTTTATTTTTATCATCGTGTTCTTCCGTTAGTCCATTAACTAAGATGGAGCACATAATTTAAGAAAATATAAGATGGTGGATAAAAGTATCTTCCAATACAATCAGACTTTTATAATTATTCATTCAAGTGGCCAACAAGAATAAAAGTATTAAGAGTGGCCAATCAATCCAAAAACGATCAAATATTATAACCAAGCATTCAGCATACAACTTCATTACATATCGGAAAAACTCTAACTCGTGGCTATGGAACTACTCGGACATGGGTTCCAAACACAAAACACGAATCAAAAATTTCTTAAACATAGATATAGAATGAGATCCCTCCCTGTTCTAATACCATCGTCTTCAGTAGTTCCTTCGCGATATGAGTTCGTCGCCCCACTCTTGCCCCTCAGCGTTCTGCTCTCTCTCTCTCTCGCTTCGTGTGTGTGTTGTTGTGTGTGAATTGTCTCTTCTTTCCGAAACTGATCTAATTCCTTTTGCCCCCTTTGTTTTCTTTCCTCTTATTTTCTTTTCCTTTTCTCGTTCTTTCCTCTTTTTCTGTTCACTTCCATTCTTGTCCAGCAGCTGTGTGTGGATTTCCTTTTTGATTGCTCACCATGCTGCCTCTCTGCTCTAGAAAGTTTTCATTTTAGGTGAGCCGTGTCCTCCAAGCATTGCTCTAGCCGAAGGTTTCCATTTTACTCTAGCGGCCAACAAGTTTTCATTTTACTCTAGTCGTGTGTCCATGTATATTCCAGCCGGCTAGCATCCATTTCTCTTCTTTAGTTTATGATTTTTGGATGTTGATCATGCATGGCTTAGTGGATAATGGTTTTTGTTCATTTTTATAATATTTGCTCGTGTTAGTGTCCGATATATTTATTTCCTACAAATACACGAGAAAATGCTAGAAGATGACTAAATGATGCTTAATACTCGGTAAAGCCTAAACAAATGATGAATCTAACTATAAAAATAGATGAAAGTACTATAACAAAATAGACGTTATCTAACTCCCCTAGACTTGAACATTTGCTCGTCCTCGAGCAAGACTAGAACTAAGCACGAGAAGAGTTGGACAACAACCGAATAATAGCACAAACAATTGGAAAAATTAGCCATCATGCACAACAACACGTCACATGAACATAGACCTAAGTGTGCCTAGTTCAGACCTCTATCTACCGAAAGCCATTAGCCGTGCAATCCTACATATATCCTAAGTTCATTTCACTAACCCCTAAACAAATTCTAATATTCCTGTGAGACACTATTCTTAAGAAATCATTCTTTTTCGGTTCACGTTTTCTTCTTTTCGGTTTCAACACATTATTTTAAAAAATTCGCGTTCGGTTTCTAGGACGTCGGAGTTGAAGAGGACAACCTTCTACTTGGACCCAGATTGCCAATTGGCACACTCATAAGGTCTTGTATCCTTAGCGAAGTGAAGAGGTTTCATCATTGCAGATTTTTTTATTAAACTATTGTGATTACGCATCGACTCTAACCCATAGGACATAGAAGAAAAGCCTCGACCCACCACTTAGATCCAAACCATCAAAATCGATGCACTCATGTCAATATAGGGCTAAAATAGTTAAAGAACGTATTCTATTGACAAGGGAGTGTAAGCGCATGGAAATATAACGATCGAAGCAAATCAAAGAATGAACGGTATACTCGGAGATACAAGTACTTGGGATTGAGACCTAGGGGGTAGAATACAATTTTAGGCTATGGATTCATGCACAACTACTAGACTAATCGATGTCCAAAGGTATTTTTCAAGAAACCTAGACTTTAGTTTCCAATGCGACAAGGTTGCACAAAGATGGCTAAAGTTCAAAAGTTTGTATTAGATATCCGTTTGTCTAATCCTAACGAAACTAATGTAAATGCTAAAATAAAACAAAGAACTCAAAATCTGATCCTAATCGCAATTATGACACTTGAAAGAGTACCCTCCCTCAGACTTGAATGGAACACCGTCCCGGTGTTCAAAACCTAAGGGAAGAAATCACATGCAAAAACTCGGGGGAAAATAAAGAGGGTAGGAATGTGTGCACCTACTGTGTGCTTGCTGTCCTTAATTGATGCAGTTGGGTATATGTGTCTCTCCTTTGTTGTGGATGATGTCAAAGTGGAAAACCTGTAACAAAAGGTTACACAATCCAAAAGAGCGAGTACGATACATCGAGGCTGCTAGTAGAGTGCATGCGTATGAAAAGAAGAAGAATTGAGTTTTGAAAAATAAAAAAGAAATAAATAAAAGGATACAGGGCTCAGGTTGCCTCCTAAGAAGCGCTTGTTCAAGGTCACCAGCCTGACCAAGATGCTTCATGCATTAGGTGGACGTCCTCATCGTCGTCGTGTATGATAACACGTAATCCGTAGTAGTTTTTATATCATTCTTAGGTCTAGTTTTTAGTAGATTTAGTAGAATTCATTCATTTATCGAGTTTATTCGAGGACTTCATCTACATTTCGTGTTTTGTGTAGGAAATGAAGATATGAGGAGAAACACGAGAGATTATGGAAATTTAACCCCGAGAACGTAGTTGAGTGACAAGGTTCTACTTGTGCAAGGCCATGGATTGAAGTGAACACTCAAACACCGAGCGAAAGGAGCAAAAACAACATTTTAAGTCA
>CM071875.1:19158436-19185819 GCA_036759665.1 Gynandropsis gynandra
AAGATTTAGAACGGCCAAACTAAGAGAAATCAGATCTATAAAAAGGAGATTCGAACCAGATTAGAGGGGGGACGATTCAGAGACATTAGAGCACGAATTGGAGATATCAAGAAGGACGGAACAAGGGATCCGAAGCATGGAGGATCTATTGAAGACATCGGTTGATGAATAGGGAGCACTCTCTTTCTCTATCTATGTTGAATTTAGATTTCTTTTGTGTTTTGTTTTCTGAGTTCATGTCCCAGTAGATCTATTGCCATAGGGTAGAGGGTATTGCCAAGATGTAATGGAGTCTTGTGCTTAATGAATGGTGGATCTTAATGCTTTCATACTTGTACGCCACTCGATATGAATGAATTCGGTATTTTATCATGTTTTCAGATTTCATGGTTGTTCTTAATGCTTTCATTACTTGTACGCCACTTGAATGAATGATGTTAGGAGCCTAATAAACCACCGCCAGGGCATTAGACTTCGGAACTTAGCCATGATTTAGGGTTTAGCCGACTTAGAATCTACGCCAGGTCAATCGGTTGAATCTAGGGATTAGGATAGCGGTCGTAATGCGTCTATGCATGTAAGATGCGCAATGGATACATTGGTATATGCATGCTAGATAGTGGACAAGTCTACGCCAGTCAGTTCCTATAGGAGAGCTTGAATTCCCTGAACTCATGATAGTATCTAAGACCAATTATCCCGTTATAACTTTGTTACATCGTTGTGCAACTCTTGATACCTATGGTGATTTGTCGCTGAGTTATCCCATCATTAGTTTAGTTTGCATTTGTATTTTTCATTCCATCTACCATTAGATTCATCACGTCTTATTCATTAGTCTAATAGCTTATAAGTCGCATCAATTCCTTGTGTTCGACCCTAGTTGCTACACGATCCGTATCCTTGCGGAAGCGTTAGTCTAGGTAATTTATTACTTGATATAACGCACATCAGTGTACATAGCGTCTCGCGTGCATAGGACGCCCGTTAAAGTATAGCACACAAATCGGTTGGGCTCCTTGCACAATCAGTTATATCCTCCCAAAGTTTGGTCATGTTGTTCCCTAAGTTGGGGGCTCGGTTGTGCAGTCCAAATAGCTGGATCGTGCTATCCATAAGTTCGGTTGTGGATTCCATGAAACCGTTAGGCGTTCATCTCTTGTTTCTTTCAAATTTTCCAGAATTTGTTGGTGCGTGAGCCCTTTTGGTGAAGGCTTCATCTTCATCTTGGGTGCCTTATCGATGCTCCAATTGGGTGTAGGGCGTTTGGTTTCATTTCTTGGCGTTTCGAGAGTATTTTTGTACTGATCCGCACTGCTCATAACTCGGTTTGCACAAACATCTGCTCGGATCACGCTGATGTTCAAGGATTATTCTGCAGCGTTTTCTTGGTCCAAATTCAAGTCCACTCGACTCATACTCATGTGTGTATGATCTGAACACTGCTCTTGGAGTAAGTGGTCGGAATATCCTCCATTAGTTTCAATTTCGTTCTATTGTGTTCCGGATGCAATCTGTTGCGCACATTTGCGTGGAATTTTGTCCAAGTCTCATTCAATTTGTCATCCACGACTTCCTCATCATTCACTTTGTATAGCAGCTTCTTATAGTATATTACATCGTTTAGGTTTTTATATACCTCTTTTACAGCTGCTATGAGAGTCATCTCAAGGAATCCATATTCGCAAACTCTTCAAGAACTTTCTCGGCTAGTTTTTCTAGGATGTCACTGTAGAATACCGAATCCACCATGCACAGTTGCTTGAATGTGTTGTTTATATTAAACTCCAGTTCTTCGTTGCCAAAATTCAGTGTTAGTTCCGCACAATGTATGATTGTTTTTGCGGTGTTAAGAAACGGTCTTCCTTGGATGATCGGGATTTTCTCATTTTCCTCCACGTCTAAGACGTCGAAATCAACCGGAACGAAGAAATTCCCGACTTTTAATGTTATGTCTTCCAGCAAGCCTTCGGGGATTCTCACACTTTGATCAGCCATGGTAAGCGCCATTCGTGTAGGTTGAAGATCCATCCATCCCCTAAGATCCAATTTCTCGTATAACGATAATGGTAGCATGCTTAAGCTTGCTCCGATATCCGTTAATACATGGTTAATTTCATAATCACCTATTTTACAAGGGATCATGAATATACCTGGATCGAGCATCTTCTTTGGTAGATTTGGTTGCAGCATTGAGTTTTTTACCATTACGGTATCTGTCTCCACGTCTCATGGTATACTCATGGTACAACCTTTGTAACTTCATGGTATACTCATGGATTGGCCAGTTCCTTTGTTCGCAAGCACCTCTATCAAGAACTTTAGTGTATGAAGGCATCTTCTTCAACGCTTCGTGGAATGGAATGGTGATGTGCATCTTCTTCAATATCTTAGCAAGCTTAGTGAATTGAGCATCCTCGTCCTTTCTGCGTTGACATTGGGGAAACGACAAAGGAGGCGGTCTTGGTTCGGGTTTTATATATTTCGGCTCCTCCTCCTACCAGTTTTCTTCTTGTACTCTTAAACGTTGCTACCCTTTTCCACTGTTGTACTACACGTTTCACCCCTTTCAAATGTCAAAGGAGTGGGCTGATCTATCATTTTCTTGCATTGACGTTGTGGAAACGGCAAAGGAGGCAGCCTCGGGGCTGGTTTTACGTATATTGGCTCTTTTTCCTCCTCGGGCTTCTCCTTAAGCTTGTTGAAAACCTATTCCGCTGCTTTGATAGATGCTTCACCCCTTCTAAACATCAAAGGAGTGGACTGATCCACCATCTTACCACTACTTAGATAAATGGCATTGGCGTGCTCACGGGGATTCGCTTCCGGCCTCCCAGGTAGAACTCCTTGTGGTTTAGAGGAGTTCGCAGTAAGTTATGCAATCTGATTGTCTAAGATCTTTAGGTACATTTGAATTCGCAAAACCTGCTTCTTTACATCTTCATGATCCGTTCTCATCCCTCTAATTTTGGCGTATTGATCTTTCTGTCCTTGTAAGATTTAAGCAAGCGGCGTTAGCTTCTTGTTTCGGAGTAGGGGGCACTCTTGACTGATAATTCGGATTTTAGGGCTGGGTCCATGGCTGAAATATCTGGTTTCTTTGCATCACTTGTGACTGAAAGTTTCCCTATAGTTGTTACACGTTTAATGCACCGTCGGAATTCATATAGGAAAAGTTTGAGTGATTTATCCATTTGGGATTATACGTGTTTTCCAAGGGCTGATTGTTACTCACGTAGTTTACCTCCTCATACCCTTGAACTCCTTGATCATCTAATTACTCCGAATAATGTGGACGGTGTTATTCAGATAGGAGATTGTAAATCCCCGTGACTTGATCCTTCACTTCGGCTAAACCGACATATAAAGCATTCGCTTCATTCATATGGGCTACCCTTGCTGGAGTGTTGCGGCTATTCTCCAGCAGCGTTGCTGCCTTCATCGGCCATACGATCGATCAAGTCTTTGATGTACATAAACGTGAGGTTATTCAAGGAACCTTCACTTGTGGGTATTACCAGAATCCTCGTGTTGTCCATGAGTCTTTGCAAAAAATTGTGTATAAGATAACCTTTGAAACTTTCCCACGCTTCGTATAAACTCTCAGTTGCTCCTTGCATGAATGTGTTAATCTGATTTTTAGCGAGTTGAGCTTTACTTTGAGAGAAGAACCGCATCATAAAATTCTCCTCTAGCTATCCCTATGATCGTATCGAAATTGCCAGTTGGGAACACAACCAGTCTTATGCTCGTTGCCTTTAATGAGAATGGGAGGGCAACGAGCATGACATCCTCATCCGAGACTCCTTCTCCTACTCTAGTAGTTTGACAAAGCATCTTGAAATCATTAAGATGTTGATTTGGATCCTCAGCGGGTCTCCCTCTAAACGTTGTGTTGTCGAGCATTTGAATGAATGCTGGTTGCAATTTGACGCGATCGTCCCTTCTGATCGTATCGTTTTAATACGTATTTCTCGCATGATTTTAGAGATGTTTACGATATAGATGCAATGTTTACGTATAATTTTGTATCCGTTTTACTCGTTTTCATGTTCTTACAGGTTTTAGTGCATATTTGGTTCATTTTGAAGTTAAAGGACGTACACGGGACAAAGTACTAACATCGAGGATCATAACGGAGCAAAAGGGACGAGTATCGGCAAGGACTAACACAACCCACGCGGGGCATTCACCTAGCCCGCATGGGCTACAACCTCTAGCAAACTCAGCACGGGTCGGGGCACTCCTCAGCACGCATAGGTCATCATGGCATTCCTCAGCCCGCGCTGGGCACTCCTTAGCCCACGCGGGGCACTCTTCAGCCTGCACAAGGTACTCGTTCCAGCAGAAACAGCACAGCTCGGGCTGTGCATCAACCCGAGCGGATTCAGCACCAGCAAGGGAACCCATGCGGGGCACACACACCAGCCCACGCGGGTCGCGTCCGTCACTTGCAGAAACAAGAAAAGGAAACTTGCGGGAAAGAGGAAAATAAAGTGGTTAGTTGCCTACACAAAAAGGAAACATTGTTAGAGAACAGGAATATGAGTTATATGGCTGGAAAGTAGAATGGAAACGTGCCCTTACTCAAGAATAGAATCAATGCAAAGAAGAATGGAAAACTCACAAAAAACAGCAAGCTGCAACAAAGAGGAAAGAAGAGGAAAGGAAGTGAACGACCAAAGAGGAAAAAGATGAGAAAAGGAAAGAAAGAAAAAGAGGAAAGACAAGGAGGAGAGCAAGGGTTCGTTCACTTAAGTTTGAGGAGAGAAAAACAGCCGTTAGAGAGAGTAGGAGAGAGAGAGAGTTGCAGAAGGAGTTGCACAAACAAAGTTAGAGAGAGAGGAGCTGTTCGAGAGAGTTCTTGCGGAGGAGACATTCAAGGGGCATTGGAGATCAATTCAAGACTTCGGTTTCATTTGGTTTTATGTTCTTTAGACTTTCGAATTTCGATTATGTTGTTTGCTTTTGAACGCATGAGCGAGTAGTCGTTTTTTTCTAGGAGAAGGGATTAGCCCTTGGCTATCTCGGAACAACTTTGATTTATCTTTGAATGCAATTTCTCGTTTTCGTTTATCTATTCTTTATCTGAGTGCTTCATTGACTTGTGTTTCCGATGGCTACGTAGATGCATGTTTTAGGAACTTAGGAGAAGGACCGAAAAGAGAATTCTAGTTCCGGATAATAAGGTTTGAAACAACCGAGGTTAGGCCACGAAAGTAGGGTAGAAATGGTTGAGGGTAAAACGGATGAATCACAGATCTTATGGGTTTAGCTTAAGGTGTCAGCCACGAAAGTCGAGGATAACTTGACTAGATCACGTGTCTATGCCTTGAGAGAGGGTAGATATCATATTAGGATTGTCTACCTTAGATAACTTGATCGGGATTGCATGATTAGATAGGTTGATTGTTGGTTTCGATAGTCTTGTGGTGAAACCGGATTTCTAGAACGTTCGTCTCACTGTTAAGAACTCGTTAGTTTATTGTTTTTAGTATTTCAATCCTAAAATCAATATTTCGTTCGTTTGCAAGTTTGATTCGTAGTTTGGGTTTAGGTTAGTACCTGTGGGATCGACACCTAGAGTACTACACACGTGTTGTGCACCTGCGGGTAGTTTAGGTTATTTGTTTAAATTTGAATCGCATCACCTTCTAACGATGAAGACAAGAGTTTTGTATACCTAGGAGCCATGTATGATCCATATGTTAACCCAACTTGCATTGGTAGCGCGTTTAGGTTGCGACGTTCTGCCATTTGTTTTTCTTCACTCTCGCGCAATAAAGTACCTCACACAAAAAACACAAGAATTGGTTAGGCTCCGAGAGGTAAAAAATTGACTCAAAAAAGGAAATTAAAAGAAAAATCACGAAAAAATAAAGACTTCGGATAGGACTATATCCTAATTCATAAGTATCCCAACTCTAAAGTCGTAATCAATTCCCTAGCAATGGCGTAAAAAACTTGATGTGTTTAATCTCAAGTAATAGATACCTAGACTAATGGTTCTGCAAGAATACGGATCGTGTAGTGCCAGGGTCGAACACTAGGGAATTGATGCAACTATAAAGCTAATAGACTAATGAATAGGACGTGTGAAAATCATTTGAGTGAATTGAAAAGTAAAGACTAAACTACTCCAAACAGTGATAAACTCAATAAACTAAACACTGCATGTTTCGAGAGATGCAGGATGATGCAAGGAAGTACTAACAAGATCATGGTTATAGATATCATTACATATTCGGGGAATTCAAGCTCTTTCCTAGGGAATGACTCTCCCGAAGCCTAAACCCACTATCTAGCATGCGTACTACCAGTCTCTCAACTGCATAATCTCACATACTAGAGGCATTAAGACGTTATCCTAATTCTTAAGTTCAATTAACCGATCGGTCAAGATTCTAAATCAATCGAGACTTCAAATCATGGCTATGTTCCAAAATCTAATTCATCTCCCAATGTAATCAGAATTTTATAATCATTCATTCAAGCGGCTAACAAGAATAAAACCATTAAGAACAACCAATCAATCTGAAAATGATCAAATATTATAACCAAGCATTAAGCATACAACTTCATTACATATCGGCAAAACTCTAACTCGTGGCTATGGAACTACTCGGACATAGGTTCCAAACACAAAACACGAATGAAAACTATCTTAAACATAGATATAAAATGGGATTCCTCCCTATTCTAATACCGTCGTCTTCAATAGTTCCTCCACGATCTGAGTTTGTTGCTTTGTCTCTTGCCTCTAGGCGTTCTCCTCACTCTCTCACTGTGTGTGTGTGTGTTGTTGTGTGTGAATTGTCTCTTCTGTCTGAACTTGATCTCATTCATTTTGCCCCCTTCGTCCTTTTTCCTCTTCTCTTCTTTTGCTTTTCTCCTTCTTTCCTATTTGCCCGTTGAGTTCCATTCTTTTCCAGCGACTGTAGTTTACATTTTCTTGTGTAGGCGGCTAGATTTCCTTTTTGTTGCAGCGGCTGGATTTCCTTTTTGCTTACTCACCGTCCTGCCTCTTTTGCTCCCGCAAGTTTCCATTTTAGGTGAGTTGTGTCCCTCCAGCATTGCTACAGTCGAAGGTTTCCATTTTACTCCAGCGGCCAGAAAGTTTCCATTTTACTCCAACCGTGTGTCCATGTGTATTCTAATTGGCTAGCTTCCATTTCTCTTCTTTTCTTTATGGCTCTTGGATGCTGACCGTGCATGGCTGAGTGGATAAGGGGTTTTTCTCAGTTAATAACATTTGCTCCTACATATACACGAGAAAATACTAGAAGGGGACTAAATGATGCTTAATACTCGGTAAAGTCTAAATGAATGATAAATCTAACTATAAAAATGGACGAAAATACTATAACAAAATAGACGTTATCAGTTACAAGGCATGAAAAGTAATGATTTTCGAATTTTCATACAATGATTTCTTCCAATAACTATTACAAAATTTCTCCCTTAGACCATTCATGAGCCGTTGTATGGTTTTACTTCGTGTTTTATAAATATTTATTCGTGAACATTAAAAGTCAATATGTGAAAGTCTTTCAAAATAATATTCCACACATCTTATGTGCCTTTGAAAAAAGTCTTTATTCTATATTTACTTGATGTTATGGACGACACATATTCCAATTTTGATTGATACATCTATTCGAACGGATTTTTACCATCATAAAAAGAATGTGAAAAACAAAAGCAATGAGATCCATATTTAACAGATGAAGATCTAATTGCGATTTGGCAGATTTGACCTATTCCAAGAACAAACATATGATTCTTGGCATTTTCCGTTTCTTTTCTTTCTTTATGCATGTATGGAATTATGGTCATCTGAAAAAAGGTAAAGAGAATAGAAACTAGGGTTAACACTCACATGCTATGATTTTCCATCCTTGAGCGAGGTGTTTGACTCTTGTTCAAGATTATTTACGGTAATTCGAAAAAGATGAAAAGGGTCTAATACTCCAAAGAATGAGGAAAGAATCTAAAAAAAATATATCAGTTTTGAACTAAAATTCTAGGATAATCTTAAAGTAACTAAGTGTTAATTTAATCCGTACAAAAATAAAATCAAACAAAGATCAAATTCTATAACTCAACTATACTCGACAATTCAATCAAAATACTAAGTTGATACTAAGATCTGTATACATAAGTATTTTAGTAGGGAAGATTCTCTAATATGCTAAATATTGTTCTGTTACTTTGTGACCAAAATAAGATGCAATATAGCCATTTATCTTTCGTCTTACTAGCAATTCGACCAATTCTGCAAAACATATCTGGAGCATTTGGTACTAGATATCAAAATGTCACACCACCATCAAAATATTTGTTTGTATTTCTACTTCGCGTTTGAACATGTGGCTCAAAGTTGTAAGAAGTGAAGAACGATATTTTCTCATTCACGTATTGTTCCAAAATTGAACCCTCTAGACGAGCTTTTTGTTTGGTTTTTCCTTCAGATGAAACATAAATATCTCAAATGGATACATCCAATGAAATTGAACTAGACCTCCTAATGCGGCTTCATGCGGTAGATGAACTATCAGATGTTCTATAACATCGAAGAATGATGGTGGAAAAATTTTCTCCATGTTAGATAGTATAGTAACTATGTTACTTTCCAGTCTATGAACCACATCCACACTCAAATTTCTCACACATAAATCTAAAAAAAATATGCTAATAACTGAAACATGAAAATATTAGTATATTTTATAATTAATATATTTAAGTTAATAATCATTATACTATTAACAAAATCAACCATACCTCAAATTTCTGTGTGTGCATGTTTGTCTAGGAATTCAGAAAAACATATGGTAAGTAGTATTTGCATGAATATATGAAAATCACGACTTTTCATCTCTGATAACTTTCCTCCAAAACTGTCTATGCACCTTCCGATGTTAGACGTATAACCATCAAGAGATTTCATTCTCTCCATGAGATAACCACATGAAATAATTTGAAGTAAAACCTCTTAAATAAAGATGATTCAAAATGATTCTCTCATTAACAAATTTTTCATTTTTGCATTTGATGCATGGACAAACAAACTTATTGTTTCTTTATAAACTTGTTGATTTTTCACCATCGTCACAAACTATGTAATGCCTTCTATAAACTCGTTCGATACACCTTGAGCTTTTGGATCAATTCTTCTGTACATCCATTATCTAGAAACAAAAATATTCGATCTCGATAATGATGCAATTATAATCAGAAATAATAAGAAGGTATGTAGTGAAATATATGATAATTATGTGTAAGAAATGAATGATGGTAGGACGGGATTAAATAGATAATTTCTAGACCAATTAAAGATGGATTACGAACTAGGACTAATATTTTCCCACCATCCATCCCAAAAATGTCCCTAAATCCAAACGGTACCTCTACACCCATATGCAAATTTGTCAATAGACACGGCTTGCGGACATGCACTAATTCCATTTGTAATCCACGACGACCCGCTTTTCTATTTCAAATACATCTGGAAATACGAACGATTTGTGGACTGCTCTTCCATTCGGAAATTTACAGAGGATTATGGACAGAATTATCTTGCCATCGGTATTCTGTCCGGAAATTTCATTTGAAATTTCTAAATTTCTAGTACTGAAACTTCCAAATGATCGCCTAGGTACCTTGATGATTTGTTGATTGTGATGCTTAACGGTTCATGTTGGTTGTCAGTAGCTCTGTTTCAGCTAGTTTGGCTGAGATGTCTGAAACCTCATTCACTGATTCCTTATCGGAATTGTTCTTAGGTATTCGCTCAAGCTTTCAGCTTGTTTACCATTTTCCTAATATGCTCCCCTAGTCGAGTTAAATGAAGGCATGTCAACGATCCTTCACATGATGTGTTAATCCAAATACGGATGTCGTCTCGGAGTCCCTTAATGAATATTGAGATGATTTACTTCCAATCCATCTCATGGTGCGGCACACACACACCGATAGCCCATGAAGCTTTCCCATGCCTTGTACCACGTCTCACCATCCTCTTGTGCGGAGGAGTTAAGCTTGTTCTTCGATATCTACATCTTTTGCGATGGGAAGAATGTCATCATGAATCGCTCGTCTATCTAACTCCACATGTGAATGGAGTTCAGCACCAGTGTGTAGAGCCACTTATGTGCCTTTTCCATGAGGGAGAACGGGAGGGCTAATAGCATGATCCCCTCGTCTGTCCACTTGCTTGAAGGAGTTACACAACATCTTGAACCTCGTGAGATAGAGGTTCACATCTTCTTTTGGGCGTCCTCTAAACGTGATTTGGTGTAGCATTTGTAGAAATTTAGGTTGAAGCTCAAACCGGCTGCAATCAATGTTCGAGCGTCGAATGCAAGACATAAGTTAGGTGTGCTTAGGGGTTGCATATGCCCTATAAGTCTCCTCCTCCAACACTACATTTTTGACATTATCTATCATCTGCCTCATGTTTGTCTGCTTTTGGATCGTCCTTGTGGTACTCTTAATGTTTGGATCGAGCACTACGAGTCTAAAACTTTCAGCATTTCGAGTCACAAACCAAGTACTTGCAAATGAAAAGAACGAAAACAAAACAAAAAGTAGATCTCATTAGCAAAATTAAAAAAATGTATACAAAATATGATTTCGATTCCTAAACTAAACTAGTTAAATCACCATTAATCCCCCGATAATGGCACGAAAAACTTGATGCGTCATTCAGGTGTGATCTAGTCTTGATCAAGTTTTATAATTTATACCTAGACTAAACACTTTGTAAGGAAAACAACCATTTATTACTAGGGTTGAACGCATGGACAAAGTGTGATTTAAACTAATCACCTACGAAAACTAGGTTCATGAAATTGTATAAGGTAAGTGTGTGTATGATATGAACAGGTAAACTAAACTATGCTAATGTTATGTGCAAACTGGGACGGTGCTTCTAGACTCGAGTATTGTTCTCATGTATATGAAATTGCTAAGGATCTTGAAAATGTCATTTTTATTCTTGTCAGAGAATCCAATCATCTCTCGTGGACCTATCTACTCTCGTAAAACTAATCTTATTCCAGTATACATATTACTGACACATCAAATTTTGATATAGCCTAATATGATGTCTCCATCTAAACCAAACCATTCGACAAACAAATAATGGAATACAATTACGAACTAAAAGATTAAACCATGCAGTAAATCGTGAAATTAAAATAATTAATCTGAGCTTTGAGTTTATTAAACTTGCATTCATAATAATCTAGTCTACAACAAGGATCAAACTTATGGATCCACATCTTAAAACTATATTAACATAATGAACAAGTAAAGAGATTTTTTAGGATTGCTTAGTCGAACTCTCGATCAGTTTCTACCGTAAACTCACATTCAACTCGTTCTTATTAATCTTTCAATTTTTGACATAGTTTGTATAGCTTTTTGCTCCAATACACGAACCTGACGTGTTTCCCATCTTCTAGCCGCCCTAGCTCTTTTTAGTTGTTCACTCTTATCCTCCTCATCCTTCTCATGTTCAGACTTGCCCCCTTTTTATAGAGATGCTTTTCCTCACTTAAAATATTCAAAATTTGAACTTTTTAAATGAATCCGGTAAACTACTCGTCCGAGATGGCATGTGCTTGGGTCGAGTAGTTGGTTGTTCTAAGCTTCTCCCATGTAAATACAATCCGAATTTAATCATTTCTGGTAGATCGCTTGACCTAGCATGATATCGCTCGGGTCATGCGAATTCTATAGAACAAAAAAGACCTCTAGATGGATGAGCGCTCGACCGAGTTGCCTTCTACTCGGATCGAGGGAATCCTCTGGAAGAATTATGCTGCACTGTAGCGATCGAGTGACTTTGACCATTTTCGATAGATTGGTCGATTAAGCAACTTCCATATGCTCGACCTAGCGCTTCTGGTGCTCAGATCGAGCGCTTTAGCAGGATTTTTCTATGATGCTCGTTTTCTTGCAAAATGTCGCCATGTTTTTCCAATGTATACTCCTTAGTTATTGTTACCAAGAAGATCACAAAATGATCCAAAAAAGCGTAAACAAGAACTAAAATATGTAATTAGGAATGATTCTTGATTGATTGATTATTGTTAAGGTTACATATTTAAACTACAATAGATGAGACAAATAAGGAAACTAATAACAAGACAATAATATTCAAAAATATCTATGATCTTGTATACTAACTAACACTCCCCCGCAGTCGAAGCGGAGGCTGGCGTGACGCAAAGACTGGATGTGAACTCGTGGAATAGCACAGCAGGGAGTCCTTTGGTGAAGATATCCGCGAATTGTCGTGAGGACGGGACATGGAACACTCGAAGAGATCCTAGGGCCACTTTCTCGCGGACGAAGTGGATGTCGATCTCAATATGTTTCGTGCGTTGGTGTTGCACGGGATTATTGGAGAGGTAGACAGCGGAAATATTGTCACAATAGACCACTGTGGCCGTAGCAAGGGGACAGTGTAGCTCCGTTAGAAGGTTGCGTATCCAGCAAGTCTCGGCCACAGCATTTGCCACGGCCCTGTACTCGGCTTCTGCACTTGATCGGAATACCGTCGGTTGTCGTTTGGAGGACCAGGAGATTAGGTTATCTCCGAGAAACACGCAGTACCCGGACGTTGAGCGTCGTCCGTCAGAGCAGCCCGCCCAATCTGCATCGGAATAAGCCGTAAGGCGATGAGTGTGAGACGGACGAACCTGTAGACCATAGGTCGTAGTTCCTTTGACGTAGCGTAGCACCCGTTTCATGGCGTGTAAGTGAGGTTCACGCGGATCATGAAGAAAAAGGCACAATTGTTGGACTGCGTATTGAATCTCCGGACGTGTGAAGGTGAGGTATTGTAGGGCTCCTACAATGCTCCGATAATGAGATGGATCATGGATCGGTGGACCGCAATCTGCCGTGAGCTTAGATTTGGTGTCGCATGGTGTGGCGGTAGGGTGGCAGGAGGCCATGCCCGCTCGTTCCAAAATGTTTTCGGCATATGTCTTTTGATGGAGAAAGAGTCCCGTGGATGTGCGTTCCGCGGTGATGACGAGAAAATGGTGCAATTCTCCAAGGTCGGACATTGCAAATTCGGCTTTGAGGGAGCCAATGATATCTTGAAGGAGCTCTTTAGTTGATGCCGTGAGGATGATATCATCCACGTATAGGAGGAGCATGGCTTGTGTTGCGCCCCGTCGGAGAATGTACAAGGAAGAATCACACCGGCTTTGAGTGAAACCAAGCCGTGAAGCATAGTCCGTGAACCACATGTTCCACGCGCGGGGTGCTTGTTTGAGCCCGTAGAGAGACCTTTTTAACCTGCACACATGATTCGGATGGGATGAGTGTCGAAATCCGGGGGGTTGGAACATATATACCGTCTCCTTGAGGTTTCCATGGAGAAACGCATTCTTGACGTCAAGTTGATGGATGGGCCAATTTAGACGGCCAAGAAAATAATGAAAATAGAGTCTGACTTATCCAGGAGATACAAATTAAGCAAAGTCACTTAGTAGGCGTAATATCCTTAAAGACAACAGAGACAGATACTACAGTGGCTAACCTGGTACCCAGATCCTGCAACCTCCATGCAGGCCAAGAAAGCAACAACAGTTTTGCCACAACCAACATCACCCTGCAAGAAAAACCGGTCTATCGGGCAAGACTCATTTATTAACATTAACAAGTTTGCAAGTACCATAAGAGTCACTGAACATAAGTGTGTTGCACATGAATCACATTACACCAGATCGATAATGATAGAATGGCAAAACGAAATGGTAAAGAAGAAAATTAATTGCTGCGGACACCAAGATACCTGCAAAAGGCGATTCATTGGAACTGGACGCTTTAGATCCCATATTATTTCTGACACAGCAACTAGCTGGCTGGGAGTAAGGGAGTATGGTAGAGACTTCAGAAAACACTTGGTGAGAGTTGACCATTCTTCCATTAATACAGAATTTAACACCGGCTTTCTGAACTTATCCAGCAATACATCTTTCTCTATTTTTGTGCCAACGCCTTCGAGCATTTGGTACAAGCGTCCCAGCTGTGAGAAAACATTACTCTTTGTCTATCTAACAAATGCTAGTTTGAATTTATGAAGAAGAGCTAAAAAATGATAAATAAGAGTAAAAAACTGTGGCACTCATACGACACTACATACCTGTATATAAAAGAACTCGTCAAATATAAGCCTTTTGCGAGCTAAATCAGCTTCATCTAAATTCCTTGGCTGATGAATACCCATATATGCCTAGATTTATGAGGAGAAAAGTAGAGAACACACATTAAAGAGATAGTTGAGAAGATGCATTGCAATGGATTACTGAAGGTGTTGAACAAAGAACATTTTTAAGCAGAGAAACAATACTTACATTATAAAGCGAAGGAAGGCCAAAAGCTTTAGTGATTGCACGAGGGATAGGATCAATATTGGCAGGTAAAACTTGCAAAGCCCTGATAGATGCAAAAGTGAACTATGTATGACTAATACCACACTAATCCGATATTTTAAGAATATCAAGTTTGTAGCGCCTTTAACAATGGGGATGGAAGACTTGTTTTCACGTGAGATTGAAGCTTATCTTGAAAGCTAGAATGGAACAAATCAGCTTGTCAGAACCTATATTCCAACAAAGACGTCACTTTTGCGACGAAGGGGGTAAATCCAAACAAAATGAGAGAATTGGTCAAGGAAGAGGACGTAATACTTGATCCCACTAATGCTAGGAACGGGTGATGTCCAAACATCGGAGTGTATGATTTCAAAGGGAAAAGTGGCCAACGTAGAAGATTTATTGAATGGTAATCGAATGTGTTTTCCTAGTTGACACGCACGACAAAGAGTTTGTGCGTTGTCTTTATTATAATCAATGAGATTCGAAGAAAGCAAAGAACGAAAACTAAAATCCCCGGGGTGCCCTAGGCGGTGATGCCAAGTTGTCCCCGAGGTGATGAGAGCATGATCATGAGGTGGTGGCCGTGCGCGGGATAAGGGTGGAAGAAGAGGATAGAGTGGTCCCGAGCTCTCACATCGGAGAAGACGTGTTTGCGTCGGAATGTCCTTCACAGGATAACCAAAAGGATCAAACTCAACCGAACAATTGTTATCACGAGTAAATTGCCTAACGGATATAAGGTTTTTGACAATAGATGGGACGACGAGAACATGGGGTAGGTTGAATTTTCGGCTAGGTGTAGGGATGGTTGTTTGAACAGTTTCCGTAACGGGGATAGGAGATCCATTACCGACGTAAACAATAGGTTTGATGTTCGAATTAAAAATGGACTCAAGTGTACCTGATTGCGACGTGAGATGAGCGGTGGCTCCGATGTCCACGTACCACGAATCGTCGTTGGATTGTTGCAGATTGACCGCGTTGAACGCCTGAATTAGACCTGGAGGAAGGTTTGCGGATGAAGTGCTTGCGGCCGAGGAGTTTGAGGCACTTGGTGCTTGCATGAGGAGAGCCGCGTTCGTATGGGAGGTCGGCTGCGGATGTGAGGAGGTGACCAGTGATTGTGTCCACGGTGTTCCGTAGGCTGTTGGAGGAGGAGGAGCCTGTGGACCATATGTGATCGGCGCAGTGGGTGGTACGGACCATGGAGAGAGTGTGGGCGGACCATATCCGGGCGAGTATATTCCCGAAGGTGACCACTGCGGCTGGGCGTATGGGCCGTGGTAGGGTATGTTCCATGACCCCGGGAACATGTGGTTTGGTGTTGAATACGTCGCTTGCCCTTGTTGCCACGGACGGTGCAGCAGCGGTGGAGGCCATGGGAACAACGGTATTGAGAGGCAGCGAAACGTTGATTTAGAGGTTGAGGCGCCACGGGATAGAGGCTGCCGGCGGTGAGTTATTTGTGGTAGGGTGAGGGCGCCAAGCGAAGGAGGCTGCCGAAGGTTGGACCGGTGGGAGGCGCCAAGCAATTGCAGGCGGCCGAGGCTGATTATGGTGGTGCGGCGCCACACGAGAGAGGCGGCCGACGGGGGAAGAGAAAGAGGGAATTTGAAATTCAAAATTTGAAATCTGATACCATGTAATTAGGAATGATTCTTGATTGATTGATTATTGTTAAGGTTACATATTTAAACTACAATAGATGAGACAAATAAGGAAACTAATAACAAGACAATAATATTCAAAAATATCTATGATCTTGTATACTAACTAACAAAATAATGCAAAATGATATAATCGATATAGATATTGTAATATGTGATGATTAGGAATTTTTTTTAATAGTAATTTAATTCATAAAAATAAAATAAAAATAGGTAGCAAATACTTTTAATATTGTACGCAAGCGAGAGGTTAATTTAATCTTTTTATGCCATATAACTAATTACGAAGCTCATGATTATTAATAAAAAATTACAATAATTAAAATGTTACAATTCTTGTTTACAAAAATCTTATTGACAAATTATTAGATAGAATATTATCGTTTTTTCTTTACAAGAGAGTTTATTGACAAACCATTAGATATAATGTGATATTTTTTTTACCGAAGGTATTTATGTAAATGTATCATAGAAAATTTGAGAGTTATCAATGTTTATAGATATGTTTTTCTGATATTATTTTTTATCATTTCACATGGTTATAATTTAACTTATAGAAATAATTTACGCAACGAAAAAATTAGAGAACCATCCACTGAAAAATTTTTAAACGATGTTCACATGAAAAATTTTGATGAACATTAAATGGGGTTTAGATGAGGTAGTTGAGCAACATCCTCAAGATTTTCACATTGAATTTCAAATGAAAACCCATACAGTTAAAAAAATACGACGATGATCACAATTGTCATTCCTAAATTGGTTAACCTAAATCCTCTATATTTAAAATTTTACATATTTAATTTTTTGTATTTCAAAATTCATATAAAATTTATAGTGTTATTATTTGTCATATGGTTTAGTTAACAATGGGATGTTGTGACACTTTATATCTCAATGCTGTTAAATTTTTATACGGATAAAAATTTAAAGATAATAAAAAAGTTTAATAATAGGTAAATTTGTAACTAATGTTCAAATATTTTCTAAACAATATCCTTTGTTGATCATAGATATGGATAACGCACGGCTTGAATCCAAGAACATTAATCACTTTATTTATATATTTTTTTTCTTATATTTTTTTATTATCTACGTTTTTAAAAATTATTTTATATGTTCATATAATAATTATAAAATGCTTTTTAATTTATTCAAAATAACTACTATTTTTTTGTTTAATTTTTCTTTGGTTATATCGTTAAAGTATTTTTAACTTAAATGTAGTACATTGATTCCATTAGTTGCTCACCTTTCCAATATTGATTGGAGATTAATTAAATTTTGGAGAATTTTGGTAATGTGCTACAATAACCATTCATTTTGTTATCTACAACTACATTAATGCATTTTTTACAAATAATATAAATAATGATATACAAATAAAAAATTAAAACGTAATGTTTTATAACTTGTGTATCACTCGGATTTTAATCATAGTTTGTATAATATTTTGTCGAACTACAAAGTACAATTTCAAGAAAAAATTGAAAAGTCAAATTTAATTGTAAACATAAGAATCTTTGAATTTATAAAAAATATCATTTAAAAAAATTACTATTACTAATTTATGGGCAATTTTGTTGATTACTTGGTTAATATACCTTATTATAAAGATAAAATAGATATAATAGTTTCAAATGCACCATTTTATATAAAATCATCTAATTTGTATATAAAAATTAATTTGTAATTTTTCTTTTTAGATTTATATAATTTTATCAAAATTCACTTTAGAAAAAATATAACATTATCGTAATAATGTGTTAATATGTATGGATGACAAATTTATTCTCCAAATCATATATATTTTTAGGTTGATATATATATATATATATATATATATATATTAGTATTAATTCCGCGTTTTGCGCGGGTTGAAGTTAATACGTGATATTTGTTTTTAATAGATAATAAACGTTATATATATAGAAATACATTATTGTGTAATTTGAAATCGTGTTCCATTACATAATTCAAGTGTTTGATCGATGTTTCGCAAAAATATAATATATGTTTCTTCTTTGACTGTTAAACAATGATTAAGAATCCATTGATATTTCAAACCGTTCAAGAATTATGTACTGTATAATTTGCACGATTCGTTATTATTTAAATCACTATCGTACAATGAATTAAAGTTTAGATATTCTCTTAAACATGCAGAAGTTTTTCGTAGAAACGCTTCATTTACTTCATCAACAATCTCATTTGTGTGACATAATACTGCTCGGTCTTGAAAAAAGAAAAAATTTCGATATTCAGTTTGAATATTTGAATATATATGATTTGCAATAGTCTCAACTGAATTTAATGTTTCTATAATTAATAAATCTTTAGTAAAATCAATCAAGCATTTGCCGTCATTAGGTTAAGATAAAATTTTTTAGTCAAGGTTCAAAAAAGCGCTAGGCGGGTGGATATCCAGCGCCTAGGCGGAGTTTAGGCGGTGGCTAGGCGGAAATGTATAAATATATATATTATATAAATAATAAAATTTATTAAATTTAAATTTGCAAATATTTAATTGTTTAAAACCGCACACAATTAAATTTGAAACAAATAACAAAAACAAACAAGTAACCTTTCTAACCATCTAATTCTACTTCTCCATATTTTTCAATGAATTGTTCTTCGTCGGATTCAAACTCTATGTTAACTTCTTCTTTTTCGGAATCAAAATCAAATTAATCAAGCTCTCTAACCACAAACAAATCTTCCATTTGATATTAACATCTTCAAAATATAGATAGATAATGATAAAAAAGTTAGTTCTTATTTATTTTTTAAATAAAAACTAAAGACCGAAAGAGCTATAGATTGCTGTCAAATTTAATAAGTTCAGGAGTGATCTAGAACTCAAATTTTACATGTAATTTTTAAAATAACAAGCTCAATAAATATTACGAAATAATTTAACTCCAATACGGAAAAAAGTTTGGTCTTATTTGAATTAAAACTTAAAATGAAAAAGAAATATTAATTATTAACCTCTAAGCAAAAGAATAAGTGGTGGATTCCAAGGGTTATACTAAAATGTAATTTATCAAAGTGTCTGACATCCGCTCCTCCTCTTTTGCTCCCTTTTTCATGGTATACTCTCTCTCTTCTCCGTCTGTCGAACACTACCAAAGAAGAAGAAGAAGTCTTCGAATAACGGCTGAGATGGTGACACTGGCGAGGCTACGGCGAAAGACGCGGGTGATCTCAACTCCTTCGAGGTATTTTTCTGTATTATCTATCTCTGTTTATCTCTTTCTGTATGTGTCGAACTCTTGTTCGCATGTGGTTGTATGTGTCGAACTCTTGTTCGCATTGTCTACTTAGCAAAAAAAAATTAAAGGCCGCTTAGGCGACCGCCGAACGACTAATCGGCCGCCCGGGCCGCCCAGGCGGTCTAAACGCCCAGAAACTCCGATTTGCCGTTAATCGGGGCGCTCGGCCACCGCTTAGCGCCTAGGCGGCCGCCTAGGCCGATTTCTTGAACCATACGGTCCGGCCTGAGCCCGACCCGAGCCCGAAAATAGCCCGTATTTTTGCGGGTCGGGCCAGCCCGGTCCGGATACGATCGGACCAGCCCGGCTCGGATACGATCGGGCTTAAAATTTACGGGCCGAAACCCGGCCCAAGAGGTTTTGGATGGACTCGGACCGGGCTTCGGGTCTAAAGAGATAAAAAATTAAAAAATTTAAACGAGTCTAAAACGCCTAAATTAATCTATATGAATCCAAAATTCACGTTAACAAATTCCGAAATGCTAAACAAATCATTAATCTAATAGTCTAAAACACACGTTAATAAAGATTAAAAACTATTCCATACAAGTGCATAAATGAAGAAACAAAAATACAAACAAATTTGACTTGAATCTTTTGCTCTTCTGGTTTCACAATCAATATGCTTATTGGGTCGCGACGAGAAATCCATCGGGCCGTTAAATATAGAATTTACACATTACTCAATCAAAGAAACCAAATCAACAACATAAACAATCGTATAATCTCGATAATTTGAATTGAAATGTATAAATTTAACCTTTTTCATCGTAACCAAGTAACCAAGAATGGACAAAAATTAAGGTTTGAACGTTTGACGGTAAGAGACGGCTTTTGTATTTGTTGAGCACACGCGAGTCGACGCTGAAAGAAGACTCTGAAGCAACTGTGGTGATCGGAATACTTAGGATATCAGAAGCCGTAAGCGCTAACTCAATACTATGTGTCTTAGTGTTAGACTTCTAGAACTACTACACATCCATTTCGGTATGATCTTGAATGCACATATTAGGATCACGTATACATTTTTGATATTTTTCTTTTCACTTTTTTGTGTCACATATATGATATATGTGTAAAGTAAAAATTTATTGTATTTATATCCTTTTAATTTTTTTTAAATTTTAATTTTTAATGGAAAATAACTCAAATGAAGTTAATATATATTATAAGTTATATCATAGCATATAATATTTAGGGATTTCTATTTTAGAAAAACTTTTTGAACATAAAGAATACACAAAATATAAGAAGAAAAAAAGTTATTAATAAACAAAATAAAAAAATATTTAATTACAAAAATAATAGTTTATGCACGAGGAAGAGAGAGACGTCACGACGAGGAGATAGGGGAGGGAGAGAGCTTTTGAGACTGAGGGAGGAGAGAGCACTAGGATTAGGGGTGCAGACCATTTTCGGGTTCGGGCAGCCTGCAGGCTGAGCCCAACCCGGCCCGAATTTTGCGGCCCAAAATTTTTCAAGTCCGAACCCGGTTCGATTGAAAACGAATCTATAATTTTGGACCCAAACCCGTAATTTTTCGGATCGGATTCAAATCGGATTTTGGGGCGGATTTGAAATTGACATCCTAATATATATGAGACAATAAAGTTCAAACACAATGCCCGAACAAATGATTATCCGGAGTTAGTACTGATTATCGACGATGCTGACCTGTCATTGCGATGAATGCATAGAAAATATGAAGTAAAATATTAATTAAATATGTTTATTTTTTACTATATTTATTGTCAAAACCAGTTTCGCCATCCAAACGTGACAGACACATCATTATCATATAATCATATTATCAAATAGAAACAACTTTGTATCGATCAAATGCGCATGTTACGTAAGTATTCGGACCAAGGTTTAAGAAAATGATAGGCTTAGTTGGACGTACTTTATGCTTAGATAAATTGTATATATATTGTTTATAATTAGATAATTTAAATATTTAATTTTGAAATATTTATAATTATTTTATTTATAAATACTAAATTCACAATATCAAATTTACGACAACAGACAATATCATAAAAATTACTGATAACAGACGTTGAGCGAAGACGATGTCAGACGAAGGCAACTACGAAGACAAGAGACGAAGACAAAGGTAAAGGTAAGTGATGAAATCGATGGTGGAGACAAAATAAAAACAAAGATGAGATACGAAAATGAGGATAATAAACAAAGATGAAAACGGCATACGAGAGACGATGGCATATCAGAACACTAGGATAAAGGCAAAAGGCAGGATAAGGGATTCAGGCCAGACACGATAGAAGAGGTATAATAAGAGGAATGCCAAAATGAAGGAGAACACGACAAATAAAAAATCGTTTAGAAATTAATTGGGTTTTCGAAAACGCCGGATTAAAGCACTACTTTGAACACATTATTTACTTATTTATTTTTCCCAAATGTTTCAAAAAATTATGGACTTTATTAATTGATTTGTATTCAGTATTTATTTCTCTAATTTCTTGGAACGAAAAATTCTGTTCCAATCTACTGATTGATTTGAAAACCACAATGCTACGATAACATCAAATTATATATACTTCGAATATTTTTTTCAGAGCTTATTTATTGAATTTTACACAATAATCGTTGTGAAAAATCCATGAAGTTTTGGAATTTTTTTACAATTTCACTAATTTAGGCTTGATTTACTGTCAAACTTTTTTATGGTTAATAGTTTTTAATTCAAAATTGATTTGTAAAGTATAAATTGATTTATATCTTTTGATATATTATTTATTATATTTTTTAGCTTTTAATATTTATTCACAATAAATCTAACTTTCATCGATCCATCTCGAATTAGTTATACATAAGATTCTTAACTTTTTATTTTGGATTCATAGTTTTTTGAAAAAGTTTTGTGATATAGAAACCTAATCAAAATTTAATTATTTTGTTATGGATTTTATTCATAGTAATTTTTTGTTACCATTTTTTACACAATATTGAAATATAAAATTATGTAAAGAGGTTTTGAAATTGTTTTTACATAAACATGTTACAGAGGATATATATATATATACACACATTTAATCCTAAGATTAAAATGTAGTTATCCAGATAGCGCGGAAAAATCTCTCTGAAGAAAGAAGAGAAATGTGGAATTTTCAGAAAAATTGATGGAAGACGATGAGAGTTAGAGGGAGAGAGAGTGTGTCGTTATTGTAAACAAGGAAACGACTGTAATTCGAAAATATATGACCTAAATATCAAATCGCCGTTAGATGGAATTCGAAAAGACATGACTGCAGAATTCGAAACGACTGTTATTTTTTTCAAAATTTTTCAAATATGATGAAAAGTTCGGCGGTAATTTTGGTGACGGAATTTTTAGCAGGTCGCATTAGTCACATATATGCAAAATCGACGGATTTACGGGTTAACAATGATAAAATGTCAAAAACCAATCAAAACAATACATTTAAAACGTCAAACTAATTAATGCCAAATGAGGGTCGCATGGCCACATATAAGTATCAATACATATGAAATCGACAAATTTACGGATTAACAATGATAAAATTTCAAAACCAATCAAAACAATACATTTAAAACGTCAAACTAATTAATGTCGAATGAGGGTCGCATGGGTCGCATTGTCACATATAAGGATCAATACATGCGAAATCGACGAATTTACGGGGTTATAATGATAAAATGTCAAAAACCAATCAAAACAATATATTTAAAAGTCAAACTAATTAATGCCAAATGAGGGTCGCATGGGTCGCACGGTCACATATAACGATCAATAAATGCGAAATCGACGAATTTACGGGTTTATAATGATAAAAATATTAAAAGCCAATCAAAACAATACATTTACAATGTCAATCAATGGTTAAAACAGATTATGACCCATGTTTTCCTAGTTGAGTTGTATATAACCAATGTCTGTGCTTCAAAAGCGATAGTAATGTTTTAAGAACTCGTCGGATGAGTTTGAAAAAATTTCAAAAAATACATTCAACATTGTTTTCAAATGTCGATATTATTTATATTATTGTCTATATTGATTCTAAATTAGACATATACAACTCAAATATTGATAATGGCATGGGTTGTTTGGTCGCATATAAGGATCAATACATACGAAATCGACGAATTTACGGATTAACAATGATAAAATGTCAAAAACCAATCAAAACAATACATTTAAAACGTCAAAATAATTAATGTCGAATGAGGGTCGCATGGGTCGCATGGTCACATATAAGGATCAATACATGCGAAATGGATGAATTTATGGGTTTATAATGATAAAATGTCAAAAACCAATAAAAAAAACACATTTAAAACGTCAAACTAATTAATGCCAAATGAGGATCGCCTGGATCGCACGGTCACATATAAGGATCAATACATACGAAATCGACGAATTTACGCATTAACAATGATAAAATGTCAAATGCGGGAAGGGAATGAGAAATAGACTACTATAGAAGTTCGGGAGCATCGGCAATCAAAACAATACATTTACAACGTCAAACTAATTAATGCCAAATGAGGGTCGCATGGGTTGCATGGGCCGCACGGTCATATATAAGGATCAATAAATGCGAAATCGACGAATTTACGGGTTTATAATGATAAAAATATAATAAACCAATCAAAAAAATACACATACAACTTCAATCAATGGTTAAAACAGATTATGACCCATGTTTCCCTAGTTGAGTTTTGTATAACTAATGCATGTGCTTCAAAAGCGATAGTAGTGTTGTAAGAACTCGTCCGATGAGTTTGAAAAAATTTCAAAAAATACATTCAACATTGTTTTCAAATGTCAATATTATTTATATTATTGTCTATATTGGTCGCATTGGTCGCATGAGTCATATTTGTTCGCATGAGGTCGCATGAGTCCGATGTGTTCTAATTTAATCCAATTGAGGGTCGCATGGGTCGAATTATAATGAAGAATTTATCGAATTATAATGATGAAAGTCACAAAAGGTTTAATCAAAATAATAAAAATAATATAGTATTACATAATTACTAACTAACAAACCTTTCTTTTTTTTGAAGTCGGCGTTGTCTCGGTTGTCACGTTCCAACCACTGCCAGTGATGCTGGCTTTTGAAGATGGAGTTTGTCTCAACAAAGAAGACGGGGTTTGTCTCGAGAAAAATTGGCTTTGTATCGACGGAGAAGACGGGGTTTGTCTCGACAAAAATGGGTTTTGTATCGAAGAATAAGACGGGATTTGTCTCGACGAAGATGGGGTTTGTCTCGACGAAGCAGACGGATTTTCTCGATGAAGATGGGGTACTTCTCCGAGCCTCATCGGGTCCAGGATAACGATTATGACCCATGTTTTCCTAGTTGAGTTGTGTATAACCGCTTTGCCATTTCTGAGCAAGCATAGGAGGTAGAACCGTAAAGTTGGTCACTTGGGGAGGAATGTCCCAATCACTGCAATCAGGAACCAGATACACGATTTCTTGGTAAGCCAAACGCCATGACTCCTGAAGGTAGTAGTTTGAACATAGATCAGGTATCTTGTGACCTTTACCAACCTTATGTGATGTCGCAATTGCGTGACTGCATGGATACTTATCCACATCAAACATTTTGCAGTCGCACGTTCTTTTTTGAAGACTCATTACAAATCTTCTACCCATCTCATTTCTCAACTCATACTCATCACTCAGACAGTTCAATTCAATAACATCATACTTGGATGCTTGTACAAACCGTTCATATAACGTTTTCTCAACGTAAGGTGTTAACTTTTGAGAATCATCACTGGTAGCTGCCTCTAACCAATACCTATTGAACCGTTCCACTGTCTTTCCCAAACAAATATCTAAAAGCCCTAGGATCATAATTTTTTTTACTTCAACGTTGAATTTATTGACTCGGTGCCATTAGTGGTTAAAAAGTTGTACCTTTCCCCCTTAAATTTGCATCTTGCCCACTTAACGGGATCAAGTTCCTCTTTCCCCAATTACTTTGCAACATTAGGATACCTGCGCAAAGGTCAAAAAGGTAAAAAATGGCCACAAAGGTCACAACAGTCACAAGAGTGGTAGAGGTACAAGGTTGCAAGGGTACGAGGGTCACAGGGGTACAAGGGTCGCAGAGGGTACGAGGGTCGCAGTGGTACGAGGGTCGCAGGGGTACGAGGGTCTCAGAGGCACGAGGGTCGCAAGGGTACGAGGGTCGCAGGGGTACAAGGGTCACAGGGGCACCAGGGTTGCAGGGGTCAAAGGGTCGCAAAGGGTACAAGGGTGGCAGAGGTGCAAGGCTCGCAAAGGGTACAAGGGTCGCAGAGGTCGCAAAAGTTACAAAAGTCATTTTTGTACCTGGCCTTCAAATGATTCAATAGCACTTCAAATTAGTTCTCTGTGTATGCTGCTGCACATTTGAAGAACATTTTCGCCACAGTATAACCCTTTGATGTCTTTCTACCATGGCCTTTATTGACGTAGCTCTTTATATTTTGCGATATATGACGCACACAAAAACCATGATCAGCTTCTTTATACACTTGTTTGACTGCTTCGATCAAGCTTTTATGGCGATCAGATATCACAACGACATCACGTCCGTCCGGTATCACATTTTTCAATCTTGATATAAACCACGTCCATGATTCGTCCTTCTCTTTGTCGGCTATTCCCTATTGATAACACGTAAATTTTATCAGTTTTAGGTTAGATATTAGTATCATTTTCGCATATATTTCTTAGTTAGAGTTACATTCCTACGATTATTCTTTACATACGCCCGTTTTGTTGGTTTTCAGGTTTTAAGGCGACAAGGCCTAAACGAGCATAAAAAGGCGAATTTCTGAGTAAAACCACTCGGAGCCAAAATCAAGCCTCGGAACTCAAAGGAACACCCGAGCAACGAGCGGAAAAGAGCAAAAACATGGATTGAAGAGTGCCCGCTCGGGCACCGAGGTCTACCCGCTCGGGCAAAACCTACGGGGTTTAATTGCAACACCTTGCACGACCCGGGCACGAAGACTACATGATCAGGTAGTAATACCAGATCGGGCACAACAAGGTACCCGCTCGGGCAATTAATTGTTCCTGAAAATCCCCGAGATTTTACACGACTCGGGCTGTTCAACCACGCGATCGGGAAGCAATGCCCGATCAGGCAGGACGAAGTACATGACCGGGTGCGCCTCTGCACGATCGGGTAAAAGGTGTACCCGAGCGGGCCGCCTTTCTTGCAACAACCTTGATTTTGAATTCAAACGAGCAAATTTATAGACCAGAAGAGATCCAGACGCAAGGGGGCGACGCCTAGGGCAAGGAAAGGCTTGGAAATCATCAGGAAAGGCTTGGGAGACGCCGGAGAAGGAGAGAAGCATCAATCCACACATCGGTAACACAATAGGGAAGATCAAGTCATTGAGTTTCCTAGGGTTTATCATGTTAAGTGTTATGTCATCTTCTTCGTCTGTAATCTCCATGAGTGATTAGATTCCCAACTATGGGTTAGGGATATCGGATTGTAACGGATGTACAAATTTATGCGTTAATGCTTAGATCTATTGTATTTATCTTGATATTTGGTTCTACAATCAACATCATAACTCTTATACTAGTGCTGCCCGCTCAGTAACATAGGAATTCATATTTTGCTGGAAGGTTAAAGTATGAATCCGGAACTGTTGAGTTGTAGGTTAAGTTCGATTAATGAGAATCTGACCGGTCGGTTAATCGACTTAGGAATTAGGATTGCGTTCGTAAAGCTGCTATAGTATGGGACCGGTCGGTTAATCGACTTAGGAATTAGGATTGCGTTTGTAAAGCTGCCATAGTACGGGTTAATCACTGCTAGAAGGTAGGGTTGCACGTACGCATGGTTAGGAGGTCTAGGCTCGGCAAAATCATTCCTCACAATAGAGCATGAATTTCCCATTATCAAGATAATTCGATAGGTTTATGATCTTTAGTTGTTACATGCATGCGATTCCCGGTATCCCGACACCCGTAGTGTTCTTCATCGCCAAGTCTTCCAACCCCCACTATCGTTGCCACCATTAGTTTAGTCTT
>CM071875.1:19208726-19226299 GCA_036759665.1 Gynandropsis gynandra
GTACTAAACTGGGAGAAGTGTCACTTCATGGTACGGAAAGGAATTGTTCTAGGGCACAAGATCTCAGAAAAGGGGATTGAGGTCGACAAGGCTAAGGTTGAGGTGATTGAGAAGCTACCCCCTCCTAGAAATGTCAAAGCAATTCGTAGCTTCCTTGGGCATGCGGGGTTTTATCGAAGATTCATCAAGGACTTCTCCAAGATTTCCAAACCGCTCACCGACCTCTTGAGTAAAGATGCTGTATTCGAGTTTAACGAGGAGTGTCATGATGCCTTCGAGAAGCTCAAGAAAGCGTTGATTTCGCCCCCTATCATCCAGCCTTCGGATTCGAAGCTCCCTTTTGAGCTTATGTGCGATGCAAGTGACTACGCTTTGGGGGCTGTATTGGGACGATGAAAGGATAAGGTGATGCATGCCATCTATTACGCCAGCCGTACTTTAGATGACGCTCAGTGCAATTACTCCACTACGGAGAAAGAGCTGCTGGCCATTGTCTTTGCTTTCGAGAAGTTTCGCTCCTACCTTGTTGGATCCAAGGTAATTGTCTACTCCGATCATGCAGCACTGAAATATTTGATCAACAAAAAGGATGCGAAACCAAGGTTGATTCGGTGGGTCTTAGTCCTTCAAGAATTCGATTTGGAGATACGGCCATTCTTCTGACTATACAGCAGGACATTTCGCCCCCAGAACGGCAGCAAAAGTTCTCCAAACTGGATTCTATTGGCCTACGCTCTTCAGGGACGTTCACATGTATGTCTCAGCTTGTGACGTATGTCAAAGGACGGGAAACATCTCTAGAAGACAGGAGGGACCTCAGCAATATATCTTGGAAGTCGAGCCATTTGATGTATGGGGCATCAATTTCATGGGACCATTTCCTTCGTCTTGCGGATGTATTTCCATCCTCTTATAGCCGCTCCGACAGCCATAAAAAGGTATTTGAAGCTTTTCCCATCATTTTTTAGCACAAGATATGCGATAGATGCGGAAATTATTTGTGTAAACATGTGCAACCACCTTGCAAGCCTCCTATAATGTTCAAAGTCATCACCACAAATCTCCTTTGAGCACCGCATCTGCCTCTTAATGCCATCAAATACGATACATTGGCACCGTAATTTGTTTTTACACGAGCCATCAATTCTTTTGCTGGAGGTGTTTCATTATTTCCGGCATATTCCTCTTTCAAATAATCCTTAACCATTTGCGTTGTACCCTTTGTAGCTTCGGTCCGTTTAGATATAGGTGAACAGTTATGAATGGGATGGTGCGTTCTCACACTAAACCGTTTGGAATTCGGGATTGTTGCCACGCGTAATTTCCATTTACAACAACTTCCGGAAAACTTGCACCGTACTTCCCACAGCTTCGTATCAAATCTCAGTGTTGTATATCTAAACGAAGTGTCGATTGAACCCTTCCTTACAAATGCCTATACATTCTTCTTGCTATCAAACTCTTGCCCAATTTTAAGATCCAATCCATCTTCGAACTCGAAGATATTATTTTCGCTATCGTGAACTACCATTTCCGAGTATTTCTCACCATCACCATACTTATGCTCAGTTGACACATCAGAATCAACTCTATTACTGACACAAACAACTCCATCAACTACCACATTAATGGCACACCCACCATCTTCTCTTAATTCGCTTGTATGTTCACAATTAGAACTTTCCGAATCCAAAATATTTATTATTTTCGGTTCTCAACTCTACTTTTGTTATTTTGACCTACAATAACACAGTCAACATAATCTACAACACCTCGATCCTCACCTTCTTTGGCAATGCTTCGAAAAGAAGGAATTAGTGGCTCAATTTCCCTCTTAATTTCGATTTCACACTTCACACTTGCCAATTCTATCCCACATACAGCAGTGGTCGAATTCCTCTTATGCGATCGAACAGATAACAAATAAGATGCTTGCCATTCATTATATATGCCGGCTTCCTATTTTCATAAATATTGGGCAGATAGCTTAACTTCAACTTCGTTGTATTATTTCCCACCATCATCTCTGTGAATAACTCATGAATCAATTGCTGATATGTCAGACTAACCGGAGGACATAAGAAAAATATTCTCTGGTTTTCCTAAACTCTACCAACCCATTCAGATTCTCCATTTGGGTTTTCCCCATTTACCATCATACAAAAAATAAATCAGTGTGATTTTCTCATCCACCGTATCCATTACATCTGTAACAAAAACATAAAAAGAGGGGTAAATTTTGTGACCTGTTGCGACCGTGCGACTTGATGAGACTCTGTGACCCAGTGCGACCGTGCAACCCTTGTACCCTTGCGACCCTTTGACCCCTCTGCGACCCTTGTACCCCTTTGCGACCCTTGTACCCCTCTTCCACCCTTGTACCTTTGCGACCCTTGTACCCCTTTGCAACCCTTGTACCCCTCTGCCACCCTCTTACCTCTCTGACCCTTGTACCCTTTTCGACCCTTGTACCTCTACGACCCTTGTATCCATGCGACCCTTGGACCCCTGCGACCCTTTAAACCCTTTGCGACCCTTTCCCCATGCGACCCTTGGACCCCTTTGCGACCCCTTTACCTCTGCAACCCTTGGACCCCTGCGACGACCTTTGATCCCTTTGACCCCTCGATGAGACTCTGTGACCCGGTGCGACGGTACGACTCTGTGACCTAGTCACTAATTGCGATTATTTGACATTTAATAAGTATGACTCGTTTAGACTCGTTTTCAATAAACAAGTCTTATAATTACCCAGTGCTTCATAACTCGCAAAAGAAACAAGAAAACACAAAAGAAACACGAAAACCTCACTATACCTACTTGGTTTTTCTACAGTATGTGCTTAATTGCAAGCTTCTTTCTTGACAACAAACGATTTCAACCTATTGGCAGCGAATCTGATGCCGATTAAGCTACTCTCGCCGAATCTGTTGTGGTGTGGGAAAATTGTAATTTTCGCGCCACAGGAGAGAGAGAACTAAAGGTGCTCTAGAGGAGAGAGAAAAATTGTCGACAAGGGTAACATGGGATTATCAATATTTTAAGGGTAGATTTGAAGTTGAAACTTTTTTTTTCTCGGGAACAGTATTTTTGAAGCACTTTAGCCCTACGAGGGTATTTTTGAAGTTCCCCCAATTTAGACATACTATTCAATATATCTTAATTAGTTTAAAGAGAAATTATATGGAAATATTCATAACCCATTTGATAACAACTTTAATCTAAATAATATAATAATATTTTTTGTACAACTTTCTACTAATTGAAGTAATCCCCATATATTTTTTTGGGTTTTGTAGGGTTAATTTATCCATCAATAAAATGTCTTTGACAAATGCGAAAGGTTGTAACAATCGTAAGGAATGGTGAAAGTTATATGTCTTTTATGCAATATTAAATAGTTCTGGGATTAAAATATAATTACTGAAAAGTTCATAAATATAAATACGAAGAGAAACAGTTTTTCTCAGACAAC
The DNA here is from genome assembly GCA_036759665.1 of Gynandropsis gynandra. NCBI lineage: Eukaryota > Viridiplantae > Streptophyta > Magnoliopsida > Brassicales > Cleomaceae > Gynandropsis > Gynandropsis gynandra. Next base: position 19,212,202 of record CM071875.1, read on the forward strand.
ACATTCTGAATCAAAATCAAAACCCTAGCCACCAAAGAAAATTCCCGACCAGATCCACGACAACCAATGACTGCAGATCCCAATCTCGGCGTAGATACGCGTAGAGGACTTGTGTGCTCAAGTCTCACATCATGTTGCTATCGGATTCGTCAATAACAGGTAACATTGAAATCGTTCCTCGCTGTTTTTCGTTGAAACCCTTTGAACCTAATCCTGAATATGACTAGATCTCGAATATGGGTTGTTAAAAAACGATTCCTCACAGAATTACAACCAAACAGTGGTATCATAGCGTCTAGTCGTCTTTTCTAGATTAGGATTTGACTTTTTTAAAAAAGGGTGGTCGAACACCCTAAGCGACGAGCGCGATGGCCGAAAACCCTAGGCAGCGCGTGTGGCGAGAGAAAACCCATGGCGACGTGCGTGACAGCCGAAAATCGTAGGCGAGCGACCCTGGGCGACCGAGCGAGCGTCGTTGGGCGTGGCGACACGACGACGCACATGCACCAAGCGAGCGTCGCTGGGCAAGCAGCCGCGTGGATGACACGCTACTGAGCAGATGGCAGCGCACAATGGGACGCGACTAAGCATATGGCAGCACGCTAACGGGCAAGTGTGCGACGGCACGCGAGCGACGCTGCGCAAGTGATGCGACCGCAGGCGGGCGGTGCAGACTGTGACTGGGTCGAAAGGCGACGCGACCATGAGCGGCCGGGCGAGCGGTAGACCGTGGCGAGTGGGTACGCGAGAGGGCGAGCGATGGCTCTCGGGGTGAAATCCTAAACGGTGCGACGGTTTCGTCCCAAACGACGCGACGATTTTGATTCGATTGTATGGTTCTTTAACGGTCGAAGTCGATCGATACGTACGACGAGTCGATCGAATTATAGTTTGAGTCGATCGACTTGAGTGTCAACTCGATCGGCCTATGTCTATGAGTCTCGATAAAGGTAAAAAAATAATTGAGTTCTTAAATGATAAATTATTTATCATTCGGCATTTTCTTCATCGTGGACATATGAATAGGCTCTTGTTTACATGGTACGGCCTGACTACCAGGAGGTATGTAGTTCAAGGATGTGATTTAAATGTGCATGACATTAGATGTCTAGTGGGAGTAAATAATTAGTTCTTGTAAACGTTTGGACTACCCGGGGGACATGAATTTAATTGTTATCCGACCATGAGTTGAAGGATGAACTCAACTATATCAATAGGGACGACCTGACTACCATGTGACTATGTGATATAGAGTTGCAATTAATTAACTACGAATTTTATGAGGATAAAATTTTGTAAATAATCTATTTTACATGGTTGGAAAACGTCTTGACTACCAAGGGACTCAGACGTATAGTTGTAGATTAATGCTAATGAGAAATAAGATTTCTAATGTTATTGTAACATTGATTAGCGTGCATATCATTTAGATAAAGTCTGTATCTTTATGATATTTACGATGTCTAACTCTCTACTGTTTATGCTTACTTTCATTTTACAGATCTCTTGAGAATGTGTCAATTCAATCTGCGTCCTATTCTCAAGACCAACAAGCTTGTTGGGGAAAACGTCGATGAATGGCAATGAAACTTGCATCTGGTGCTAACTAATAAGAAACTGATCGATGTGATCGATAAGCTAGCTCCTCCAACACCTGATCCAGCAAACGATGATGCTTTTAGTGCCTTTACCAAGTATTAGGAGAAATGCATCACTATAAAGTGCCTCATTTTGGCATCGATGAGTGGTGAACTCCACAAGTAGCATGGGCACATGGATGCTAAGCAGATCATGGAACATCTTAAGAAGATGTTTGGAGAACAAAGTCACACGACAAGGTCTAAGTTATCGGGGACTTTGTTCAAGTCCGCTCTGAGTGAGAACTCGCTTGTGGGACCCCATGTTCTAAAGATGATAAGTTTGATAAAATAACTTGAGAAGTTGGGGTGCACCTTCTGCAAAGAGATGCAGTAGGAGATGATCCTACATTCACTTCCGGACTCCTTCTCCCCGTTCGTTGGTAATTACAACATGAACAAGCTGGATATCGAGCTGCATAAGATGCACACTGAGTATGAGAAGCAGATGTCGATCGGAAAAAAGGAATCAGGATCTGTTCTGATGGTTGGGCAATCCTCTCAGTACAAGAGGAAGGGTAAGAAAAGACCCAGGACCAGGCGGAACACTCCCAAGGTTGGTATGACCAAGGTAAAGGGCGATGCTGGTAAGGCTGACCAGTCAGATGTTGAGTGCTTCTTCTGCAAAAAGAAGAGGCATTGGAAGAAGAAATGCAAGGAATATCTTCAGTCTCTTAAAGGAAAAAAACGAGGTAAGACTTCCATGGAAAATGTTTTCATGATTTCCTTGACTACTATTGATTCGTCTAAATGGGTATTGGATACCGGTAGCAGTTTTAACATCTGCAATATGTTGTATGGGCTGAGGATCAATAGGAGATTCAAGAAGGGAGAATTCAGCGTCAAGGTTGGAAATGGCACAAGTGTTGTTGCTCTAGCCGTAGGATTAATTTCGCTTATTATGTCGACTTTGTTGCTGGATGACTGTTATTATGTTCCGAAGTTTGTTTCGAATACTATTTATATTTCTATTCCTGGTAGACGTGGATTTCAGACAGTTTTCAATAATAACATTTGCTCTATTTATCATGGTGATGATTTATGTGTGAATGGTTATCTACAACAAGGTATTTATGTCTTACTTAATGTTAATGTTGAATTATTCAACATGCATGTTTTGGGCCAAAAGAGAAAGCTAGATAATCGTAAAAAAAACAGACGTATCTTTGGCATTGTAGACTTGGTCACATCAGTGAGAAGAGAATAAACAGGTTGCATAAGGATGGTTTTCTAGGCCATTTTGAATTTGAATCTTATGTAACTTGTGAGTCATGTCTCACTGGAAAGATTACTAAATCTCCGTTTAGTGGAACTAGAGAGAGCTACAGAACTTCTGGATTGATACATACTGACGTATGTGGACCTATGAGGTTTAAGCCAAGGGTGGATATTTGTATTTCATTACATTCACTTATAATATGTCAAGATATGGATATGTGTTCTTGATTAAACACAAATCTGAATCTTTTGAAATGTTCAAGAGATTCCATAGTGAAGTGGAGAAAGAAACCGGAAAGAATATCAAGATGTTGAGATCAGATCGGGGTGGTGAATATCTAAGTCATGAGTTTGATTATCTAAGGAAAAATGGATTGTGCCTCAGTGGACTTCTTCTGGAACACTGCAGCATAATGGTGTATCCGAAAGGAGAAATCAGACTTTATTGGATATGGTCCAATCCATGATGGGGTTTACAGATCTTCCAATCAACTTGTGGGGTTATGCTTTAGAAGCAGTTGCATATATCTTAAACAAAGTTCTCATTAAATAAGTCTCTAAGACTCCATATGAGATATGGAAGGGACGGAAACTTAACCTGAAATATATCAAGGTTTGGGGTTGTCGGCGTTAAGAGACTTCAGCCAGACAAGCCAGATGCTAGGTCTGATAGGTGTAGATTCGTTGGTTATCCCAAGGAAACTATTGGATATTATTTCTATCATCCGTCTGAGCACAAAGTGTTTGTGGCCAGAACTGCAACCTTTCTTGAAATGGAGTTCCTTGAGGAAGGAATTCATAGTGGAGAAATAATTCTTGATGAAATTCAAGAACCCAACGAACCAACACAAGCTCAGGGACATGAGATGTCAAATGATCGGTCTTTGCTCGGTGATATGTTGTTAGGCTCCAGGGCTTCACCTTCAAATGTTGAATTGACAGTGCCTGTTCAGGAACAAGTTCAGAAACTAGTTCAAGAGCCTGTTCAAGAACAAGTCCAACAAGATATTCCAGTGCAGGTTGGACTTGCTACACAGACTTCCTTGAGAAGGTCAACACGTTCTCGACGTGCACCTGAAAGACTTAATCTGTTGGTGCAAGAGGACGTGATCAGTCATAGAGATGACGACCCATTGACTTTCCGAGAAGCTATACAAGGTCCAGTTTCTGAGAAATGGTGGAAAGCCGAGATGGAATCCGAGATAGAATCTATGAAGATCAACGAAGTATGGAATTTGGTTTATCCTTCAGAGACTTCTAGACCAATTGGTTGTAAATGGGTTTACAAGGGGAAGATTGGAGTAGATGGGTAGGTAGAGACCTATAAAGCTCATCTAGTTGCCAAGGGGTATAATCAACGAGCAGGGATTGACTTGGAGTTAGAAGGATTCACTGATGCGAGTTACTCGACATACAAGGATTATAGTCGATCCATTTCAAGCTATGTTTTTTGTCTGAATGGAGGAGCAATAAATTGGAAAAGTTCCAAGCAGGCTACTATAACCGATTCTTTGACTGAAGTAGAATACATAACAACTTGTGAAGCAGCTAAAGAAGCAGTTTGGATGAGAAAGTTCATAAATGAACTTGGAAGGCTGGCTTCGATAAAGGAAGCGGTTCCTTTATTGTGTGATAACACCGGGGCTATTCCCCAGGCAAAGGAACCTAGGTCTCATCAAAAATCGAAACATGTTCTGCGGAAGTATCATTTTATACGAGAGATCGTTATGCGTGGGGACGTACAAATCCAAAAGGTGGACGAAAAAGAAAACGGGGCAGATCTGTTCACGAAGGCGCTTGGATCAAACGAGTTTGACAATCACAAGCTTAGGATAGGATTGAGAGACATGGCGAGTTCAGATTAGTTTATAGCGTGTTAAACAACGTTACATACACTAGTAGTGAGTTATGTAATTTTGGACATCGGTTTTATTTATTTATATATGGCATTATTTTTCTCATTTGATGAATTTCATAGGTGTATGATAGAGTCCAATATTAAATCTAAAACTTGACATTATGATAGAGATCGTAATAAAAAGAGTCAAGTTTTTTGAATGATTTAATCTGAAATTTTCTTGTTCGTAGGATCACTATTCGGACCATAATAATCCGGATATAACAACATATATGTGATAGATTTCTATGTTGATAGAAGTTAGTGGATCTCTTTTACTAAATCACATATATTGGTGATACACATAATGATGCGATCACTGAACAGACCAAAAGGGAGAAATACTTAAAGGTTAAACTACCAATGAACTGTCAGTAAGATTTTTCCAGAAAGTTAGATTGTTAGTTCTTTCCTAAGACCTGGGATCAGCATAGTAACTAGCATTCTATCTATTATTCTTTGATTCTAGACACCTAGTATCTTAGAGTACTAGTTGGATAGATATTGGGAATAATTAGATATTTGCATAGTTGGTCACTGATCAAGATGGGATCCGTCAACTCTTGGTAAGAGTTTGAGCTCTATGTATTCACTAATCACAATGACTGTACAAATCTCTGGCCAGAGTACACTGAATGAATGAAGAATGGTGTTTCTTAGGTTCATTCACCAATCAGTTATGATTGACATGAAACATAGTTGATGACCTGTAAGGCTGGCAGTTATGACCATGCCTAGGATACACTCGGAGTTGTAAAGATGGAAGGAAATACTAACGTCAACTTCACCCTGGTTCGTTTTGAGTAAGAATGTTACTCAAATGAGTAAGGATGTTGCTTCACTCTCTCTGGTCGTCGAGGAGTGTTGCTAGATGCCAACCTCGATTAGTTAATTAGTGGAGACTAATTGGCTACCGGTTTAATGATGGACCTACGAGGTCATACGCTTACGAGTGTCTCGGTATCTGCTTGTGATTATTAGAAAATCAGTGTGGAATACAATTATATTCATCTGCTAGCACCGAAGGATATAATTGTACTTGGTTCTCTTTGAGGGTTGTACATTAGATGTACGATCAAGTGTGTAGTGGAGATACATGTATTTCAACTATTTGAGATATTACATAAAGACAAGTGGGAGATTAAAAGTTATATGGCTGTTATGCAATATTAAATAGTTATGGGGTTAAAATGTAATTACTGAAAAGTTCAGTAATATAAATACGAAGAGAAACGGTTTTTCTCAGACGACACATTCTGATTCCGGATCAAAACCCTGGCCACCAAAGAAAACGAAGAACGAAAAATATCATTTTTCGTTCCCAACCAGATCCACGCCAACCGTTGATTGCAGAACCCGATCTCGGTGTGGATACGCGTAGAAGACTTGTGTGTTCAAGTCTCACATCCTGTTGCTATCGGATTCATCAATAACAGGTAACATCGGAATCGTTTCTCATTGTTTTTTGTCGAAACCCTTCGAACATAATCCTGAATGTGACTAGATCTCGAATATGGGTTGTTAAAGTATGCTTCCGCACTGAATTTCAACCTAACAATTGGGTCCAATAGTAATAAATCCAAAATCTCCTCGTATTTCTCTCAACTCACGTTACAAACAAACATTTGCCTTATGCTTCTGCTAATTCCTCCCTTTACATGTCCAAATATTTTCTTAAAAATTCCAGAAATAAAACTTTGATAACCAATGATTAAAAAGTATTTGAAATGAAAATTATCTTAATTTTTAAATTAAATATTAATCATATCATATAAATCTGATGGAAAAAAATTCTATGTCCCAAACTAAGAAACACCAACAAGAGAGAAGCAATCTCGTGTGTATTCTGTGGATTCAATAGATACTGAGAGTTGCAAAACAATTAGGAAACTGAATAGCACAATATTAGGAGTTAATCGCATAATGTCAAGAGCTCAATATATACATATCTAATTGAATATTTACATGCCAATACGCCTCTCAAGTTAGATCGTGTAAATTGTGAGCGTCCAACTTGAAGACGAATCATGTAAATAGTTGTTGATCGAATGCACATAAGCCGTGACGATCTCCCCTTGTTGAATTTTGTCTCGAATGAAGTGATAGTCTATCTCGATATGTTTAGTCCTCTTGTGAAAAAACAAAATTCGTCGTGATATGCCTGGTTGTCACAAAATATATGCATAGGAGTAGAATGGGAAATTCCAAAGTAACAAAGGAAAGAATTCAGCCACTTGAGCTCGCAAGTAAGATTCTCCATAGTTTGTATTTAGCTTCTACTGAAGATTGTGAGACGACACTCTATTTCTTAGCCTTCCATATACAATGTGTCAACTAACAGAGCACTAAGAGATAGCACAAGTAGCCCAATCTGAATCACAATACCCATAAAGTTGAAGATCACAATCTGATCGTAGAAGAATCCTTTGCCCTAGAGAATTCCTCAAATATCTCACCACACAAAGCGCCGAAAGCCAGTGATATGTCCGTGGAGAACGCATGATAAAGAATGTGAACCACATAAATGGTTTTCGGTCGCATATTAGTTAAGTAAATCGAATTACCCACTAACCTTCGATATGCTCGGGGTTATCATGTAAGGGTTTGGAAGAAGTCATGATACTATGATTCTGCTCTATCGAAAAGAGAACGAGTTTCGAATCGAGAAGTCCACATTCAAAGATGATGTCCAAAGCATATTCTTGTTGAGATGAATATATACCATCAACATTCTGCGCTACTTCGAGGCCAAGGAAGTACTTCATCGGATCATCCTTCATATGAAAAATAGTCTCAGAGATAAACCTTGAACACATGATAGCAATAGCATCATTACCTCCGATAAGAAGATCGTCGTTATACACAAGAACATACAGCTCAGATTGGTCATGGTGGAGAGAGAACAATGAGTAGTCTGAACGGGACTTCTGAAAACCATAGCGAAGGAGAGTCGTAGTGAGCTTCAGAACCATCAACGTGGAGCTTGTCATAATCAATAGAGAGATTTCTGAAGGCGACATACAAGAGATGAGTAAAGGCACGAGAAACCTGGGGGAGGTTTCATATAAACTTCCTCATCTAAATCCCTGTGTAAAAACGTATTATGAACATCCATTTAATGTATTGTTCATTGCTTAGTAGCAGAAATAGCGAGAAACATCCAAACAGTAGGCATCTTCGCCACTAGCGTGAAGGTCTATTCAAAGTCGATCCCCTCGGTTTACTGATTCCCAAGAACAATAAGGTGTGCTTTATATCATTTGACCGTTTCATCGGAATTGTATTTGATCTTATACACCCAACTGATCTTAATCAAAGTTAAACAAATATTAACCTAAACTACCCGCAAGTGCACGATACGTGTGTAGTAGTACTTTAGGTGTCGATCCCACATGGACTATGCAACACAACCTAAACTCAAACTGTGAATCAAACTTGCAACGAACGAATATGGAATTTGAGAATGAAAATACTAAAAAAAATAAACAAACTAGTTTTTAACGATGAGACAAACGCTCTAGGAATCCACTTTCACTACAAGACTACCGAAACCAACAATCAACCTATCTATCATGCAATCCCAGTCAAGTTATCTAAGGCAGACGATCCTAATATGATATCTACCCTCTCTCAAGGCGTAGACACATGATCTAGTCAAGTTATCCCCTGTGATTCATCCGTTTTACCCTCAACCGTTGCTACCCTACTTTCGTGGCCTAACCTCGGTTGTTCTAAACCCAATCTTCTAGGACTAGAATTCTCCTTTCGGTCCTTCTCCTAATCCCTAACACATGCATCTACTTGGCCTTCGTAAACACAAGTCATTTAAGCACTCAGATAAAGAATAGTTAAACGAAAACGGGAAGATGCATTCAAAGATAAATCAAAGTGGTTCCGGGATAGCCATGGGCTAATCCTTTCTCCTAGAACAAAACAAACTACTCGCTCATGTGTCTGTAAACTAACATAATTGAAGTAGAAAGTCTAAGGAACATGAAAACCAAACAAACCGAAGTCTTGGGTTGATCTCCAATGCTCCTTCCATGTCTCCTTCGCAAGAATCTCGTCCTTCTCTCTATACTCTCTCCTCGATCAAGAACTCCAAACTCTGACTCTAACTGGAGCTCCCCCTCGAGCCTTAGCTCCTGTTCTCTCTTTTCCTTCTTCTTTTCTTTCCTTTTCTCCTCCTCTTTCCTTATGGTCGTTTGTTCTTTTCCTTTTGTTGTAACAGCCACCGATTTTGCCTTTTCATGAGTTTTGCATTCTTGAATAAGTTGGGCAACGTTTCCATTACTTTCTCCAGAAAAATATCACTTATTCCTCTTCTCTAAAGTCATTTTCCTTATTGTATAAGTCCCCAACAAACTCCTATTCGTTTTAAGACAAATTAACTTATCTGGAGTTGTAGGTGACGGACGCGACCCACGCGGGCTGAGTGTGTGACCCGCTCGGTTGTGGCGCATTATCGCACAAGAACGCGATGGAAAACATGGCGACCTGCTCGGGCTAGGGAGTGCCCCGGTTGGACTGATGCGTGCCCCGGTCGGGCTAGGTTGTGGCCCGCTCAGTTGATGCCCTGGTCGTGCTGCTTGCTTGCACGGGTCGGGCTCAAGTCGCTGGACAAACTTGCCAACTAAATCCCCCGGGCGGGCAAGGGTGTACCCCGCACGGGCTGAATGTATTCCTCGTCGATTCTCGTCCCGTTTGTTCCGTGATGATCCTCGATGTTGGCACTTTGTCTCGTGTACGTTCTTTAGCTCTAAAATGAGCGGAATAAGCATTAAAACCTATAAAAACATTAAAACACGAAAACAAGTAAAATGGATACAAAATCATACGTAAACATCGCTTCTATATCGTAAACATCTCTAAAATCGTGCAAGAAATACGTATGAAAATGAGATGATCAAAATCCCCCAGACTTGAATGTTTGCTTGTCCCTAAGCAAACGTAAACGTGGAATACGTGGGGTATACAAAATCCGAGAATTCCCCTTTCTCCAAGAAATACCGCTAAAGCGAACCTAACCGATCACATAGCAAGTCGAGAGCAAATTCGGCCAAATTAAGTTTTCAGTCTTCATCCTAGGTTCACCAAGGCTACCCACGAGAAATTAAATCGAAGGAAAACTAGACAAGCCACCATAACTCCCTCCACCAGACAAGACTTCAGACAAATGCTAAACCTAGAACAACCGAGGATACTTGTTTCTTCTCTGAGCTTCTTTCTTTCTTTATTCCTTTTTTTTGCTTTTTTTTTCTTTTTCTTTTCTTTTGTTTTTATGTTTTCTGTTTTTTCTTTTTCTTTTTCTTTTTTCGTTATGCACACACACTAGGCTTCTAGGACGTCGGATTTGAAGGGATCCAGCCTCTACTTAGACCCAGACTACCGATGATGGTATACTCATGCATCTCGTTCAAGAGTGCAGCAGAGTAGGCGGCGTTTTTGTTGTGCCATGCCCTTAGGACGTAGAAAGATGATCACCAACCCACACTTAGACCCGAGTCATCGAAAGAGTATCAAGGTCGATGCACTCGTATCGATTTTAGATCATGCTTTTAGGCATTATTTCTATCGACAGCGGAGTATTAGTGTGCGCTCTTAATCTGCAAAATAAGCTCGATCTCATACGACATAATAATCCTCATAAAAAAAAGAAGTAAAGAATCTTCTACACAAAGTATGACCATCTAGATAGAGAGAATAAACGATAAACTAGCCTAGCAACCTTGTCTAAACCCCCCACAAACAACACTAGGATTCCCAAAGAATTACGACCTATTGTTTTTCAGCCGACTAATAAGCTCTAACGCTTAGGAAAAACCTAGCTCAAACATGCAAAATCTCACGGAAAAGGCCACCTTCTTAAGCATCCTAGGTTCAGGGTTCATCTCAAAACGTGGCACCGGACAAGTGTCTGGGATGACTCTGGCTCACGAAAGCAAAAACAAACTAAAAACTACGAAATCAAAGAGAAAATGAAAGAAAATGAAACGAAATCACCTGACAAACGTGAGCTGCTCCCCCAAATTTGAATTGAACGGCGTCCTTGACATGAAGCTCCGATGGACGGTAAGAGAAGTGAAGTCACATTTGTGATGGTATTTTTTGTTTTTTTTGTGTTTTTATTTTGTGTTAAATTAACTGAGTCTTAAACTAAACAACTAAGAAAAGTAGAAAACAAGCAGCTGGGTTGCCTCCCAGAAAGCGCTTATTTAACGTCTTTAAGCTTTGACGTCTCCATTCCTCATGTGTGTGCGACGGGTGGATCAGAAAGGGAAATGGAGTTTCCACTTTCGATCAGTTGAGCGGCTTGGTAGAGCTTTAGCCGCTTTCCATTAGCTTTGAATGTGCCACTCGAATCGCTCCATAGCTCCACTTCTCCATGCGTGAAGACTTCTCGTACCTGAAAGGGACCAGACCAATGAGACCGTAGGTTGCCCGAGAAAAGCTTAAGACGAGTATTAAATAGTAGAACTAAATCACCTAGTCGGAAGTCATGAGGTAGGGTCTTTTTGTCGTGCCATCCCTTAGTCACTGCATCTTTCTTTGGCACATCATGCACGAGATTCACTCGTTTGCTGCCCGAGGTTTGATAAATGGTATCTGCATCAAAAAAATTTATGACGTCTTTTTCCATTACCTTTTTCAAGTGCGGGTGCAGCCTCCTTGAGTTTCGGTGGAAGGTTCGTGGCTGTCTTCCGTATAAGTTCCGTGCGTACATATTGAAGAGCTGACTCTCCTACGTTTCTTTATGCGAGTGGGTTGTTTTCTCATCTCTTCTGCACTCAAGTTAGCATTCATAACAGCATGATATGTTTTATCGCGTTCAATGTACTCATACCGAAAACAAGACGGAGGTGGCTCAGGCTCAAGTTTGGACGTCTTCTCCACTGCGAAACCAGCGTGCATTTCGTGTGGTGTCTCCCCACGTGGGGAGTCTCCTAGTGCTTCAATATCACTCATGAATTTTGTGTACATCTCAGTTCATTCGTCCGTAGATCCAGCATCTTCGCAAACTCGTGTTAAATATCGTACAAGAGGATCAGAAGCACTTACTTGATCAAGCGTGTCTTTTGATAACTCATCCAGCAAATCGACTGTAAAGCAAGACTCCTTGAATGAGGGTCCGTTCATGGGGCTGGATAGGTTGAATTCGATCGTCTCATCTCCGATACGTAAAGAAAGCTTTCCTTGTTGTAAGTCTATCATGGCACCTGCAGTAGCTAAAAACGGTCTATCAAGAATAATAGGTGTCCTCGCATCTTCCTTTATTTCAAGTACAACAAAATCAGTGGGAATGAAGAGCTTACCTACCATGGTGGGAACATTTTCAACAGTTCCCACCGGATATCTTACCGAATGATCCGCGAGGCGTAGACACATCTTTGTAGGTTTGAGATTCACGTAGTCCATCCGCTCAAAAACCGAGTGTGGCATGATGCTCATGCTTGCTCCTAAATCACACAAAGCATTTTCAATATCAATATTACCTATTGTGCATGGAATGGAGAAGCTTCCGGGGTCTTTCAACTTTGGTGGCACCTTGTTTTGAAGAATTGCACTGCATTCCTTGGTGAGTGCTAATGTCTTGTTCTCTTCTATATGTTGATGTCAAGCTTCTTGAGACCCTCTACAAATTTTCCCACTCGTTCTTCATTCTTACTGCTCACCAACCGTTGAGGAAACGGTATAAGAGGTTGGTACGTCGGTGGAGCAACATATGGTTTGTCTAAATCTGGTTCAACTCCTTCCATAAACACAATCTTACCTTTTCCTCTTTTCTTGGACGTACCAGCAGCTTTCTCTCGCTTTTTGGAGGGTGAATGCTCGATCATATCACTGCTGCACACAGAAATAGCATTCACATACTTTCTCGGGTTTAATTCGGGTTTACCTAGAAGCTATCCGGAATTCCGATAGGATGAGGCAGCCTGCTGTGCTATGGATTTCTCTAAACTCTTCACATGATTACTCAAAGTTCCATCTGAGTTTTGAGCTCATTGATCGCTGTCCCCATATCCGCATTGAATTTGGTTTGAGTTGAATGTTGCTGCCTATGCTCCTTAATAAATTCGAGCAACACTCACTCAAGATTTGACGAAGAGGCTTGAGGAGGTTGAGGAGCTTGCGGAACTTGCTGGGCATGCTGAGAGTGCTGGTTATTTTGCTGGTATGGCTGCTGTGGTTGCTGAAATCCCGAGTACTTCATCGATTGAGTCGTTCGGTATGACAAGTTCGGGTGATTCCTCCAATTCGGGTTGTAGGTATTCCCGAATTGCATGTTGCCTTGCTTCTGGGCATAATTCATGTATTCCACATTCTCTTGTAGCGTCCATTGATAAGCCACATGTTCTTTATCTCCGCAATTCATGCAGTACATGGCATTCGCTGCATTGCCCGTCGCTCTGCTCTGATTCGGCTCGTATAGGCGGCGAGTGCTGTTAGGCATACCTCTTGGTGTTGACCACATGGTGTGGTTCATTTCAAGGTTATCGGTCAGCTCGTATGCCTCCTCGACGGTCAGATCCATAAATGATCCTCTAGCAGGTTATCCAACGTCGCTCGGTGCTCATCTGAAATTCTGTTGTAAAAGGTTTGGATAACGTACCACTGTACGAGACCATGGTGTGGACACATCTGTAGAAGATGCTTAAATCTCCCCCACGCCTCAAACAAAGTTTCTCCATCTCTAGATCTAAACGTTGTGATTACCCCCTCATCTGAATCGTCTTGCTCGGAGGAAAGAAGTGTGATAAGAACAATGTGCAGAGCTGGTCCCAAGTCGTGATAGAACCAGCGGGGCGCGATAAGAATAATGTGCAGAGCTGATCCCCAGTAGTGATAGATCCAGCGGGGAGCGATTGCAGCAAAGTTTTCGCTCGTCCCCCATTTGAGAAGGGGAAGAGACGCAGTAAGATCGCATCCTCTCAGACTTCGTGTATCTTGAATGTACCGGAAATCTCAAGGAAGTCTCTGAGGTACTGATGGGGATCCTCGTGATTTCCACCCATGAATTGCTTCTGATAAAGCATGTTGATCATCGCTGGCTTAATCTCAAACTGTTCTCCAGCAACAGCAGGCATCCTTATGGCTGTTTGCACGTTGTTCATGTTCAACACCACGTAATCTCTGAGGCGACGTGGTGGAGGAGCCTGTGGTTCTCGGGGTTGAGACGCGAGTTGCTGTTGCTGCATATGTGATGTCGGAAATATCAAGCTAAATATATTTCCTAGACCACTTCACCGCAAGTGTACGGTTCGTGTAGTACTAGGGTCAAACTCTAGGGACTAAGGCAGTCAATCCTAAGAATATCACAAAACTAAGACGATGAGAAGTAAGCGAT
>CM071875.1:19240685-19264864 GCA_036759665.1 Gynandropsis gynandra
GACTACGCAACACAACCTAAACTCTAACTGTGAATTAAACTTGCTAACGAAGAAATATGGTTTTAAGAATGAAATACTAAAAACAAATAAACAAACTAGTTCTTAACAATGAGACAAACGTTCCAGGAAATCAGTTTCACCACAAGACTACCGAAACCAACAATCAATCTATCTATCATGCAATCCCAGTTAAGTTATCTAAGGCAGATGATCCTAACATGATATCTACCCTCTCTCGAAACATAGACACGTGATCTAGTCAAGTTGCCCCCTACTTTCGTGGCTGACACATTGAACTAAACCCATAAGTTTTGTGATTCATCCGTTTTACCCACAACCGCTGCTACCCTACTTTCGTGGCCTAACCTCGGTTGTTCTAAACCTGATCTTCTAGGACTAGAATTCTCCTTTCGGTCCTTCTCCTAACCCCTAACACATGCATCTACGTGGCCATCGCAAATACAAGTAAATTAAGCACTCAGATAAAGAATAGATAAACGAAAACGGGAAGATGCATTCAAAGATAAATCAAAAGTGGTTCCGGGATAGCCATGGGCTAATCCCTTCTCCTAGAACAAACAAACTACTCGCTCATGTGTCCGTAAACAAACATAAACGAAATAGAAGGTCTAAGGAACATGAAAACCAAACGAAACCGAAGTATGGGGTTGATCTCCAATGCTCCTCGTGTGCCTCCTCACAAGAATCTCCTCCTCCTTCTCTACTCTCTCCTTAATCAAGAACTGAATAATGCCCCCCCTCAATCTCGTCCTCTGGCCCCTTTTTATCCCTTTAAAGTCGTTTTCCTTCTTGTATGAGTCCCCCACCGACTTCCATTTGTTTTAAGTCAAATTAACTTAATTGAAGTTGCAGAAGATGGTTGCGACCCGAGCGGGCGGTACAATTTACCCGCTTGGGTACGGCGCGGTCGGTCGCGCAGAATCGCGATGCGCATGGAGTGCCCGATCGGGCTGGAGGTGTGCCCGCTCGGGTATGAGGCCCCGCTCGTGTATTTTCTCGCCCGAGTCGTGTGTGAATTGCTGCCCAAAATCGCCGTAGCTTTTACCCGCTCGGGTGTGAGTTGTGCCCGATCGGGTGGTGCATTTTGATGTTAATTCTCGTCCTGGTTGTCCCGTGATGATCCTCGATGTTGGTACTTAGCCTCGTGCATGTCCTTTAGCTCCGAAATGAACCGAATACGCATAAGAACCTGTAAGAACATGAAAACACGAAAACAAGTAAAACGGATACGGAATCATACGTAAAACATCGCATATATATCATAAACATCTCTAAAATCGTGCAAGAAATACGTATGAAAACGAGATGATCAGAGGTGCTATGTAGGGTAACTCCCTCTCTTCTTCCTCGGTCGCCTTCTCTTCCACGGCTGGAGTGATGGGTTGTTTGATCTTATCACTCAAAGGCTCTTCTCTTGCAGCCGTGGGAGACATTGGTTGCCCTACCGTGTTCCTGCTCCTTAAGAAAATGGCATTTACTTGCTCGCAGGGGTTCGCCTCGGGTTTCCCGGGAAGCTGTCCGGGTTGTCGGTTCGAACCTTGGGCTAGCTGAGCCACTTGCGTTTCGAGGAGTCTCAAGTGCGTCTGAAATCCGTCCATTCTTTTCCTCATATCCTCTTGCTCAGCCCTAATCCCTCCAAGTGCACTTTTCTGCTCTAGGTGCATCAATTGGAGCATAGAAAGAATCTCAGAATCACCTGAAGATTGTGTGCGAGGCTGATATCCATAGTCTTGGTCACTTCCTCTCGGCTGGAAACCTTGATTCTGGTTTCTTGCCATTATCCGCGGTTGGAAATCCTGCGGATTTGCTACATTGTTCGTGTTGCCATAGGAGAGGTTGGGATGGCTCTTGATATAATTTTGCTGGTAGCCCCGATTGCTAATGTAGTTCACTTCCTCCATCCCTTGGCCTACGGATGCGTCGTGTCGGTCCACATGAAGTTCAGCTATCATCCGATGTATCTCGCCAACTTGCTGCTTCAAGTCCGTCAATTCCGGGTTGGCGATGCCTAGCTCGTTCACTGCAGCTTTAGATTGGTAATCGCGATTGTATTCCCCTACCTTCTTGCCTCCTTCCCTCGCCATGCTCTCGATCAAGTTCTCGAGCTGATTGAACGTAAGGTTGCTGAGGGAACCACCACCCGCTGCCACGATCATGAATCGGGTGGTTTCTTGGAGACCTTGGATAAAACTCGTGATAAGATACTTCTTATCCATTCCGTGGTGTGGCATATCCGCTGGTAGTTCTTAAATTGCTCCCATTCATCGTGTAGCGTCTCGCCTCTTTCTTGTAGGAAAGAATTAATGCGACTCTTGGCGAGAAGCGTTCTATGATTCGGGAAGAATTGTTGCATGAAACGTTGCTCCAGATCATCCCACGACGTAATTGATGTCCATTCCTCTAAAGGCCGAGTTGTTGAGCATTTGTATGAAAGCCGATTGTAGCTCAACCTGATTATTGATCGTGCGGGCCATGCACGAAAGTAACTGCGTGTGCTTCGGAGCGGTGTAGGCTCCGTAAGTCTCATCGGCAGCAGCCATGTCGGGGTTACTTGCGTTGTCCTCTCCGCTGCTTGCACTAGTGGTTTCTTCCTCTTCCGAGGCGTATGTCTTCTCTTCTTGCGCAGGCTCCTTAATGTTCCCTCGACCTCGGGATTGTAAATGAGGAGCTTTTGAGTGGAGCTTCTCATACAAGGATCCTGCAAAACAAGAAACAAAACACCAAAGTGTAGATCCGCGGTCGATAGAATAGACTCGATAAAAGGAAAAACGAAAAGAAAATCCGAAAAACAAAAGAAGACTCCGGAAAGGACTAGATCTTAATCTAGCTAATTCCTAGTCTAGGCCGTTATTAGTCCCCGGAAACGGCGCCAAAAACTTGATATTAGAAATATCAAGCTAAATATATTTCCTAGACCTTTTCACCGCAAGTGTACGGTTCGTGTAGTACCAGGGTCGAACTCTAGGGACTAAGGCAGCCAATCCTAAGAATATCACTAAACTAAGACGATGAGAAGTAAGCGATAGTGTGGTGTAACTATCTAGAAAACTAAACTAAATGGTAGCAACGATTAAAGGTTGGGGAAGACTTGACAATGACGAACACTACGCATGTCGGGATACCGGGAATCGTATGGATGTAACAACTAAAGATCATAAATCTATCGAATTATCTTTATAATGGGAAATTCATGCTCTAAGGTGAGGAATGATTCTGCCGATCCTAGACCTCCTAACCATGAGTACGTGCAACCCTACCTTCCAGCAGTGATTAACCCGTACTATGGCAGCTTTACGAACGCAATCCTAATTCTTAAGTCGATTAACCGACCGGTCAGATTCTCATTAATCGAACTTAACCTACAACTCAACGGTTCCGGATTCATACTTTAACCTTCCAGCAAAATATGGAATATGTTACTGAGTGGGCAGCACTAGTGTAGACGTTTACGGTGTTGATTGTAGAACCGAATATCAAGATAAATACAATAGATCTAAGCATTAACGCATAAGTTTGTACATCCGTTACAATCCGATATCCCTAACCCATAGTTGGCAATCTACTCACTCATGGAGATTACGGACAAAGAACATGACATAACCCTAAACATGATAAACCCTAGGAAACTCGATGCCTCGATCTTCCTTATTGTGTTACCGATGTGTGGATTGATGCTTCTCTCCTTCTCCAGCGTCTCCCAAGCCTTTCCTGATGATTTCCAAGCCTTTCCTTGCCCTAGGCGTCCCCCCCCTCCCTTGCGTCTGGATCTGTTCTGGTCTATTAATTTGCTCGTTTGAATTCAAAATCTAGTTTGTTGCGAGAAAGGCGACCCGCTCGGGTACACCTTCTACCCGATCGTGCAGAGTCGTGCCCGGTCGTGTACTCCGTCTTGCCCGATCGGGCATCAGCACCCGATCGCGTGGTTGAACAGCCCGAGTCGTGTAAACTATCGGGGATTTTCAGGACAAATTAACGCCCAAGCGGGTATCTTGTTTGCGCTCGATCGGGTATTAATTCCCGATCATGTAGTCTTCGTGCCCGGGTTGTGCAAGATGTTGCAATTAAACCCCGTAGTTTTTACCCGAGCGGGCACTCTTCGATCCTTGTTTTTGCTCTTTTCCGCTCGTTGCTCGGGTGTTCCTTTGAGTTTTGAGGCTTGATTTTGGCTCCGAGTGAATTTATCTTCAAAATGTTTGGTTTTACTCAGGAATTCGCCTTTTTATGCTCGTTTAGGCCTTGTCAACTTAAAACCTGAAAACCAACAAAATGGGCATATGTAACGAACAATCATATCGAAAATGTAACTCTAGCTAAGAAATATATGCGAAAATAATACTAATACCTAACCTAAAATTGATACACTTTACGTGTTATCAATATGCCCCAAATTACCGATAGGTAATTGTGGCTGTCCATGGCCGTTCTGATTATCCATATCTCGTTGGTCTGACGACTCTGTGTTACCTTTTTCCTTGCTCTTTCTCAGTTGTCTGCAAGTGTGCATGATCTCGGGGTCGATTTGGAGTAGACTAGAAGCACCCTGAGATCTGGTCATAAACGAACAAAGGACAAACGAACGGAATTAGGTAGAAAGAAACGAAAGAAAACAAAACAAAAATAAAAAACAAAACAAGAAAGACTCTAGGCTCGAATCTAAGACGTGTCGACCTCTAGCTCCTTGTCTTCCTTTTCCTTCTTCTTTTCTTTCCTTTTCTCCCTCCTTTTCCTTCTGGTCGTTCGTTCTTTTCCTTTTGTTGCAGCAACCACCGATTTTGCCTTTTCATGAGTTTTCCATTCTTGAATAAGTTGGGCAACGTTTCCACTACTTTCTCCAGCAAAATATCACTTATTCCTCTTCTCTAAAGTTGTTTTCCTTATTGTAGAAGTCCCCAACAAACTCCTATTTGTTTTAAGACAAATTAACTTATTTGGAGTTGTAGATGACGGACACGACCCGCGCGGGCTGAGTGTGTGACCCGCTCGGGTGCGGCGCGCATGATCACGTAAGAACGCGATGGAAAACATGGCGACCCGCTCAGGTTAGGGAGTGCCCCGATCGGGCTGATGCGTACCCCGGTCGGGCTGGGTTGTGGCCCGCTCGGGCTGATGCCCCAGTCGTGCTGCTTGCTTGCTCGGGTCGGGCTCAAGTCACTGGAAAAACTTGCCGACTAAACGCCCCGTGCGGGCAAGGGTGTACCCCGCGCGGGCTGAGTGTATTCCTCGCCGATTCTCGTCCTGTTTATTCCGTGATGATCCTCGATGTTGACACTTTGTCTTGTGTACGTTCTTTAGCTCCAAAATGAGCCGAATACACATTAAAACCTGTAAGAACATGAAAACACGAAAACGAGTAAAACGGATACAAAATCATATGTAAACATCGCATCTATATCTTAAACATCTCTAAAATCGTGCAAGAAATATGTATGAAAACGAGATGATCACCAACGACAACCGATTACCTTCTTCCCGGGAGGAAGATTGGTCAACGTCCAAGTCTTATTATTCTCCAAAGCCTGTAACTCGAGGTTCATTGCATCAATCTAAGGTTTAGACCGAGCAGCATCTTGATAACATCGAGGTTTAAAACCAGCAGATATAGCTCCAAGAAAGGTCTGATGAGAAAAAGAGAATTGTAGACAATTGGTTATATTCACATGCACCTGATGTTTTTTAGGAAATAGAGGAAGGCAGAAGAATAGGTTCCTGAAAACATCGGGCTGAATTTGTAACATAATCTTTGAGGAGAACAGATTTTTGTTTACTTCGGTAGCCCTTGCCCATTGTGGAAACAAGGTTCTCCTGGGCGACAGAATTTGGCATGACAGGAGAGACCTTGTCTGCCGCAGGTGAGCTCGAAGGAACACCTATCATGGAAGTGTGTTCTGGTCCCACAGGATAACTCTCAGCTACAGTAGTTGAAGTCATAGGCAAAGCAGGGAGTGACTTTGCTCTGGACAAAGGAATAGCAGAGTCTATGAAGCGCCCCTTGTCGTGGTACTGCTGCAAAACATCAAAATCGACCCCTAAAAAATCAAAGATAAACGGATGAACAACTGGAGAATGCCAAGAAGGTCCGAGAGAATCAGAGGAAGACCCATCCCTTTTGAGTTGGGGGAAAGCCAAGAAGAACACTTAACACTCCTAGAAGCAAACTTATCAGTTGGGCATCTCCTATCACTACAAAAAAAGACGAATATCAACAGAAGGATCAATGGATTCTTCCGTTGATATAATTTGCAACATATTTAAATGGGTTTAGGAAATTAGCAACGACCTGAAGTTAGTTGTAATTCGTTGGAATTTCCAACGGATAATCAACGGATAATATATGTTGCAACATTGCTCATGCATCCGTTGAAAGCCCATTAAAAATTGACATTTCAACCCGACAGATACCCGCAACGAACAACTGGTATCCATCGATATTTACAACGGATGCCCATTGCACAATTTAGAATTTCAGGAATGTAATTGGAATAATCGAACGTGGTATTTCAACGGTCACCCGTTCGTATTTCTAACGGGCTCCCATTGGTATTTTCAACGGGAATCCGTTGGAATATTCATTATTTATACATCAAACTCGAACTGTTTACCATCAAGCCATCAAGATTAAATATATTTTCAAACAATATCGTCTTCTTAATATACATATATACAGATCGAGAGAGTAGATATATAGAAGAAATGATCATGTAACCGAGGAAGTTAATCAAGAATTATTACAAAAATTGGAACGGTTCATGAGTTTTGCGTGGATACAACCTTTGTGTCGAGAATGCGGGACAATATTATGTCCCTGCAAAAGATGCAAATACATGAAGTATCAAAGTCAAGAAATTGTTTGCAAACACCTTTACAATGTGAGTTTCATAGAGAATAACGAAATTAGGTCATTTCACGATGAAAATTGTGGTGTTAGAGATAGTATGCAAGAAGCACAAGAAATTGAAAGAAATGAAGAAGTTCTTTATGAAACATCGACGACCAATCCATAAGTGGAAATGGTGTCAGATGCTTTTTCTGGTCATGGAGTTGTTGAGAAAACGCATAAAGAGATGTCGAACATTGAGAAACGCCGTTTTTTAACCTATTCGATGCAGCGAAAGAACCTATATATAACGGCTTTCGTGAAGGTCAGTCTCGTTTATCATTGTCATCAAGATAGATGAGTATAAAAATAGACTACAATGTAGCTGAAAAATTGCATGGATTCATTTTACAAAACCATGTGTAAATATTTACCTGAAAATAATCAAGCTCCTGAGACATATTATGCAACAAAGAATGTTTTAAAAGATTTGGGAATGCCACATCAGAAAATTGATGTTTGTAGAAAGAAGATAAAGACGTGTTGGAATCTAAATTTTACGGTACAAACAAATTTCGTCCAAAAAACCACTTCACGAAGATATATACCGTACAAAAAGATGTTCTATATCTCTCTAGAAAATAGGTTGAACATTTTATAAAAATAAAAAAATTGGTGTGCCAATGAGATGATACAGAACACTCGATGCACGAAGGGACAATGCAACATCCATCGAATGGTAAGGCTTTGAAAGATTTCAATGAAATTTTTTCTGAATTCGCATATGAAACGAGAAATCTTTATCTTTGTCATATGGACAATATGGAAGTAAATATTCTCATTGACTATTTCCGTATAATTTGTCTCACGATATGTGTCTGAAAAGAGATTTATGAAGAAAAGTTTCAATATCTTTTTGCATCCCTTACTTCATTAATTAAGAGATTTATGAAACAATAAAATTTCTTGCTTATGACATAAGTACAAAGCAAAATTTTACATTGAAAGCATTCTTGTTGTGGACAATAAACGACTTTTCTGCCTATGGAATATTATCTAGATGGAGCACGCACAAGAGATTGGCATGTCCATATTGTATGGAGGATACAGATTCATTTTGACTGGTGCATGGGAAAATTCATGTTGGTTTGATTGTCATAGAAGATTTCTTCCCTGTGGACATACATTCTGAACAGATAAAAAATATTTTCGAAATAATAGAGTACAAAAAAAAGAAGCACCATGCATGCAAACAGGAACACAAATCCTTTATGAACTATTAAACACGATGGGATATTTACAAGAATCGATTGGATGTGAAGGAGATCATGGGCATTGAAAACTACAAGGACAAGGTGAATGGCATAACTGGTATTAAACGTAGTAGTTTTTTGGAAACTACCATACTGGAAATCAATGATATTATGTCTAAATTTGGGTGTTATGCATATTGAAAAAAACTTTTTTGAGAACATCATAAACACTGTTTTGAATGTGACAGGGAAAACTAAGGATAACATACAGTTAAGAAAATATTTAAAGATAATATGTCGAAGACCTGAGTTGGACTTACGCGAGGGAAGGGCACCTATCACCTATCCCAATATTCAGATTATCCAGGTCAGCGAAAACAATATTATTGAGGTAGTTAAAAAAATGTTAAATTTCCAGATGGATATGTATCAAACATTGCCGTTGTGTCGATATTGTGGGTTTGAGGCTAATTGGGTTGAAAAGTCATGATTGTCACGTTTTCATGTATTGATTCATTCCAATTGCATTTTCTGAGCTATTACCCGAAACGTTCACAATGTGTTATGCCGTTTGCAAATACTTTCACAAGAACTAACATAGCTGGAGAATACATACGCAATTATGAAGACGTTGAACCGAAAGATACAGAAAAAAAAATGACAATGAATTCCATCCACAATTGAAAGAAGACACATCAATTAAAGAATCAACTAAAGAATCACTGAAGAAGATATTTGAATTGTATAATTTCAATATCAATCTTTTGTAATTTCTTTCATCATATATTCCAATTTCAATGGGCATCCATTGGAAAATGCAATGAAAACTCGTTGAATCATTTAACTCTATTTAGGGGTGAAAAATGAGCTGGCTCGGCTCAGCTCGCCATGAGCTCACCAAAAAATGAGTTGGGTCAGCTCGGCTCGTTTTCAAAACGAGCTAGAAAATCCCAACTCAGCTCGGCTCGCCTTTAGCTCGTCTAAAAACGAGCTGGCTCGTGAGCTAGACGATTTAAGTTAAAAGAATTATAATATATTAATATTATATATTTTTCTTCGACAAACCAAATAAAATATATAAAATATAAATACAGTAATTTGAATACATAGTTATTCAATATAAAAAATATTAATTAGAATAAATCTACCGAAAATTGAATAAAATATCGAATATAATATATAAACTTATAATAGTTATTAAAATATTTTATTTCTTTATTTGTTAATAAAAATATATTAATTTGGTATAAATAGAAAAATAATATTAATATTATATGTAAATAATATATTATTTTTCTTTAAATAATATTTAATAAATGCAAAGAATATGTATAATATGTAAAAATAGGAAAATATGTTCTTTGTTACTCAGCTCGTGAGCCAGCTCGTCAGCTCGCGAGCCAGCTCGTCTAAGCTATGACTCGTTTCTGGTTCAGCTCGTCAGCTCGTTTTTTAAATGAGCTAGAAAATACTCAGCTCGGCTCGCTCAAATATGATCCCAGCTAGAGCCGGCTCGCGAGCCAGCAGCTCATTTTACACCCCTAACTCTATTCGACAATTTTCAATATGCAATGGCATCCGTTGAGAATTTTAAACGGATGCTCGTTGAAGAACATAAACCTACCAACGGATACCGGTTGAAAAGAATCAAAGTTACCAAAAAATGCTCATTGGTAGTTGTCAACGAATGTCCATTGGCAGTTATCAATGGATGTTTGTTGGCAGTTGTCAACGGATTCCCGTCGAAAATGGTCATGATGGTTGTGCTCCACCTAGTACCCTCGTTGCATCGGAATGATGTTTTCCAATGGGCATCCGTTAACATTTCCAATAGATGCTTGTTGGAAAGAAAACGTACAGGCATTTATGTTGTCCATTGTCTCGGGAACACAATTTCCAACGGATACCCGTTGGAACCCAACAGTCAAGTCATTTAATAAATTCTATTGAAGTAACACAATTTCCAACGGATGCCCGATGAAAATATCTGTATTTAATTTGTTGAATAGTTTATTATCAACACAATATCAAAACCAAAAAATCAATTTCTCTCACAAATAATTCCTAAACGCTTAAACACAATGATAGCTCGGCGATTTATCGGTAACGGTGGATTGTTAGCGGATTCCATAGGAGCCCTGCCACCACCACCACCGCTACCACATCGACCTCCTTCACCTATATCAGGCACCACCGATATTTGATGAAGAATATGATATGGTGGATATTGACTCTTTGATCAATACTTTTGACTAGCATTTCACTATGCTTAATATTTATCTCAAACGTCCTTACGGAACGTTAAGGTAAGATATTATTTATTTACAAATATTGATGTTTTAATTAATTCTAATTATTTTCTAACGATTTTGTTTACATGTATAGGTTTCATGTGGATGATGTTCTTAAACACATAAATAATAACATCATCCAAGGTTCATTACAAGATCAACTTTATTATTCCTAGCAGGTGACGCCAGAAGTTATATGTCGACAATGGTGTATATTGATGGTCAGTGTTTTAAAATAAAAATTAATTTAAAATTATTATCAACTTTTATTCATAAATTAGTTCATTTAAATTTAAGTTGTAGCGTATATAAATGGCAAAAGAAGGATACATCGTGTATCTATACCGCTTGGATGCGTGATATGTAAGCTCGCTTGCGTTTGATGATGAACAACGCTAAGCGCAACTATTATATGAAGAACGCCAAACCGACATGGGAAACGTATGAGGTATTAAACCAACTCGTCCAATATTGGAAGTCAGAGGACTTCAAGGTCAAAAACTGTCGGTACGGCAGAAAGTTCCCGGGGATGGTCTGCATCACCATACCTTGGGATTGAAGTTGTTTCCTAAATGAATAAAAGAATTGCTAAGAAATATTTACATTTATAATTTTCATATATTTATATTTAAGTTTTTATCTAATAATATTATTATAATGTTACAAATGCAGAGAATGCGAAGAGAATGGGAAGAGAACTTACTCTTCTTCAGCTGGTCGTTGAGACTCACGCACAGAAAAAGTCCGTCGTCGAGGAAGAGGTCGACGAACCTAAACTTGTTGACTCCCGGACAGAGCAAACGATGAAAACTGTGATGGAGAAGATTTAACAGCAATCACAAGCCATCGGTTCAACTCTCGATGATCTTAGTCTTTTCCAAAAGGGAAAAATTATTTAGAAGTATATAATAATTCTTTAATTATATAAATATTTTAAATCGATATATGTTAACTTTAATTTGTTTTATATTGTGGTCTCTTAGGTCGTATAAGGGATGTCTATATGATCTAGATGCTCTACAAAAGATATCATCGAGGACGCCACAATGGTAACCCCATGGTGCAAGAGAGATTTACGCAAGAAAGACACATCGAGCTGCTTGAGATTACTCTGTGAAAAACGCGAGATACTTTTCGAGCAACGCAATATATTTTTGAAAAAACTCAATTTATGCTTCAAGAAACGTGAGCAAAAATACGTCATATGGAGAGTATCATTGAGTTGATAAACGGTCGAGCACCCCTTCACGAGGGGTTGGCGGGTACGGGGATGCCGGTTTAGATGAAATATAATAAATTTGTTTTTAACTTTTGTATAAATTTTATATATTAAAATTCTTTTATTTTTTATTTTTATGTTTTATTTTTTATTTCTTTTATTATATTCGTACAACTATCAACGGTTGTTTGTTGAGAACAAAACAACATTTTCAATGGACATCCATTGCAATATTTTAAAATTCTCACCATTTCTTTTCAATGGGTACCCATTGCTATTTCTCGCCAACAACTTCCAACAAATTCCCGTTGCAGGTTTTCAACGAATGCCCATTACAACATACAACCAGAGACCCATTGCAATATTCCATCGGATACCCGTTGACAATGTTCAATGGGTATCAGTTGAAACTTTGCAACGAATATCAGTTGACACTTTAAATGGATATATCTGTTACCATCTGTTGAATATTATCAACGAATATCATTCGTTACAACACCGTTGCAAATCACAATGGATATGATTTTTCAAAAATTGTTTTCCAACGACACAGAATCCGTTGAAATCCGTTTGAAAAGGTCATTAAAAACAAAAAGTTAGTCATTTTCAATGGATATATTCGTTGGGAATGACCTCTTTTGTTGTGCATTGAGAGTATATGCAAGATAACCGAAGTTACAAATGCAATAATACGAAGGCGAGCAACCATGAAGGATTTCATACGGTGTCTTCCTTTCAACAAGAATTGAGGGTGTACAATTAATGAGAGATAGGGCTGCTAAGATACATTCACCCCAAAATTTAACCAAGATATGAGCTTGAAACATGAGAGCTCGCGCGACATTCAAAATATGTCGATTTTTTCGTTCCACTCTTCCATTTTGTGCGGGATGTAAACACAAGAAGTGTGATGAATAATTCCCTGAGAAGTAAAGAACAGACACAAGGAAGTAAATACTAGTCCATTGTCGGATCGAACAATTTTAATACTTTTCCCAACTTTTAGATCAACCATATGACAAAAATCCTCAAACAATTTCTGAACTTCATTCTTCGCAACCAACATAGATCCAAACCGCACGTGAATGATCATCAACGATCGTCAAAAAATAGGTTGCACCGAAAGTAGCAGGAGTATTATACGACCCCTAAATATCACAATGAATTAGTTCAAAACAAAATGATTCTTTATTATCACTTTCATGAAAACATGCTCGTGTCTGCTTGGACCAAAACAAAAGTCACAAGGGCCTTATTAGTAGCATTCCTAGAAATACCAATAGAATGTGGAAGAAAAGATAAAACTTGTTCCGAAGGATGGCCAAGATGATGATGCCAAAGTTTTCGTCAGTTCGTATTGCTCGTGTGATTGTCATGTGCCCCAACAGACCCATGAAACTGATAGAGACCATTTTGTTCTTCATCTACTCTAATCAGGATCTTCCTTGTACGGTCTTGAATGGCACAATAACTATCAATAAAAATAATAATACAATTGTTGTGATAAAGCAACTTAGCAACTAAAATCAATGTGATGGTGAGAGATGGAACAAAGAGAACATCTCGAAGAATGAGGAAAGAACAAACAAACATCTGCATTGTTTTTGTTGCAAAGGTATTGTGTTTGTTCGGTAAACCAACTGAACACAAACATATCTCATAATAAGAGTCAAGAAGCTTTATATCACCCATCATATGATGTGTAGTACCCGAGTCAATTAAGCTTTTAGTCTGAAACAAATTAACAGAAGATCGTTATGCAGTGTATGTATTCTAAAGTTTGAAGAGATTCATCAGAGTATTCCATTGCTCGTCTGTGAAATCCGACATTACACTTCCCGGATCATTCAAATTTTTCTATGCAGTAGAACTCAAAGCATGCACAACATTAACTCGACCAATAAAACTACATGCATAATTGTCATGATTCAGATTTCCTCGACCACGTCCACGGGTGAAAGGCAGGGCTGGGTTCTTCTTCAGTCTATCACCCCACCATTCA
This sequence comes from Gynandropsis gynandra, assembly GCA_036759665.1. Taxonomy (NCBI): domain Eukaryota; kingdom Viridiplantae; phylum Streptophyta; class Magnoliopsida; order Brassicales; family Cleomaceae; genus Gynandropsis; species Gynandropsis gynandra. The sequence goes on from CM071875.1 coordinate 19,254,286, forward strand.
GGATATCCGTTCAACTGAAAACATATAAAACAACATATCCCGCCTTTATGCCAATGCAAACAGACCAGTATTTTCTCTTTGACATTCACTTTCGTAACTGTGCTTGAGGAAGAAACGACGGAGAGATCGTTGGCAATCTCTGCGAAACTTGAACAAAGTAACTAAAAGCATTGGTACATTCTTCCTTCTTCCTAGTCATGAGATTTCGTCTCTCTTCATGTATAACCATGGAGAAAATACGACTCATGCTTGAAAGAGCGTCAGAGCAAAAAATATGGGATCTCAGAGTTCCAAACAATGCATCGTCCAAGCCCATCAAGAAGAGTTGAACCCTCTCTTCCTCGTGATCCTTAGTCAACAATGCGTGCAATTCCCCGTAGCTACAAGATCGAACTGGCTTATAGACATCCAATTCGTCCCACAACTTTTTCAAAGCACTGAAGTAGGATTGCACATACTTTCCCTGTTGAGTCATCCGCATCGATTCATGTCGAATCTGATACCAACTAAAAATTGTTATCGCAGATCATTCCTCAAGATTTTCACTTCCTCGACAATGGTATTGTCGTACACGAGTTCAATTAGATTGTATTGAAGATCCACTCGACTAACATCGAGTTCACCGGACCCCATTCTTCATACTCCTCATCTTCATGAAGCCAATCTTTCTCTTCGTACGAAATGCATGCCTGATGGGTTTCACCTATTATCTCCACGCAATTGAACCGAGGTAAAGATCGTTCTGAAGGTTGTAGGTAGTTAGGAAAATTCGTTGAAAGATCTCGAACGCATCCCCTGGGTGCATCTCGAGCCACACCTACAGCCGCGTTGGAGCCAAATCATCGGTTTGAACGCTGGTATTGTCGAAGCTCATGATGAGCAAAAAAAATCAGGAAATTCAATAAAAAACGACGAGATTTAAAAGGTGAAACTCTAATACTATAGCAATCACCAACAAGAGAGAAGCAATCTCGTGTGTATTCCATTGATTCGATAGATACAAATACAGAGAGTTAGAGAACAATTAGGAAACTGAATAGCATAATATCAGGAGCTAATAGCATAATATAGGAAACTAAATATATACGTATCTAACTGAATATTTACATGTCAATAAAAAATAATATGAAATTTGATGAAATATATATCTAAAAAAATTATCAACGTCATCAAATCAAATTATTTAAAGAAGAGATGATAGATTTGGTTTGATCAATAAAAAATATAGTTTTGTAGTTGAGTGCATCTAAAAGTTAATCTAAAAATTTAGAGTTTTACATATATTAAAAATTAACAAATATTTTTTGGTATAGTGAAATTTTTTATATACTATTTATATTATTAAATAAATGGATTGACTATAATCAAGTAAAAATATCGATTTAGGGCTAGATGCTACTTGGATACTCCAAAATTTTAGGATATTTGAACCTCAATCCAAACAAATATCATATTTTACACTCAAACTTGAACTCTAAGATATGGGTGCCCAAATTTTATAAACCAAATAAATTCCTGTATATGAGAGTATCCGAACCTGAGACGTATACAGAAGTTTGACATTTTTTATTTAAAGTATTGTAACATAAACAAAGTTTCAATCTTTTTCATATTTTAACCACAATATAACAATGGAAATAGAAATTCGGAGATTTCTAATATTATAACCAATAAATTCTGACAGTTCTGAATACCAAGTTTGTAACTTATCCAATAAAATTACGAGCGAACCACAAAGCCGCAACAATACCACAACATGAACAAAACAACATGAGAGACCACCACTATCAATCTTTCAAATCGTTCGTTCGTGACTAACAATTCGTCGTGATAAAAAAAACTCAGAGTTAACCAAGTTGAGGAGGCAAGATAATCGCTAATCTCGAAGAGTGAATCGTGAGGGTGGATTTAGAATTAGGAGTCTTGATATGGCTAATATTTGAGGAAAAAGAGAATGGGGCAACAGAGGAGTTCTAACCATTATTAGATGGCGTGATTGTTGAATAACCTTGATCTCCCGCATACGAACGATGGACGATTATTGACGAAAGATGCTCCAATGACGTTTGGGAGACAACGAACCATAAGAGGAATGGATTTTGCAGCTGCAAATGAAACCAGAAGACAAAACTTTTGAAGAGAATGACATCTTCATAAATATAAATAAAACTAAAGACATTTTTAAAATTTATATTTATATTAGAATATCTGAAAAGTTTGAAAATAAAAAACCCGTTTCATGTTTTTCATCATCCGGATCCAACCAAAATTACTCGGGTATATCTTAACTTTTGTTTGAAATACAAATTTGGAACAAACATTGCATAAGATTTCCAATGGTTTTGAAAGCTGACAATAAGCCGATAATAGAAATACAAACTTGTTCATCAGCTGAAGAACAGTGAGTCAAAGTTTGCTTATTTGCTACTATTACATTAGTATCTCGGGATTTTCTTCTTGACTTAAACAAATTCTTGCATTGTTCTCAAATTTCTTGGGATGCCATCTCCGAATCACCAAACCAAACTGAACAAACATGCTTCTTCAACGGCTTGAGGCCTTGCATAGACAATGCACAAGGGTTGGTTAGTTCATGTAACGCAACTATCTCAAACCCTAACACCACTGAACTAAAGCCCCAAGAAAACCAAATTGACAGGGAACGCAATGGAAGTTAGATTGTGCATCCTCACAACCGTGTCCACGAGAATGCCACTGGACTCCTCACTTGATGCTGCGAATTGCTCCAAGTGATTGAACCGAACTCAGCCCTCATTGCTGCACTGACACTCCTCTTGGTTGAGAATGTTACTGTATATCTTTTCTTCTCTCCCACACTTCTAAACACAAGCTTTGCTGGTTTAACCGTTACAGCAACACTAGCTGGCACATCAACCACCACTTTGTAAACTGAACCAGGTGTGCCAACATTGGTCAGCTCCCGTGTGTACCGAACAACCCTTTTATCACCAAACAAAACCGAGAAACTTGGGTAATTCAGCTGGCCAGGGTCAGAGAATTTTCTTGAGCAGTTCACGTTAGGTCGCTTGACAATCGCCTGGACGTGATCTACCGTGTAGTCCAACGAGCACAAGAACCTGATGTATTCCTCTGTTGAGATGTCGTAAACCAAGCCAGGAGACAAGGCCTTCTGAGGATCTACATGACCCGAGCCATGAGCCCACGGGTTGGAGAGACTGTTGTCAGCAGCATCACGGAGAGGCGAGTTGGTGTTGTCGAGATTGTAAGCTGTGGTCATGAGAGCAGACTTGATCGCGCTTGGGCTCCATTCTGGGTGAGCGGCTTTCAAAAGACCGGCTAAGCCACTGATGTGTGGGCATGACATAGACGTACCTTCATCGAACAACACACACAATCCATTAGCACATTAAAACCAGAGAGTATCGATGTTTGCAACTTATAAAATTGAATTGGATCAGACCCGTTTCATGTTTCCAAACTTGCAAAACTAACTCGGAGAGATTCTTTTATTCTAGAATCTGAATATAAACTAGTTTAAAATTAGTAACTTTACATTAAATACAAATCCCTATGGAGATATTCGACGAGACCCTTTACATGTGTTTGATTAAAAACACATGTAATCCAGATATTAATTAATGTGGTTAGGTTGAATGCATCAATGAGAAATAGCATTAAAAAACGAGAAGAATTCTAGCCGTTGAAAGTGTACCTGACATAATGTTGAACTGCGTCCTCCTTGTGTCCTTCTCGAGCCCAGTAGGTCCAACGGCTTCCGACCAACCGGCCAAGATGTTGACTCCGGGACCAATGACGTCAGGCTTCAAGATCTGTGGCGTCACAGTGTTCGGTCCTCTCGAGCTGAACGCAGCCACCACAGGAGAAGGTCGGACTCCGAGCACCGTTCCACGGAAAACAAGAACCGCCGTCGGGTTCTTCTCGGACTTAACGTACTGCCTTATCAGATCTCCCGTTTTCCTCCCAACTGCCATCGCCGGCAACAGATGACTGTCGGCAACAAGCTCTTCGCCACTCGCCGCCGTGTTTGCCAGTATCATCCCGGCTCCTCCGGCATCTCTCACGACGGCTCCTTTCTCCACACGAGCGTTCACTCCCCTGTCGCAGACCACGATCTTGCCGCGTACGAGGGCCGGGTCGAGTGAACCAGGGAGACACAGATTGCTAGAGCTGCTGTTACCTTTGTTGTAGACCAGAGCTAAGGGTTTGGTCCCCAAGCCTTCGCCGCTATATAGGGAAACTCCGGTGAAACGACCTCCGTTACCGAGAACGGCATAAGCCGGGAAATCGCGATCCAGGGTTCCGGCACCGACGGTCATTATCCATGGTGCAACGTTCGCGATGGAGGCTTTGGTGGGTCCGCTGTTTCCGGCGGAGCAAGAGACAAAGATGCCCTTTTCCATGGCGGAGAAACCTCCGATCGCGATGGTGTCTCTGTAGTACGGCGCGGATCCGCCGCCGAGGGAGAGTGAGAGGACGTCGACGCCATCGAGGATTGCGCGGTCCATGCCGGCGAGGATGTCGGATCCAAAGCATCCAGTGCTCCAACACACCTTGTACGTTGCCACGCGCGCACGAGTCGCCATCCCACGCGCCGTCCCAGTGGCGTAGCCGAGGAAGCTCGCGTTTCTCACGGCAGATCCGGCGGCAGTCGAGGACGTGTGGGTCCCATGGCCATCGACGTCGCGAGGGGAAACAGATTCACGTTTGTTGGAGAATCCGCCTCCAGAAGCCATTTGAAACCCTTTGGAAAAACTTCGAGCGCCGATAAGCTTCTTATTACACAATTTCGGATCGAAATCAGGACCTGATTCACACTGCCCTCGCCACTTTGCAGGGATCTCCGGCATACCCGTGTCGTCAAAACTCCTAGATTCTGGCCATACTCCGGTATCCAATACCCCAATGATAACACCATTAGATGCCTGATTGAGATCCTGGGCACTGTATCCTGCCCACGACCCGAACTCGGAGTTTAGACCCAGAAACTCAGGAGTCCGAGTCGTGTGAAGCGAGTACACAGTCTCTTCGAAGACATCGAAAACCGAGTCGGATCGGCGGAGTGCCTCAGCCTCATCCGCGTCGAGAACGGCAGCGAATCCATGGAAGGCGGATGTGTAAGTATAGAGAAGAGGAGGTTCGCCATTTTCAGAGGAGAAGAGAGTCTGGAGCTGTGAAGAGTACCAGTCATGGTGAGTGGAGAAGGACTCGGGCTTCGCATGATGATTCATACGGACGATGTAGGTCCGTCTGCTGGATCCAGCGGCAACCGAATCCGTCGCCGCCGAATAGAGGAGGAGAAGAGAGACGAAGCAAAGAGAGATAGTGAAGGGAGCCATTTACGGTGAAGCAACGAGAGATGGAGGAAAAAAAATGGATGAAGAAGAGTAAGAGAGAGTGTGGGGTTTTTAAATTCGAAATATGCGCCACGTTTCGCTTTATTTACGGGAAATGCCATCGTCGGTGCTCTTTTCACTTTTCCCCTATTTTATTTTGCCATCGTCTTTTATGAATTTTTAATTAATTTTCTTTTTCATGCAAAATTTTTTTGCCCAACCATGTTCATCAACCACAATAAAATTTAGATATTTCAATACTTCGAATTGGATTATTTTGTCCGAATACTGAAATTCAGTTATTTTTATTTAAAAACGATTGATATCTGTAAATATCCGTAACATATATAATTTTTCCATAACACTTAAGTTTAATTAATTAGTTATTAAATTATTTATAACCAAAACTAAGTTGCATGAATAATAATTGATAGAAAAATCTTATTTATTATTGGTTCTTTAGATTTTTTATTTGATAAATTTAAATTATTTGTATTTATTTATAGATTTTTGTTTAAAAATTAATATCTTCCAATTTTTTTATACATAATTTATTTTTAAATCCCTTATCATGTCCGATAATATGTGTTTAATCCAACACCAATGCATTAATTTTTGAGTCTCTAGATAAACGAAAATAATTGTATAAAATCTATAAAAAGTAAATTACTGGTCCAAACAATAGATACGGTTTTTTATATTAATAATTTATTTCATTGTCAAACATTACTCAATAATAAAGTTTGGCTCACGTTGTTAATTTCGTTCCATTTTTTTATAAAGTTATGATATAAATTTTGATAATTTAATAAAAATAAATAAATTAATAATTTAAATGAAATATTTTTCTTTATTCTAATTTGAATTATGAATATATATATATATTATGTAAATGCTAGATCAATTATTAAGTATATATTTATACATTAATTTAATAGTCATTTTAATAGCTTATGTACTATTACGAAATAACATAATTTGATTTATTTAATTAATTAAATAAGGGAAAATGTTAAAAATATATTTAAAAATTAAGGAAATTAAAAGAAAAAAACATAACACAGCTGGAGACACGACGGCAACTGGTTGGGTTGGGTTCTCCTCAACTTTCCTTTTATCACTTCTCTCTCCCTTGTTTCCTATTTATTTAATTTTCATGATCCATTCTTGAAGTTTAATTTGCTAAATATAAATATATTATCATTAAAACTACGTTTCAAAACAATCTAAACAATCATATAAGGATATATTAAAAAGTTCACATATAAAATATAAATTAACTAATATAATATATAATGATATGAATCAATCTATTTGTTGTATATCATCATTTTTTATTTAAATTTTGTATTTATAAAATCAGAAAATAAATCATATATTTACATAATCCATAATCTTTATAATGCTACAAAAATTTTATTCAGGTTTCAATCAAATAAAATTTATGATAATTTATTGTAATTTATTTTTTCAAGCTAATAGATCACAATTATTTATCCTAATTGTAATACATAATTCATATTTCAATAATTATATTTTAAAATAAAAAAAACATTACAAAATTTAACTTTAAAATAGATAACGTTTTTACTTTTTTCCATTAAGGTTTGGAAGAGAGAATATTTTTCAGTGTAATTCTCCATGTTGGACTATTCCGTGAATTATGATTAGGTAGGACGCTTATATTCTTCCCACACAATAAATAAATATATATATATATAATATCTTGACGAATTAAAAATTTAAAAATGTAAAAACGAAAACTGAATTTTGTTTTAACATTTGTTTGCTTACGAACTTTTAAAAAATACGCCTATCTTGAAATTCGGAATCACAGTTCCCCAGAAGAACTGTGACCTTAGTTGTTAAGGAAACCCACAAAACTATTTTTTAAAACCCTTCTATTACAAAAGAGAATAAATTTTCTTTTTTCCATTATGGAAAACCAATTTTTGCTTAATATTTTGGAAAAATGGTAATTCTATAATATGAAAATGGATTACCTTTTAAAAAAACTACTACAAATATGAAAATAGATAATAGTGTGTGTATATATATGTATATATAGGAATGGAAGGGGTAGTGGTAACGGCTAGATTTTGGATGGACCAACTCAGTCGTCCGTTCTTGACTGAAAATGAAATATGTGAAGCTTTTCGTCATTGGAAATCTGAAAGAAAAAAAAAACTATTCAAACAATGCGACCTATGTTTTCCATACGAATTCACACTTCATATATATATATATACCATTTTTAAAATAAAAAGCAAAATACTAGTTTATACATTATTCACTTCCATAATTTATACCAATTTCGATTAGACGATTTCAGACAATAGTATATTCGAATAAATATAATAGTTTTAAATTTAAATTAGTTAATTTGTAATTAGATTATGGATATTTATAGTCTAAAATGCATGTTCGAACTAATATGTTCGAACACTTTATAAAACAAATAATAAAGATGATGGCGATAAAAACAGTTAGCGTAAAATATCAAAATATGATTGATTGAGGTTTGCTCTTTGCGGTATTATAAAACATAAATGTTCTTACAATTCGTTTGATTCAATAATCACAATAAATTAATCTCTTATCAAATCAATTTTGTATGTTTTTAAGAGGTATCAATGAAATAAATAAAATGTATTTGTATATTTTAGCGAATGATTCAATGATCATTTGTATAGATAATTTCGGATGCGTTTGAAAAGACACAACGTTTTATTTCTAAGATCCAAAATCCATCTTTAGATTATATTGTTAGAATTTTTTGGATCACACATGTATTATTTATATGTGTTATGTCATTATTTAATTAGTCTAAATTAAAATGGTCTAAGTGTAATTAAGTATAGACTAAGGGCATAATTGTTATGATCTTATTGTGTAGATACCACTTGTGTAATTTCTAATTTGATGAGGGGCCGAATTAGAAATAATAATAAATATATTCTAAATATTAGGGTTATGGTCCCCAATGCATAACATATAGAAAAACACAAAGAAGAAAACTCTCTTTGTATCCCCATCAACAAAGAGACTAGGTTCTAAGGTTATTGCATTGGAAGATCACATACCCGAAAAAGCCTACGACCATATTCGATGGATCTATCAGGTACGCTTCCGCATCTGGTAAATAATTTCTACAATTGGTATCAGAGTCATGTAAAAATTTCGTAAATTTTGAGGAAATTTTTCCATCAGTAATATTTTGGGTTTGATTTTCCTATGCTAGTCAATTCATGTTGGCGTAAAAGCATGTTTGATCTAGTTATGATGTGATAGAATCAATAAAATTAAGTTATGATGTTCTCTCACATGAATTGAAGTTTTGTGATTTTTTTGTGTGTGAATATTATGGTATGTCTTATTTGTTTACATACCGCACAAAAAAACGTTCTTTGACAAAATTGATTTCTTCACATCGTTGTTTGGTCTCTGTCGATGACGACGAGGTTCAATACTTCGGTTTTGACCAAAATACCCTATAGAAACGGTGGTTATGGGTCACCGGCGAAACGACGTAGATTTGGTATGGTGTTTCGTGGCGGTGACCATCAGGTTTCTATTCGGAGAATTGGTTGCATAAGTCGTATGATTCATTTTTAATGGTATTAATTTGTTAATTACATTATTTGAATTATTCATGAGACATGATAAATAAAAGAAAATTCGATTATGGAAATTATAAATAAAAGGAAATTCGATTATGGAAATTATGAATAAAATGAAATTCTATTAATTATATGATTGATTTGTTTCCGTTTTTTACTGATTTGTTTCCTCTAATTATGCACACAATTAAATAATATCATGAATGCAATTATTAAAGGAAATTATCGTTTTGAATTATTCATTTATTATTTTTAATTGAATTTATTATGCACGTTTGAATTTTGAATTATTGGTCAAAGATATCAATAGTTAATTTATTAATAATAACAAAAAAGAGGCATTGGTTTGGGCTTTAACCCATTAAGTTTTAAATAATGAGTGAATCGGGTTGAACCCGTAAGGTCTCAATAATCTTTTCTGGGCATGAATCCATCATTTTTTGGGCCTGAACCCGTAAAAAAAACATGGTCTCGGAGTGATGGGGGTCGAACCTGCGACCTGTTACTACAGGTCATATTGCTGATTACTCTCCAGACCATTAAGCCACAGTTATTTATATGCTATGATGCCTCTGAATATTATATCGATTATATTATATATGAAAAATGACTTTTGCATGCAATCAATATTTAATTTCATTGTACAAGTTTGATACTTTAAATGATTTAATAGAAGCAAGATGACACCAAAGTGTCATCTCTTGTGAATATTTTTCATGAGAAGTATTGAATGATATATACATGTTTATCCATGCGAGTATTAATCGGCCCAAAGGAAGATTCATGTTTGGCAGGATTTCATGTGTATCTGTGATGATAAATATGTGATAATTATTTGGTTAACATGTGATGATAAATCGGTCCAAAGAAAGGTTTGTTATTTAACATGTCTTATTATCAGTGTTTGATCATTACATCAAGGTATCACTAGCAATTAATATTATTGTCCAAAGACTTCATATTGATGTTGCACTAGGTATCTTGAGATGGGTTGTACAATCATATGTTTTGTTGATTGGTTTTGATAACTCATGTTATAATTTGTTCTCTTTTTCAGTTAATCTTGCTGCAGTATCTGCAAACATCGGCCTGATTCCTGCCCTTAATGGTTCCAACTTTAAGGAATGGAAGGACAAGGTCAAAATAGTTCTTGGGTGCATGGATTTGGACCTAGCATTTAGGATTGAGCCCCCTATTTCTCTTTCAGATACAAGTTCTGCTGAACAGAAAAGAACTTATGAGAAATGGGAGCGCTCAAATCGCGTAGGTCTTCAGATCATTATGAGCACTATTCCAGAAACCTTTCGAGGTGCTGAGGATGCCAATCTTAAAGATTTCCTTGCTAAGCTTGAAAAACGCTTTGTTCAAAGCGATAAGGCTGAGATAAGTGTGCTATTGTATCGCTTTAGCACCATGAGGTATCAAGCCAAAGGAAACATAAGAGAGTACATCTTGGAGATGGCAAATATTGTTTCAAAACTCAAGACACTTAAGATCGATATATCGGAAGATGTACTCGTACATTTTATCTTGAACTCTCTTCCTGGACAGTTTAACCAATTCAAAATTAGTTATAACTGTCAAAAGGATACGTGGTCTCTTAACGAGCTCATCTCCTATTGT
>CM071875.1:19285876-19298214 GCA_036759665.1 Gynandropsis gynandra
ATCTTCTGTTTTTGTTTCTTCCATGAGTGAGTAGAGTTCCTACTGCGGGTAGGGATATCGGATTTGTATGTATGAACGATGTTTTACGTTAATGCTTAGTTTTATGATTTTACTCTTGATTTACGGTTCTACGCTTAGCAATATCAATCATACGTTAGTGCTGACCGCTCAACAACATAGGATTTCGAACCTTGCTGGAAGGTTAAGGAACGAATCTGGTCCGCTAAGTAGTAGATTAAGCTTTGGTTAATGAGAATCTGACCGGTCGGTTAGTCATCTTAGGGATAGTGATTGCGATCGTAACGCTGCCCTGGTATATGTTAATCGCTGCTGGAAGGTAGGGTTGCATGTATCCATGGTTAGGAGGTTTAGGCTCGGAAGAATCATTCCTCACCATAGAGCATGAATTTCCCGTTGTCAAGAGTAGGTTATAGATCTATGATCCTTAGTCGTTCATCTATGCAATTCCCGGTATCCCGTACACCCGTAGTATTCACCATATCTAGTCTCATCTTTACCCTAGTTTCGTTGTCACCATTAGGATAGTTTTAGGTTTATTAGGATCATATCCCACTCTATCATCTTTCGTCTTAGTTTAGTCTCGTCCTTAGTTTAGCTGTTTTAGTCCCTGAGATCGACCCTGGTACTACAAGATCCGTATACTTGCGGTGAAGTGGACTAGGTTAATTATAACTCGTGTTTCCACACGTCAATAATCAAATGATTGATTGAAAAAGGCGATTCAATGTTCAAGTCTTGACCTTTCCAAGGTAATACATCGAACTTTTTAATAATCATGGCATGTGGATCTCATGAATTGTTCCATTTAAGATATCCTTGATTGAAGTTACATTTGAGGTTTTCTGGGTTTTTTTCTTCTTTAACCAAACTAAGCCACCATAAGAATGGAAAAATTTTCACCTGCTCCATTTCATCAACTCCATTTCCTCTATTAACACTATATATATATATATACATACTCCTCCTGGACTAACCTTTATCATCAGACAACAGTGTTATATCCTCTCATCATCCTTCTCTTCATATGGCTCACCACTACAAAAAAACACACAATTTCCAACGGACGGGGCAACGGATCTGTCCGTTGAAAACGCATACCAACGGATTGCAACGGATGTGGTGAAATTGCAACGGGCAAAAATCCGTTACAAATCCGTTGCAAATTACAACGGATTTGTAACGGAAAATCTCCGTTGGAAATCTGTCGCAAATTTTAACGGATGGCAACGGAAACCATCCGTTGGCAATGTCCGTTGGAAGATCCGTTAGAAAACATTCCAACGGTCGTCCGTTGTAACTTCTAACAGATGCCCGTTAGAAATTTCAACGGATGACCGTTGATGTTGTGAATTTCGAGGCCACCGGTTTAAATAAATTCACGTGAACCTCCAACGGGTATCCGTTGCGATTTCCAACGGATGTCCGTTGGAACGTTCACTATTTATATCATACCAAAGAGTGCATCAAACCATCAATAACAAAAACATTTTCGAAAAAATGTCGTCGTCTTCAAATCGAAATATATATAGATCAAGAGAGTGGATGTATAGAAGAAAAGATCCTGTAAACGAAGAGATTACGCAAGAATTCTTACACGGATTAGAGCAATTCATGAGTTTTGCATCGATGCAGCCTTTGTGTCAAGAACGTGGGACAATGTTATGTCCATGCAAAAGATGCAAAAAAATCGAAACAAAGATGTGTTAAAAGATTTGGGAATGCCACATGATAAAATTGATGTTTGTAGAAACAGTTGCATGTTGTTTTGGGGAAATGATAAAGACTTGTTGGAATGCAAGTTTTGCGGTGCAAGCAGATTTCGGCCTCAAAAACCATCTTCACGGAAATATGTACCATACAAGAAATATTTTATATGCATGTAGGAAACAGGTTGAGAAGGTTATACGAATCGAAAAAAACCGCTGCAGCAATGAGATGGCACGCAGAACACTCCACGACCGAAGGTGTAATGCAACATCCATCGGATGGTCAGGCCTGGAAAGATTTCAATGAAATATTTCCCGAGTTCGCGTATGAAACGAGAAATGTTTATCTTTGCCTATGCACAGATGGTTTTAGTCCCTATGGACAATCTGGAAGTCAATATCTCTTTGACCGGTGATTTTGTCTCCGTATAATTTACCTCCCGAGATGTGTTTGAAAAGAGAGGTAATGTTTCTGACGTTTCTGATTCCAAGACCAGAACATCCGAAGAAAAGTTTCGATGTATTTTTGCAGCCCTTAATTCATGAATTACGATAGTTGTGGAACGAAGGAATCCTTGCTTATGACGTCAGTACTAAGAAACAATTGCATGTTTTTTTGTGTAATCGAATAATCGAAATGTTAATACAATCGAACATGTTATATAAACAATGTTTGATGTATAACAAATTAAAATAATCTAATACCAATGTTGAAAATATTAACGGTTGCCCGTTGAAAATATTAATGGTTGCCTGTTGAAACACGAACTCGCCCCCGACACTTAGAAAAAATGTCTGAATTTTCAATATTTCTAACGGTCATCCGTTGAGGATTTCCAATGGATGCCCGTTGGAAAACACGCTGTAAATTGACGCGACGTTCTGCCTTTCCAACGGATGACCGCTGGAAAGCGTAATGATGACTGCAGAAAATACAGCTTTCCCAACCGTTGGAAAAGCAGAAAATGCAGCTTTCCCAACCGTTGTATAAGTCCCCAACAAACTCCCATTTGTTTTAAGTCAAATTAACTTATTTGGAGTTGCAGGTGACGGTCGCGACCCGCGCGGGCAGGGTAAGTGACCCGCTCGGGTACGACGCAGAAGATCGCGCAAGAACGCGATGGAAGGAGGCTGCCCGCTCGGGCTCAAGGGGTGCCCGCTCGGGTACAAGGCCTGCCCGCTCGGGCTCATGCCCTGGGCGGGGTATTTTTCGCCCGACTCGTGCTCAATTTGCTGCCCAAAATCGCCGTAACAAATGCCCGCTCGGGCTAGGGAGTTACCCGCGCGGGTACTGACTATTCCATGCTGATTCTCGTCCCGTTTGTCCCGTGATGATCCTCGATGTTGGTACTTTGTTTCGTGCACGTCCGTTAGCTCCAAAATGAACTGAATATGCATAAAAACCTGTAAGAACATGAAAACACGAAAACAAGTAAAATGGATACGGAATCATACGTAAAGCATCACATTTATATCATAAACATCTCTAAAATCGTGCAAGAAATACGTATGAAAACGAGATGATCAAATCCCCCAGACTTGAATGTTTGCTTGTCCCTAAGCAAACGTAAATGTGGAACACGTGGGGTGTACAAAATCCGAGAATCCCCCATTCTTCTAGAAGTACCGCTAAAGCGAACCTAACCGATCAACTAGCACGTCGAGAGCAAATTCGGCCTAATTAAGTTTTCGGTCTCCATCCTAGGTTCACCAAGGCTACCCATGAGAAAGTAAATCAAAGGAAAACTAAACAAGCTACCGTAAATCTCTCCACCAAACAAGACTTTAGACAATACTAAACCTAGAACAACCGAGGATACTTGTTTCTTTTCCGAGCTTCTTTCTTTCTTTATTCTTTTTTTCTTCTTTCTTTCTTTATTCCTTTTTTCTATTTTTTTCTTTTTATTTTCTTTTTCTTGTTTCCTTTTTTTCCTTTTTCTTTATTTTTTCTTTTTCTTTGCATACACACTAGGCTTCTAGGACATCGGATTTGAAGAGATCCAGCCTCTACTTAGACCCAGACTACCGATGACGGTATACTCATGCATCTCGTTTAAGAGTGCAGCGGATTAGGCGGCGTTTTATTTGTGCCATGCCCTTAGGACGTAGAAAGATGATCGCCAACCCACCACTTAGACCCGAGCCATCGAAAGAGTATCAAGGTCGAAGCACTCGTATCGATTTTAGATCATGCATTTTAGGAATTACTTCTATCGACAGCAGAGTGTTAGTGTGCGCTCTTTATCTGCAAATAACCTCGATCTCATACGATATAGTAATCCTCATAGAAAAGTGAAGTAAAGCATCATCTACACGAAGTATGACAATCTGGATAGAGAGAATAAACGATAAACTAGCCTAGCAACCTCGTCTAAATCCCCCACAAGCAACACTAGGATTCCCAAAGAACTATGACCTATTGTTTTTCAGCCGACTAATAAGCTCTAACGCATATGGAAAACCTAGCTCGAACATGCAAAATTTCACGGAAAAAGCCAACTTCTTAAGCATCCTAGGTTCAGGGTTCATCTCAAAACAAGGCACCAGACAAGTGCCTGGGACGACTCTGACTCATGAAAACAAAAAACAAACTAAAAACCACAAAATAACCTAAAAACTACAAAGGCAAAGGGAAGATGAAAAAAAATGAAACGAAATCACCTGACAAACATGAGCTGCTCCCGCAGACTTGAATTGAACGGCGTCCTCGACGTGAAGCTTCGATGGAGGGTAAGGGAAGTGAAGCACGTTTGCGGTGGTATATATATATATATATATATATTTGTTTTTTTTTATTTTTTGTTTTTTTTCTGTTTTTTAAACGAAAACGAAACACCGAGTCTCAAACTAAAAACTAGAAAAAAATAAAATCAAACAGCTGGGTTGCCTCCTAGAAAGCGCTTATTTAACGTCTTTAAGCTTTGACGTCTCCATTCCTCATGCATGTGCGACGGGTGGATCGGAAAGGGAAATGGAGTTTCCACTTTCGATCGGTTGAGCGGCTTGGTAGAGCTTTAGCCGTTTTCCATTAGCTTTGAATGTACCACTCGTCTCGCTCCAAAGTTCTATTGCTCCATGCAGGAATACCTCTCGTACCTGAAAAGGACCAGACCAACTAGACCGTAGTTTTCCCGGGAAAAGCTTAAGACGAGAATTAAATAGTAGAACCAAGTCACCTGGCTGAAAGTCATGAGGTATGATCTTCTTATCATGCCATCTCTTAGCACGCTCCTTGTAGATCTTAGAGTTCTCGTATGCATCAAGACGAAGCTCGTCGAGCTCGTTCACCTGCAAAAGTCGTTTCTCACCTGCACTCTTAAGATCAAAGTTAAGGAGCTTTGTCGCCCAATAGGCACGATGCTCTAGCTCGACAGGATAGTGGCAAGACTTGCCATAAACAAGCTGAAAAGGAGTCATGCCAATGGGAGTTTTAAACGCAGTCCTATAGGCTCATAACACATCATCTAATTTCATCGACCAATCTCTACGGGACCTAGACACGGTTTTCTCTAGTACTAGTATGCTCTCCTTATTAGAAATCTCTACTTGTCCGCTAGTCTGTGGGTGGTACGGTGTAGCTATCCTATGTCTTACGCCATAATGCTTAAGGAGGGACTGGAATTGTCTTGCAATGAAGTGTGAACCTCCGTCACTAATGACTAATCTAGGAACTCCAAAACGAGGGAATATGATCTTCTTAAAGAACTTCATCACTACCCTAGCGTCATTAGTTGGCGTTGCTATGTCTTCTACCCACTTAGACACATAATCTACACTTACCAAAATATATTGGTTGCCACACGACGATGGGAAAGGTCCCATGAAATCTACACCCCAAACATCCAACAATTCTACCTCAAGGATGTAGTTCTGTGGTATCTTGTTCCTCTTACCTATATTTCCCATTCTTTGACATCTATCACAAGAGGAAACATACCTATGGGCACCCTTGAAGAGGTTCGGCCAATAAAAACATGCTTGTAGTACCTTTGAAGCGGTTTTGGACTCGCTGAAGTGACCTCCATAATCCGATCCATGACAATGGAATAGAATGCTCTCTACCTCTTCCTCGGGGATGCATCTCCTAAAGACCCCGTCCGCGCATCTCTTGTACAGAATTGGATCGTCCCAATGGTAATGTTTGACGTCTACAAATAACTTCATGCGCTCATGAAAAGAAAAGTCGGGGCGTAGTACACCGCTCACAAGAAAATTAACAAAATCAGCATACCAAGGAGCGGGGTTACCTGAGTGCGCATATGATGTCGTCTCTCAAGGAATCATCGATAGGTCTCTCATCCTCTACAATGATGCGTGAGAGATTATATGCAACGACGTTCTCGGACCCCTTCCTATCTCGTATTTCGAGATCAAACTCTTGTAAGAGAATGATCCATCGGATGAGGCGTGGTTTCGCGTCCTTCTTCCCTAGAAGATATTTAAGCGTTGCATGGTCAGTATAAACGATTACCTTTGATCCTACGAGATAGGATTTGAACTTGTCAAAGGCGAAGACGACGACAAGGAGCTCCTTCTCGGTTGTGGCATAGTTCATTTGAGCGTCATCTAGTGTCTTGCTAGCAAAGGAGATGACATGAGAGACCTTGTCTCTTCGCTGCCCTAGGGAAGCCCCTACGGCGTAGTCGCTAGCGTCACACATAATCTCGAATGAAAGGCTCCAATCGGGTGGCTGAATGATGGGCGCCGAAACCAATGCTGTCTTGATGGTGT
Organism: Gynandropsis gynandra; assembly: GCA_036759665.1. Classification (NCBI taxonomy): domain Eukaryota; kingdom Viridiplantae; phylum Streptophyta; class Magnoliopsida; order Brassicales; family Cleomaceae; genus Gynandropsis; species Gynandropsis gynandra. The sequence goes on from CM071875.1 coordinate 19,292,335, forward strand.
TGAAGGCGTTATGGCACTATTGAGAGAAGTCGAATGTAGCGTCTTTGGCCAGCAACTCCGTCAACGGTTTTGTGTTCTTTGAGAAGTCTTTGATGAACCTCCGATAAAAACCTGCATGCCCTGGGAAGCTGCGAATTTCTTTACTGAAACAGGTGGAGGAAGTTTTTCGATTACCTCAATTTTGGCCTTGTCGACTTCTATACCCCTCGATGAGATCATATGTCCAAGTACAGTACCTTCATTCACCATAAAGTGACACTTTTCCCAATTAAGAACAAGATTCGCTTCCCCGCATCGCTGCAATACTCTAGAAAGGTTAACGAGGCAATCATCGAATGTAGAGCCATAAACCGAAAAATCATCCATAAACACTTCCATGATATGTTCAATTAAATCGGAAAAGATTGCCATCATGCAACGCTGGAAAGTAGCCGGAGCATTGCAGAGGCCAAAAGGCATACGACGGTAAGCGAATGTCCCATAAGGACACGTGAAAGTCGTCTTCTCCTGGTCTTGAGGGTGAATAGGAATCTGAAAGAAACCAGAATATCCGTCCAAATAACAAAAGTAGGCATGATTCGCTAACCGTTCTAACATTTGGTTGATGAATGGGAGAGGGAAGTGATCATTCCTCATTGCTTTGTTGAGCTTGCGGTAGTCTATGCACATCCTCCATCCCGTGACGGTTCTCGTTGGAATCAGCTCGTTGTTATCGTTGCGTACTACCGTCATTCCTCCTTTCTTTGGCACGACATGCACGGGGCTCACCCATTCGCTGTCTGAGATAGGATATATGATACCTGCATCCAAAATTTTTAGTATCTCCTTTAAAGAAATTAAAGAAATTAAAGAAATTAAAGAAATTTTTAGCTTCATAAGACATGCAGGTTTTTATCGGAGGTTCATCATGGACTTCTCAAAGATTATAAAACCGTGAAAGGAGTTGCTGGCCAAACATGCTACATTCGACTTCTCCCAAGAGTGCCAACACCTTCAACACAATCAAGACAACATTGGTTTCAGCGCCTATCATTCAACCACCGGATTGGAACATTCGAGATTATGTGTGACGCTAGTGACTACGCCGTTGGGGCTGTTTTAGGACAGGGAAGAGACAAGGTCTCTCATGTCATCTCCTACGCTAGCAAGACACTAGACCATGCTCAAATCAACTATGCGATAACCGAGAAGGAGCTTCTTGCCATCATCTTCGCCTTTTTACAAGTTCAAATCCTATCTCGTAGGGTCAAAGGTAATCGTTTATACTGATCATATCTCGAATGTTAGCATTTGTCTGAAGTCTTGTTTGGTGGAGAGAGTTACGGTTGCCTTCAATTTTCTTTCTCGTAGGTAGCCTTGGTCAACCAAGGATGAAGACTGAAAAATTTCATTAGGCCGAATTTGCTCACGACTTGCTAGTTGATCGGTTAGGTTCGTTTTAGCGGTATTTTTAGGAGAAAGAGGAATTCTCGGTTTTTGTATACCCCACGTGTTCCACGTTTACGTTTGCTTAGGGACAAGCAAATATTCAAGTCTGGGGGATTTGATCGCCTCGTTTATTCACGTATTTCTCGTATGGTTTTAGAGATGTTTATGATATAGATGCTAGGCCACGAAAGTAAGGTAGTAGCGGTTGAGGGTTAAACAAATGAATCATAGAACTTATGGGTTTAGTTCAAGGTGTCAGCCACTAAAGTAGGGCACGTAACTATGCCTTGAGAGAGGGTAGATAACATATTAGGATCGTCCGCCTTAGATAACTTCATTGAGAATGCATTATTAGATAGGTTGATTGTTGGTTTCGACAACCTTGTGGTGAAACCGTAATCCTTGAACGCTTGTCTCAATGTTAAGAACACATTAGTTTATTGTTTTTAGTTATTTCATTCTTAAAATAAGTATTTTGTTCATTTGCAGTTTGATTCATAGTTTGAGTTTAGGTTGTGTTACGTAGTCCCTGTGGGATCAACACCTAGAGTACTACACATGTGCCGTGCACTTGCGGGTAGTTTAGATTAATTTAGTTTAACTTGGAACGCATCATCTTTCTCTCCTTAGGACGGGTTGCATCCTCTTCTCTCGCCTCAGCACGGATCATGTCCTTTTCACTCGCCTCAACACGGGTTGCGTCCTCCTTTCTTGCCTTAGCTCGGGTCACCTGACCTTCTTGTATTATTGAGGTGTTTCCTTCATGCTCGAGATCCTCGATGCTGTCCACGATCATATCATCCCCACCCTCTTGAAATGGATTTGCCCTCAAATCTATTTGATCTGCCACAAAAGGCACCAAATCAGTAACATTAAAACTGGAACTCACATTTTACTTACTTTGCAAGTCAAGTTGATAAGCATTGTTGCTGATTCTCTTGGTCACTGTGAAGGGTCCATCGGTCCGGGGCATCAACTTTGATTTTCTCTTGTTCGGGATTCGATCCTTTCGCAAATGAATGCAAAATTTTTTGCCGGGATCGAAAATCAATTGCCTCTGTCCCTTGTTTGCTTGCTTCGTATAGATTTTTGTTTTCTCCTCTATGTTCTTCCTAGCTTTCTCGTGGATCTGTTGTACCATTTTTTCTTTCTATTCTCCGTCTAGACTAACTTGTCACTATAAAGGTAACGACATTAGATCCAAAGGTGAGGCGGGGTTGAACCTATAAACGATTTTAAATTGTTAATATTGGAAGCAGAATGTACATTATGATTTTATGCAAATTCAGTGTGTGGTAAACATTCTTCCCATGTTCTCAAGTTATTTTTAACAATTGCACGCAAAAGAGTTCCTAGGATTCGATTAACTACCTCGGTTTGACCATCAGTTTGCGGATGACATGTCATGGAAAAGATTAACTTAGTTCCTAGCTTCGACCATTGAGTTTTCAAGTAATGACTCAGGAACGTTGTGATCATCTCGTTTTCATACGTATTTCTTGCACGATTTAGGAGACGTTTTTGATATATATATATGTGTTGTTTTATGTATGATTCCGTTTCCGTTTTACTTGTTTTCGTGTTTTCATGTTCTTACAGGTTTTTACGCGTATTTGGACCATTTTGGAGCTAAAGGACATGCACGGAGCTAAGGAGCAACTTCGAGGATCGTTACGGGACAAACGAGACGAGATTTAGCATGAAGAGCCTCCACCCGGTCGGGCACAACTCATGCACGATCGGGCAAAAGCTACGGCAAATTTTGTGCACAATTCATGCACGACTCGGGAATGAATATACGCGACCAATTGCCTTATACCCGAGCGGGCACACACCATGCCCGATCGGGCACCCCTTGCAGCCACACGATCTGCATGTTCTGCCCTAGCCGCACCCGAGCGGGCACAATCAACGCCCGAGCGGGTCGCGACCCGAGAAAACAGCAATTTTAAGTAAAATTAACTTAAAACAAAAGGGAACTCGTGGGGGCAATTAAGGCAACACTTAGACCGACTTAGGAGGCATAAAAGAGGCCAGAAGACGTCATTAGAAGCAGCTTACATTGGAGATTAATTCAGTTCGTGATTTAGGAAGTTCTTGCGAGGAGACAAGCGAGGAGCATTGGAGATCAAGCCCCGACACTTCGGTTTTGTTTGGTTTTCATGTTCCTTAGACTTTCTATTTCGTTTATGTTTGTTTGCAGACGCATGAGCGAGTAGTTTGTTTGTTCTAGGAGAAGGGATTAGCCCTTGGCTATCCCGGAACCACTTTCTATTTATCTTTGAATGCATCTTCCCGTTTTAGTTCATCTATTCTCTATCTGAGCGCTAAATTCACTTGTGTTTACCAAGGCCACGTAGATGCATGTGTTAGGGGTTAGGAGAAGGACCGAAAGGATAATTCTAGTCCTAGAAGATCAGGTTTAGAACAACCGAGGTTAGGCCACAAAAGTAGGGTAGCAACGGTTGAGGGGTGAAACGGATGAATCACAGTTCTTATGGGTTTAGTTCAAGGTGTCAGCCACGAAAGTAGGGGGCAACTTGTCTAGATCACGTGTCTATGCCTCGAGAGAGGGTAGATATCATATTAGGATCGTCCGCTTTAGATAGCTTTAACTGGGATTGCATGATAGATAGATTGATAGTTGGTTTCGGTAGTCTTGTGGTGAAACTGGATTCCTAGAACATTTGTCNTTTCCGGGGACTATTGTCAACGCGTCTTAGATTTGAACCTAGAGTCCTTCTTGCTTTGTTTTTATTTTTGTTTTCTTTTCTTTCGTTCCTTCTACGTAAATTGTTCTTTGTTTGTCCTTTGCAGAATTTTCAGGTCGCCAAGAGATGGATAATCAGAACGGCTATGGACAGATGCAATTACAGGCTCCTCCACGACGTCGTCTAAGGGATTACGTGGTATCGAAAATGAACAACGTGCAAACAGCCATAAGGATGCCTGCTGTTGCGAGAGAGCAATTTGAGATTAAGCCAGCAATGATAAATATGCTTTATCAGAAGCAATTCATGGGTGGAAACCATGAGGATCCACATCAGCACCTCAGAGATTTCCTCGAACTTTCAGGTACGTTCAAAATTCATGGAGTCTCTGAGGATGCAATCTTGCTGCGTCTTTTCCCTTTTTCGATTGGGGGAAAAGCGAAAGCTTGGCTGCAATCACTCCCCGCCGGATCTATCAGCAAGACGATTCAGATGAGGGGGGAAATCACAACATTCAGATGCAGAGATGGAGAGACTTTGTTTGAGGCGTGGGGTAGATTCAAGGATTTTCTACAGTTGTGTCCACACCATGGTCTTGAGCAATGGTACGTTATCCAAACTTTTTATAACGGAATTTCAGATGAGCATCGAACGACGTTGGATAACGCTTCTAGAGGATCATTCATGGATCTAAGCGTCAAGGAGGCATTCGAGCTGATCGATAACCTCGCCATGAACCACACCATGTGGTCAACTCCAAGAGGTATGCCTAATAGCTCTCGTCGATTATATGAGCCTAACCAGAATAGAGCCATGGGTAATGCAGCGAATGCTATGTACTGTGCGAATTGCGGAGATACGGACCATGTAGCGTATCAATGCACAGTACATGAGGATTACGAACAGATGAATTATGCCCAACAGCAAGGCAACACGCAATTCGGGAACACCTACAACCCGAATTGGAGGAATCACCCGAACTTGTCATATCGAACGACTCAACCGGTGAAGTATTCGGGGTTTCCACAAAGGCAGAATAATTTCCAGCAAAACAACCAGCAATTCCAGCAAACTCAGCAAGTCCGCAAGCCCCTCAACCTCCTCAAGCCCCTTCATCGAACCTTGAGGCGGTGATGCTTGAATTTATCAAGGGTCAAAAGCAGCAACAAGCCAAATTCGACACGGATGTGGGGACAGCGATTAGTGAGCTTAAATCTCAGATAGAGTCCTTGAGTAATCATTTGAAAAGTTTAGAGAACTCCATAGCACAGCAAGCTGCCTCATCCTCTCGGAATCCCAGACAACTCCCAGGTAAACCCGAGCTAAACCCGAGAGAGTATGTGAATGCTATTTCTGTGTGCAGCGGTGATATGGTTGAGAATTCGTCCTCGAATGAGCGAGGGAATGCTGCTGGTACGTCCATGAACAGAGGAAAAGGTAAGGTTGCGATTATGGAAGGAGTCGAACTAGATTTAGATAAGCCATACGTTGCTCCTCCGGCGTACAAACCTCCGATACCGTATCCTCAACGATTGGTAAGCAGTAAGAACCAAGAGAGAGTGGGCAGATATACAGAATGTCTCAAGAAGCTAGACATCAACATGCCATACATCGAAGCAGTACCAAAGATGTCTAATCGTGCCAAATTCATCAGAGAGGTAATATCCAAAGAGAAGCACACCGAAGAGAACGAGACAGTAGCACTCACCGAGGAATGCAGTGCAATTCTTCAGAACAAGCT
>CM071875.1:19298300-19343505 GCA_036759665.1 Gynandropsis gynandra
TACAACAAGGAAAGCTGTCCTTACGTGTCAAAGACGAAACGATCGAATTCATCCTGCCCAGCCCCATGGACGAATCACAACTCAAGGAGTCTTGCTTTACAGTTGATTCGCTGGACGAGTTAGAGAAAGACACGCATGATCATGTAAGTGTTCCCGATTCGCTTTTACAGTAATTGACACGAGTTTGCGACAATGCAGGATTTGCGAACGAAGGAGCTGAGATGTACACGAAATTCATGAGTGCTATTACAGCACTAGGAGACGCCCCACGTGAGGAGATACCACGTGATATGCATGTTGGTTTCACAGCGGAGAAAACGTCCGAACTTAAGCCCGACCCTCCACCGTATTCCTCTCGGTATGAGTATGTTGACCGTGATAGAATATATCTTGCTGTTTTGAATGCTAACATGAGTGCAGAAGAAATAAGAAAACTACCCACACGCGTGAAGAAGCGTAGAAGAGTCAGCTCTTCAATGTGTATACACGGAAATTATAGGGAGGACAGCCACGAACCTTCCACCGAAACTCAAAGGAGGCTGCACCCGCACTTGCACGAGGTAATGGAAAAAGATGTCATTAAACTTTTCAATGCAGATACCCTTAATTCAACCTTGGACAGCAAGCAAGTGAATCCCGTGCATGATGTGCCAAAGAAAGAATCAGTGACTAAAGGATGGCACGACGAAAAGATCCTACCTCATGAGATCCAACTAGGTGACTTAGGTTTAGCATTGTGTGAAGTCTTGTTTGGTGGAGGGAGTTACGGTAGCATGTCTAGTTTCCTTTGATTTACTTCACGTCGAGGACGCCGTTGAATTCAAGTCTGGGGGAGCAGCTCACGTTTGTCAGGTGATTTTGTTTCATTTTCTTTTGACTTTTTATTTTTTAGGTTATTTTGTAGTTTTTAGTTTGTTTTGTTTTCGTGAGTTAGAGTCGTCCCAAGGCCCTTGTCCGGTACCACGTTTGAGATGAACACTGAACTTAGGATGCTTAAGAAGTTGACCTTTTCCGTTAGATTTTGCATGATTGAGCTAGGTTTTCCTAAGCGTTAGAGCTTATTAGTCGGCTGAAAAACAATAGGTCGTAGTTCTTGGGAATCCTAGTGTTGCTTGTAGGGATGTTTAGACGAGGTTGCTAGGCTAGTTTATCCGAACCAACTAGCGAGAAAATACCAGCCTCGCTCTGTACCGGGAAGGACGCACCTCTGGTGTACCAGTTATCGTGCCCTTTCATGCAATGCATAACGGGTGGGCCTCCTATGGAGATGAGAGTTACTTTGAAAACAAAAAAAGGACCACTGGCGAGATGAACTTCAACATTCCCTCTCTCTATGTATTTCGTCATATCGGTAATTCGAGATGCGCTTTACCACATATGAAAGTCAGGTTTGACGGTCGTTTGTTCTTTCTACCCAGATGGTCATACTTCGTGTAGATGATGCTTTACTTCTGTTATATTGAGGATGATTGGATCATATAAAATCGAGTTTATTTTGCAGATTAAAAGCGCACACTAACACTCCGCTGTCGATAGAAATAGTGCCTAAAAAGCATGATCAAAAATCGATATGAGTGCATCGACCTTGTTACTCCTTCGGTGGCTCGGGTCTAAGTGGTGGGTTGGCGATCATTTTTCTACGTCCTAAGGGCATGGCACAAAAAGCCACCTACTCCGCTGCGCTCTTACACGAGATGCATGAGTATACCGTCATCGGTAGTCTGGGTCTAAGTAGAGGCTGGATCCCTTCAAATCCGACGTCCTAGAAGCCTAGTGTGTATGCAAAGAAAAGAAAAAAAAAGAGAAAAGAATAAAAATAATAAAAAGGGAAACAAAAAGAGAAAAAAAAAAACGAAGTCATAAAAAGAAAATAAAAAGAGAAAGAAAAAGAAAAAGAAAGAAAGAATCTCAATAAGAAAGAAACAAGTATCCTCGGTTGATCTAGGTTTAGCATTGTCTAGTCTTGTTTGGTGGAGGGAGTTACGGTAGCATGTCTAGTTTCCTTTGATTTACTTTCTCATGGGTAACCGTGGTGGACCTAGGATTAAGACTGAAAACTCGATTAGGCCGAATTTGCTCTCGACATGCTAGTTGATCGGTTAGGTTCGCTATAGCGGTATTTCTAGGAGAAGGGGGAATTCTCGTGTTTTTATACCCCATGTGTTCCACACTTACGTTTGCTTAGGGACAAGCAAACATTCAAGTCTGGGGGATTTTGATCATCTCATTTTCATACGTATCTCTTGCACGATTTAGGAGACGTTTTTGATACATATATGATGTTTTACGTATGATTCCGTTTCCGTTTTACTTGTTTTCGTGTTTTCATGTTCTTACAGGTTTTTACGCGTATTTGGACCATTTTGGAGCTAAAGGAACATGCACGGAGCTAAGGAGCAACTTGAGGGATCATCACGGGACAAACGGGACGAGATTGAGCATAGAAAAGCCTCACCCGGTCGGGCACAACCCTTGCACAATCGGGCAAAACCTACGGCCAATTGTGCGGACCATCTACGGCAAATTTTGTGCACAATTCATGCACGACTCGGGCATGAATATACCCGACCAATAGTCTTATACCCGAGCGGGCACACACCATGCCCGATCGGGCACCCCTTGCAGCCACATGACCTGCACATTCTGCCCTAGCGGCACCCGAGCGGGCACAATCAACGCCCGAGCGGGTCGCGACCCGAGAAAACAGCAATGTTAAGTAAAATTAACTTAAAACAAAAGGGAAATCGTGGGGGCAATTAAGGCGACACTTAGACCGACTTAGGAGGCATAAAAGAGGCCAGAAGACGTCATTAGAGGCAGCATACATTAGACCTTTCATTCAGTTCGTGATTGGAGAAGAATTCTTGCGAGGAGGCAAGCAAGGAGCATTGGAGATCAACCCGACACTTCGGTTTCACTTGGTTTTCATGTTCCTTAGACTTTCTTTTCGTTTATGTTTGTTTGCAGACGCATGACCGAGTAGTTTGTTTGTTCTAGGAGAAGGGATTAGCCCTTGGCTATCCCGGAACCACTTTCTATTTATCTTTGAATGCATCTTCCCGTTTTAGTTCATCTATTCTTTATCTGAGTGCTATAATTTACTTGTGTTTACAAAGGCCACGTAAATACATGTCTTAGAGATTAGGAGAAGGACCGAAAGGAGAATTCAAGTCTTGGAAGATCAGGTTTAGAACAACCGAGGTTAGGCCACGAAAGTAGGGTAACAACGGTTGAGGCTGAACGGGCGAATCATAGAGTTTATGGGTTTAGTTCATGGTGTCAGCCACGAAAGTAGGGGGCAGCTTGTCTAGATCACGTGTCTATGCCTCGAGAGAGGGTATATATCATATTAGGATCGTCCGCCTTAGATAGCTTTAACTGGATTGCATGATAGATAGATTGATAGTTGGTTTCGATAGTCTTGTGGTGAAACTGGATTCCTAGGACGTTTGTCTTATCGTTAGAACCCAAGTCGTTTATTTACTTTCAGTATTTCATTCTTCATCCATATTCGTTCGTTAGCAAGTTTGATTCATAGTTCGAGTTTAGATAGTGTTGCGTAGTCTCTGTGGGATCAACACCTAAAATACTACACACGTGCCATGCACTTGCGGGTAGTATAGGTTATTTTATTTAACTTTGAGAACGCATCACTTTGTATCCCTATCGGAAACTATCTTCCTAGGCATCCCATTCAACCTGAATACTTCCTTAAAGAAAAGATCTGCTATGTGCAATGCATCATTCGTTTTGTGGCATGCTATAAAATGTGATATTTTAGAAATCTGTCTACAACCACAAAGATTGGATCGTTTCCAGACTTAGTCCTAGGCAACCCAATCACAAAATCCATAGATATATCAGTCCAAGGGTGAGTCGGGATAGGTAACGCGGTATACAAACCGTGAGGTTGAACTTTAGACTTAGCTTGTTTGCACGTGACGCATCTTTCGCAAATTTGTTCAACGTCTCTCTTCATGTGCGGCCAGTAGAAGTGATCCTGTAATATCTTAAGTGTTTTCACAATCCCAAAATGACCCATAAGACCACCCACCATGCGCTTCTCTAACAAACAATTCTCGCATAGAGCAGTTAGGCACTCACAATCGGTTATCATAAAATACAAAGTCGTGTTGCCTAAAGTAACGACCTGATGCAAAATTTTCACTCGTTTTGTATACTTCTCTGAACTCCAAATCAGATGCGTATATTTCTTTAAGGTGTTCAAATCCTAGCAGCCTAGCATCTTAAGTATTTAGCAAAGCATACCTTCGGGATAGGGCGTCGCTATGACGTTTTCTTTACCTTGCTTGTACTTGATGACGTAAGGAAATGTTTCGATGAATTTGACCCACCTCGCGTATCGTTTGCTGAGTTTATTCTTGTGAAGTACTTTAGCGATTCATGGTCGGTGTGTATAAAAAAACTCCTTCCGCCACATGTGATGCTGCCATGTTTGCAACGCTCTCACAAACGCGTACGGCTCCTTGGTCTCCACCAGATTGGTACGGTAAGCTGGCCGATTTGGAAGTGCAGCTATGGGTATGAAGTCGATTTGATGTTCGATACCACGTATAGGAGGTAATCTCGTAGGATTGTTTTCGGAAAAAACTTCTTCATAATTCTGCAATAAAAATGTGATCTTACTCGGCAGCACCGGTGCAAGGTAAATCAAGCTCGAAAGAGCTTCCTTAAACACGAACAATGAAACCGATTGACTAGAGTGAAGAGATTTCTTGATCTCACTCGATTTAGCGTAGAAGTTTGATGCCCTTAGTACGCGTTCTTCTTCATACTTCTCGGTTGAAGATTCAGATTCTTCTTCCTTGGATTCAGTCTTGCCATCCTCATGAATAATCATAGCTCTCTTGTTTGTACATTCATTCACATGATGAGCCCTTCCTTGACACTCATAGCACTTCATATTTTGAGCTCTCGATGTAGTGGCCTCGGCTTGTCCTTTGTCTCCTTGAACGGTTAGAACCACTTTTACCTCGTCTTGTGCTGTTGGGACAAACTTTTCATTCTTAAGATATGTCGGCTTTTCATCCCGTTGAAACTGAATTTTCCAGCCCCAAAGTTAAAATGAGAGTTTCTTTTCCTTTTGAATTGTTGCTCGATTAGAATCGCTTTGTGTAGCTCTCGATGGTAGTGATTCGGAACAAACCGCTTACGTATTATAGCTTTCATTTCCAGCACGTCTATATCGGTTTCTCTCCATTACGCCGCCTAGAAGTTACTAACTGATCCCACCAACTCAAAGCGTAATCGTAGAACTTCGTTGCAGGAACCCTAACCTTCTTGGTCTCAGTGTAGTGCTGGCAACCAAACACGAGTTCGATTTTCTTCTCCCGTTCGAAATAAGCATCCGGATCAGCCTTGCCGTGGAACGGAGAGATCTTGAGTTTAAGACCAGCAAGGTCGTCCCTCGGATCATCCATGTGTTCCCGCACCCCCCGGCGTCGTCTTTGACTAATCCGAGAAGAAGATGAACTGCCTAATTCATAATAGTTACTGTCTTCTTCTTGCTGAATCCTTTCTCGTTGATTAAGAGTAGGATTTAATCTTGGTCGGGTCTGAATTCCTGGCCGAATCTCCTGTCGAAACTCCTCCATTTTGGTGTTAAAAGTTTGCTCCAAACGAGCCACAAGAGCTTCAACCAAGAGCTTGCTTACTCGGCTGATTTCTGCACCGCTTTCTTCCATTGCGCTTTGATGAATATACACACAACAACCACAACAGACACCCTACACACGTAACACACAAGAGCAGCCCACAAGTAGTACACGTAGCACACGACCAGCCAATAATCGTAGCACAAACGCACAAACGATGAACGATACGTAACAAACTAACAAAAAATACGCATGGTTCAATCACTAGTTACAGGTCTATAAACAACCAAACAGCTGAAAAGATGAACCAACCTTTTCTAGAACCAGGCTCTGATACCACTTGATACGATCCTCGCTGAATCGACACTCTAGAACGAAGGTTATGATAGATAATCCTTGATGCAGCCGAGCCGGAAGAATCCTCTACACAAGGCGTGTGGAATGATAGGTTGCATGAGAGTTGCGGAAGACTCTCGATTTACCAAAGATCGTCTTCGAGGATATGACACACCAAGAAGAACGAACTTGTGTTGGATATTACACACCAACAATGATAGATACTACACACCAACAATGGAGATTTCTCAAGGAGAAAATTAAAAATTCAAATTGATGGAAGATTGAGTTCTACAAGGGGGATGGCCGGCCATAAGAAGAAAGAAGTCATGCAAGACTTGAATGCCACCATAAATGCATGCAAGCCATGCAATGCTTGTAAATTAAATGAACAAAAATTTTAAATTCAAAATAAAAATAAATGTAACGATAAAGTACTTCGATACGATGGATATATGAAGTCTCGAGTCAACAATTAAGGGGACGGAAGTGGGTCGTGGCCTCGGTAATAACCCGCCTTTGGAAAACCGCATCGGAAAAAACAACGGTAGGGGAAAAAGAATACACATGAAACACTTGCCTATTTGTTGATCGTTGTCACATGACCAGCGTTCTCTGTTCTCTCCTTAGGACGGGTCGCGTCCGCCTATCTCTCCTTAGGACGGGTCATGTCCTCTTCTCTTGCCTCAGCACGGGTCGCGTCCTTATTAGCACGGGTTGCGTCCTTTTCTCTCCCCTCAGCACGGGTCGCGTCCTTATTAGCACGGGTTGCGTCCTTTTCTCTCCCCTCAGCACGGGTCACGTCCTCCTTTCTTGCCTTAGCTCGGGTCACGGGACCTTCTTTTAATATTGAGACGTTTCCTTCATGCTCGGGATGCTCGACTCTGTCCATGATCATATCATCCCCTCCCTCTTGAAAAGTATTTGTCCTCAAATCTGTTAGATCTAAGACGAAAGGCACCAAATTAGTACATTAAAACTGGAACTCACATTATACTTACCTTACAAGTCGAGTTGATAAGCGTTGTTGCTGATTCTCTTGGTCATTGTGAAGGGTCCATCGATCCGAGGCATCAACTTTGATTTCCTCTCGTTCGGGAATCGCTCCTTTCGCAAATGAATCCAACTTGGTCGTCGGCCTCGAAAATCACCCTCTATTTCACTATTAACGCCTTCTATTTCACTATTAACGCAAATACCGTAATTATATGTGCTTATATGTTTTCCGTGTTTGTATGTGTGCAATGTGTATCCACGAGTAAACAAAATTGGCCAACACAAAACATTTCTTGTAGGACCATTAGCCAAATCTTTTAACCTGGTAGGATGTCTCTCATTAGAACGTTTGACCTATATAACATAAAAAACAAATGAATACTTTATAACATAACCTTATATATATAATGTACGAATATACGTCTACTTACGGAATCTCTCAACCACGAGCCATAATGTTGAACTTTTATTTTCGTGAGTTCATCTACATTTAGATGAGGATATGTACCCATTACTTCTTCATCAAATATAATGTAATGAAAGTACGTTAACACACATATATTTGTAATATATATTTGTGTTTAAAAGATCAATTTTCATTGTTTTGTACCTTCCGAAAGGTAATAGCTGATAACACTGAAAGTGTATCAATTTTGGTTAGGCTTTAGTGCCATTTTCGCATATATTTCATAGATAGATTTACATATCCGATACGATTATTCGTAACATACGCCTGTTTTGTTGGTTTTCAGGTGTTTAGGCGACAAGGCCTAAATGCGCTTAAAAAGACGAATTCCTAAGCAAAACCACGCACTTTGAAGATAAATTCACTCAGAGCCAAGATCAAGCCTCAGAACTCAAAGGAACACCCGAGCAACGAGCGGAAAAGAGAAAAATCAAGGTTTCAAGGGTGCCCGGTCGGGCACCATGGTCCACCCGCTCGGGTAAAATCTACGGGGTTTTATTCGCGCACCTTGCACGACCCGGGCACGAAGGCAACAAGATCGGGTAGCCATACCCGATCGGGCGCTACAAGGATACCCGCTCGGGCGTTAATTCATCCCAAAATTCCCCGAGAGTTTGCACGACTCGGGCCGCTCAAGCTCGTGATCGAGTGCAGATGCCCGATCGGGCGAGACGAAGAACACGACCGGGTGCGCCTCTGCACGACCGGGTAGAAGTGGTGCCCGAGCGGGCCGCGTATCTCGCAACAACCTAGATCTTGTATTCAAAAGACCTAATTTATAGACCAGAAGAGATCTAGAGCAAGGGGGCGACGTAGAGGACAAGGAAAGGCATGGAAAACATCAGGAAAGGCTCGGGAGATGCTAGAGAAGAAGAGAAGCATCAATCCTCACATCGGTAACACAATAGGGAAGATCGAGGCATCGAGTTTCCTAGAGTCTATCATGTTTAGGGTTGTGTTATCTTCGTTTTCTGTATTCTCCATGAGTGAGTAGGTTCCCAACTATGGGTTAGGGATATCGATTGTAACAGATGAACAATGTAATGCGTTAATGCTTAGATCTATTGATTTTATCTTGATATTCGGTTCTACACTTAAAATTATCATTCTTATACTAGTGCTGCCCGCTCAGTAACATAGGAATTCAGACTTTGCTGGAAGGTTAAAGGATGAATCAGGATCTGTTAAGTTGTAGGTTAAGTTCGGCTAATGAGAATCTGACCGGTCGGTTAGTCGACTTAGGAATTAGTATTGCGTTCGTAAAGCTGCCATGATACGGGTTAATCACTGCTGGAAGGTAGGGTTGCACGTACTCATGGTTAGGAGGTTTAGGCTCAGAAGATGGTTAGGAGTTTAGGCTCGGAAGAATCACTCGTCACCTTAGGGCATGAATTTCCCGTTGTCAAGATAATTCGATAGGTTTATGATCTTTATTTGTTCATCTATACGATTCCCGGTATCCCGACACCCGTAGTGTTCGTCATATCCGAGTTTACCCCAACCTACTATCGTTGTCACCACTTAGCTTAGTTTGTAGGTATTTAGGACCACATCATCTACTTCCATACGTCTTAGTTTAGTGTTATTCTTAGTTTTGGCTACTTTAGTCCCTAGAGATCGACCCTGGTACTACACGATCCGTATACGTGCGGTGAAGTGGTCTAGGAAAATATATAACTCGAGTTCACGCTCATCAAGTTTTTGGCGCCGTTGCCGGGGACTCATAACGGCCTAGACTAGGAATTAGCTAGATTAAGATCTAGTCCTTTCCGGAGTCATTGTTTGTTTTTCGCATTTGCTTTTTGTTTTTCCCTTTTATCGAGTCTATTCTATCTACCGCGGATTTACACTTTGGTGTTTTGTTTCTTGTTGTGCAGGAGCCTTGTATGAGAAGCTCTACTCAGAAACTTCTCATCTACGATCCCGAGGTTGAACGCACTTTAAGGAGCCTGTGCAAGAAGAGAAGGATTCGAATAGCGGATTCCGAATCCGCGGTAGAAAGAACGAGCAATCACGAGCCATACGCCTCTGAGGAGGAAGATACACATACTGCAAGCAGCGGAGAGGACAATGCAAGTATTCCCGACATGGCTGCTGCCGATGAGACTTACGGAGCATACACCGCTCCGAAGCACACGCAGTTACTCTCGTGCATGGCCCGCACGATTGATAACCAGGTTGAGCTACAACCGGCCTTTATACAAATGCTCAACAATTCAGCCTTTAGAGGAATGGAGAAGGAAGATCCGAACTCCCACCTTACGGATTTCAAGATCCTTTGCAGCACTACCAAGGTTGGAACGGGAGTTACTCGGGAGGATCTCTATTTGATGGTGTTCCCATTCTCACTCAAGGATGCGGCGCAACGTTGGCTCTTCAACTTGTTTGTTTGTTTGTTTTTCGTTTTTGTTTTTGTTTGTTTTTCCCTTTTATCGAATCTTTTCTATCTACCGCGGATTTAAGCTTTGGTGTTTTGTTTCTTGTTGTGCAGGAGACTTGTATGAGAAGCTCTACTCAGAAACTTCTCATCTACGATCCCGAGGTTGAACGCACTTTAAGAAGCCTGCGCAAGAAGAGAAGGATTGGAATAGCTGATTCCGAATCCGAGGTAGAAAGAACGAGCAACCACGAGCAACACGCCTCTGAGGAGGGAGATACACATAGTGCAAGCAGCGGAGAAGACAACGCAAGTATTCCCGACATGGCTGCTGTCGACGAGACTTATGGAGCATACACCGCTCCTAAGCATACGCAGTTACTTTCGTGCTAGGCCCGCACGATTGATAACCAGGTTGAGCTACAACCGGCTTTTATTCAAATGCTCAACAATTCGGCCTTTCGAGGATTGGAGAACGAAGATCCGAACTCCCACCTTACGGACTTCACGATGCTATGTAGCACTACTAAGGTTGGAACGGGAGTTACTCGGGAGGATCTTTATTTGATGGCATTTCCATTCTCACTCAAGGATGCGGCGCAACGTTGGCTCTTCAACTTGCCGGCTGCATCAATCACGTCGTGGGATGATTTAGAACAAAGGTTCATGCAGCAATTCTTCCCGGATCACAGAACGCTTCTCGCCAAGAGTCGCATTAATTCTTTCCTTTAAGAAAGAGGCGAGACGTTACACGATGCATGGGAGCGATTTAAGAACTACCAGCGGATATGCCCACACCACGGGATGGATAAGAAGTATCTTATCACGAGTTTCATCCAAGGTCTCCAAGAAACCATCCGATTCATGATCGTAGCAGCGGGTGGTGGTTCCCTTAGCAACCTTACGTTCAATCAACTCCAAAACTTGATCGAGAGCATGGCGAGGGAAGGAGGCAAGAAGGTAGGGGAGTACAATCGCGACTACCCATCAAAAGCTGCAGTGAACGAGCTTGGCATCGCCAACCCGAAGTTGACGGACTTGAATTAACAAGTTGGCGAGATTCATCGGATGATAGCTGGACTTCATGTGGATCGGCATGACACATCCATAGGCCAAGGGATGGAGGAAGTGAATTACGTTTCCAATCGGGGCTACCAACAAAGTTATATCAAGAGCCATCCCAACCTCTCATATGGCAACACGAACAACTTAGCGAATTCGCAAGACTTTCAACCGCGGATAATGGCGAGAAACCAGAATCAAGGTTTCCAACCGAGAGGTAATGGTTAAGACTACGGATATCAGCCACGTGCACAATCTTCGGGTGATTCCAAAATTCTTTCGATGCTTCAATTGATGCACCAAGAGCAGAAGAGTGCACTTGGAGGGATTAGGGCTGAGCAAGAGGATATGAAGAAGAGAATGGATGGATTTGAGACGCATTTGAGACTTCTCGAGACGCAAGTGGCGCAACTAGCCCAAGGTTCGAACCGACAACCCGGACAGCTTCCCGGGAAACCTGAGGCGAACCCCCGCGAGCAAGTGAATGCTATTTTCCTAAGGAGCGGGAACACGGTAGAGCAACCAATGCCTCCCATGGCTGCAAGAGAAGAGCCTATGAGCGATAAGATCGAACAACCAATCGCTCCAGCCATGGAAGAGAAGGTGACCGAAGAAGAGGAGAAGGAGTTACCCTATGTAGCACCTCCCCCGAGGGTACCACCATTGCCCTTTCCGAAGCGTCAAATTCAAAGGAAGCAAAGTGATGAGACCCAATTCTCTCAATTCGTAGAACTCTTGAGGAAGCTACAAGTCACTATCCCATTCTATGACGCTCTCACAAAGATCCCTTCATATGCGAAGTTCCTCAAGGATATCATAATGAGGAAGAGGACCGTGGATAACGAGATGGTAATGGTAACGAACTCTCTTATACAGCCTCCTACCATGGTCGAGAAGATGCCCGATCCAGGTAACTTTGTCATCCCATGCAAGATTTATGATCACGAAATTGAGCATGCGCTAATAGATATCAGAGCGAGTGTGAGCTTGCTACCACTATCCCTTGTTGAAAAGCTCAATAGAGTAGGAGATCTTCAACCCACGAGGATGCAAATCACATTGGCTGATCAATTCGTATGGAGTCCTGTGGGTATATTGACGAACGTAGCCGTTCAAGTGGGAGAATTCTGGTTCCCCGCGGATTTTCTCCTTGTGGATATGGAGATCAATCCGAAGATCCCCGTCATATTGGGACGACCATTCCTCAACACGACAAAGATTGTCATCTACTGCGCGGAAGGAAGGTTAGTGATGAAGTTCGGGGACAGGTCTATCGAGTTCAAACTCGACGAGGCGTTGAAGAAGCTATTCATGACCGAACCTGTAATGAACGTTACCACGACGAATGCATCAGCGGAGGAGATTAGACATGTATACCGAGACATCCATCCTGAGGAGATACCATTGTCCGAGTGCACCGGAAGTCAGTTTCAGTCACCAGCAAGGTTGGAAGCACTCACATAGATCGAGGAGAAGCTGAAGTTCCTTCGGCAGGGAAGTCACCCGATCGGGCATCATACTCCACCCGGTCGGGCAGAACCATTTTTAGGAGACCCGGTCACGCAGCTTCATAGCCCGACTCGAGTAATGCCTACGGGGGAAATTTCTCCAATTAACCACCCGACCGGGTGGTTGTGTGAGCCCGATCGGGCAGCTGGATTAGATAGATACCCGCCCGGGCGACCAGACAACCCGTCGCGTGCACACCCAACGGGGGTAAATTGCACATTTGGCGACCCGACCGGGGCACCACAGGAGCCCGATTGGGCACCAGAGAGGAACAAGAAGCCGCATGTTTTGAGCGATACTTCAACGCGGGAAACGGTTCCAAGGCCACGAGCATCATCTCCTACACCCTCAGTGACCCACGTACACTCCAATCCCGAATGGAATACTGAGGAAACACTCAATCATAATCGAATCCGAAGGAGATACGAAAGGGTCGCGGGATCGAATGAGAAGGACCGAGGATCACATTTGAGAAGTCCACCAGGATTCGAGTCCAAGCACACTGATCAGAAAGAAGACGGAAGAGGCGTACCTCCTCTTTCCGCCACCACACGCGTATGAAGACGCTAGGGTCGAGCTAAAGACCGAAAACAAGCGCTTCTCAGGAGGCAACCCGAGCCCCATATCCTTTTTCATCGTTTTCGTTTTATTTTTATATTTTCGGACTTCCTTTTTATTTCTTTAGTTTTGGACAATTTTCTAGGATCTAGGAACTTAGTGGTCTATTGGTTTTTGCTGCATGTTTTCCTCGTCTAATTTTTCTGTTTTGCAGCAGCACCCGATCGGAAAGACACCTCTACCCGATCGGGCATTTTCAGATCCAAGAGACCCGGTCGGGCGACATCAGACGACCCGAGCGAGTAGGTCAACAGAGGAGATACCCGATCGGGCAACACAGACCACCCGATCGGGCACCGTAAAATCTGCACGGGTAAGTTATATTTCGAGTAACCCGAGCGGCCGTTCACTTCACAAAAATTATACCCGAGCGTGCTCCCAAGGTTTTCGACCCCTCTCTCTGCAATTTCATCGCCGGAGCCGCTTGTGTGTCGCCGCTGTTTCACCGTCGCCGGTTGAAACTCGGTTACTCGAAATCCCATCTCCCCTCTCTTCAAAAATCTGAAAAATTCATCAATCTCATCACGAAATCCAGGTAAACCCATGAACTATTTTGAGATTTGGACTGCTATGGGTTAGATCTAGGTCTGATTAGGGAAGATTTAGGGTTATTTGGTCGATTGAACCACGAATCGCGAACTACAGGTTGCGATTTCGTGATTCTACCCGACCGGGCTAGGCTTAGCACCCGGTCGGGCGTCCTGGACATTCACCCGATCGGGCGACTTTCTCGCCCGAGTCAGGCACTACCCACGGGGGTATTTCGACCATATGCTACCCGATCGGGCAACACCTAGTACCCGATCGAGCGTCATGCAAAACCGAGCCGATTGCTTATTTTTGTCTTTCGATTGTTTTGCAGATGGCCCCTAAGATCTTTTAGAGTTCCAAGAATCGACGATCTAACGCATATGACCCAGAGCAAGGATGGCCAGTGAGGTCGGATGCGATTACGAAGTTGACGCCCTACATGCCGATCACCACCTCCCACCAACAATACAACTACTGAACAACGATGTTCTTGTCCGGCCAGAAGTCGAGGTTCACAGAACTTCAGCCGTAGATCTTCCCATCCTGTTTCTTATCAGCCGAAGCGATGACTGCTCTCCACATCGGGGCATACATAGCCTCCATCTTCAACACGCTAAGATGGACGGGACTGAGAGATACACAAGAGTACACTTACCGAAACCTCACGACTGAGTTCCTCGCATCGTACACAGCCTTCTTTCCCGAATCCGGAGATCGGGAAAGAGCCTTCATGGAGTTCCGCCTGTTGGGGCAGAACTATCGGCTCACTGCGAGACACTTCGCGATCATCCTTGACGCTCCACACTGCAATTTCACGAAGATGCCAGAGCATAACCAGAGCCGTCAAGCAGAATTCTAGGCCCAGATAGCGTACGGAAAATACTCGACGAGGTCAAAGGCGAGCCACATACGCCATCCTGCCTTGAGGTATTTTCATTACTTCCTAGTCTCGTCAATACAACCACACCGAGTTGGCCTACCTGAGGCGGGTGGTGCAGTCAGATTTTGAGCCCGACGAGTGGGACATTTTGGACGTCGACTTGGCGTCATTGGTGATGAGGCATTTTCTCGACATAGCCACCGAGAAGAGTAGCATGGATACGAAGATCATGTGCGGTGGCATAGCCACGATGATCGCATGGAGAGTCGGGATCAACCTTGGCATCCTGACTGAGGATAAGATCGATGAAGAGCCCGAGTTGAACCTCTAAAACCTACGCAACCGAAGAGCAATCACATTGGAGAGGTACAACGTCATCTGGTGCTACAAGGACGAGCATGGTCGCAACTTGGAAGTCGACCTAAATAAGATTCAGATGCCGGGTCTAGACGAGGAGGGATCACGATTCAGGATTGATCCAGCCATCGGACACATCGGCCCGAGGCTAGCCAGCCGCTGCACCAGGACCATCCATGTCGAGGCAGCGCACCCGACGCGCCACACATTCACACACCCGCCCAGAGTATCCTCACCGCCGCTCTGATTTTCCTTCGATGGAAGGAGTCTCCGACGCCCTCAGGTACGTAGCGGAGGAGACCAAGTATCAGTCATTTATGACAAAGCAGAGGTACGACATGGAGGCGGCGAGGCACGATATCGAGGTTGCGAGGTATGCAGAGCAGCAGCAATTCCAGGAGCAGTCGATCCAGCATACATACTACCTCACGGAGTCCGTCCGTCGATTTCAGCAGCTCAGTATGCTGCATTACCAGGAGCCATACATACCGATCCCGCAGGACTATCATACTGGAGCCATCCCATACCGTCCTCACATCCCTTACGAGCTACAGTCCTTCTACTTCCCATCTGGGGAAGGAACACCAGCGGAGCCAGCGGACCTACCGGCCACCCGCCGTGGAAAGGATGAGGATTAGATCACTTTTCCCTTTTTCCTTTCTTTCTTTTTTCTTTTTATCTTTTATGGACGTATTTTTATTGTTTTCTTGTTTTTAGTTTTAGCAATTATGTACGCTCTTTTAGACTTACTTATGTAGTGCTCTTTGTTCTATCTCTTGCATTGCATGGTTTTATCTCAAGTCTTTCACGCTAACACATGCAATAGAGCAAAAGAGTCACACGATCCGGATGTATCACGATTCGAGAAAGCCACACACACACACACCAGGTGTACTCATATTCCTTTTTATATTTTCTCGAGTTTTTGCATGCGGATATCCCTCATAGGTCTCGAACACCGGGACTGTGTTCCGTTCAGGTCTGGGCGGGTACTCTTTATTTTGTGATACAGATTTTATTTTAGAGCGACATACTTGCACTTAGGATTAGACTTAGGATTAGGTTTAGAAATAAGATGGATACCTAGTGAAATTTTTCCGAGCTTTAGTCATGTTTTGTGACATTGTTGAATCGTGGATAATGGTCTAGGTTTGCTTAGAAGCCTTTTGATACCGATTAGTCGAGTAGTTGTGTTTGAAACCCTTATCTAGTTGAATTCATTCCTTAGATTTCGGTACCAAGTAGTCATATCTCCGTGTATACCGTCTAGCCTTAGCATACTTGATATTTTTACCGTTCATGAGTTAGATTCCACACGCTTATACTCCACTGTCATCTAGGATAAGTTTTTCACTATTCCGAGTTAGGATTGACATGAGTACATCAATATTCGATGTTTGGGTCTAAGTGGTGGGTAGAGGCGCTTTTCTACGTCTTAAGGGTTAGAGTGTTGCGTAATCAAGAAAAGAAAAAACCGAAAAAAATAAGATCTTCAATAACGCACCTCTTCACTCCGCTAAGGTCACACGACCTTATGAGTGTGCCATAGGCAGCCTGGGTCTAAGTAGAAAGCCATCCCTCTTCGACTTTGACGTCCTAGGAACAAAGCGTGGATCTAAGTGTAGAAAAGAGAAAAAGGCATAAGAACGAGAAGAAGCGATTTTCATGATACCAAAAGCTTAGGAAATAAGTATGGAGATTGCTTGGACGTTATCTAGGGTTGTGAAATAGACTTAGATCTTTGGTAGGATTGCATGGCTCGGAACTTTCAGATTTTTGGTAGGATTTCATGGCTCAGCACTTTCGGTAGATATAAGGCTATACTCGGTACGCTTAGGCTCTTATCCATGTGATGCGTTGATTTGCGGAATGACTAACCCTTCGATATTTTTTGAGCTAGCATCCATCGTTATTAGATTCTTCTTGTACTAGACTTTAGTTTTGTTTGAGGACAAACAAAGGTTTAGGTCTGGGGAGTTTGATAACATTGAAAGTGTATCAATTTTAGGTTAGGTTTTAGTGCCATTTTCGCATATATTTCATAGATAGATTTACATATCCGATACGATTATTTGTTACATATGCCCGTTTTGTTGGTTTTCAGATTTTTCGGCAACAAGGCCTAAATGAGCTTAAAAAGACGAATTCCTGAGGAAAACCAAGCACTTTGAAGATAAATTCACTCAGAGCCAAGATCAAGCCTCAGAACTCAAAGGAACACCCAAACAACGAGCGGAAAAGAGAAAAATCAACATTTCAAGGGTGCCCGGTTGGGCACCATGGTCCACCCGCTCGGTAAAACCTACGGGGTTTTATTCGCACACCTTGAACGATTCGGGCACGAAGGCAACAAGATCGGGTAGCCATACCCGATCGGGCGCTACAAGGATACCCGCTCGGGCGTTAATTCATCCCAAAATTCCTCGAGAGTTTGCACGACTCGGGCCACTCAACCACGCGATCGGGTGCTGATGCCCGATCGGGTGAGACGAAGAACACGACCGGGCGCGCCTCTGCACGACCGGGTAGAAGTGGTGCCCGAGCGGGCCGCGTATCTCGCAACAACCTAGATCTTGTATTCAAACGACCTAATTTATAGACCAGAAGAGATCTAGAGCAAGGGGGCAACGTAGAGGACAAGGAAAGGCTTGGAAAACATCAGGAAAGGCTCAGGAGATGCTGGAGTAGAAGAGAAGCATCAATCCTCACATCGGTAACACAATAGGGAAGATCGAGGCATCGAGTTTCCTAGAGTCTATCATCTTTAGGGTTGTGTTATCTTCGTTTTCTGTATTCTCCATGAGTGAGTAGGTTCCCAACTATGGGTTAGGGATATCGGATTATAACGGATGAACAATGCTATGCGTTAATGCTTAGATCTATTGATTTTATCTTGATATTTGGTTCTACACTTAACATTATCATTCTTATACTAGTGCTGCCCGCTCAGTAACATAGGAATTCAGACTTTGCTGGAAGGTTAAAGGATGAATCCGGACCTATTAAGTTGTAGGTTAAGTTCAGCTAATGAGAATCTGACCGGTCGGTTAGTCGACTTAGGAATTAGGATTGCGTTCGTAAAGTTGCCATGGTACGGGTTAATCACTGCTTGAAGGTAGGGTTGCACGTACTCATGGTTAGGAGGTTTAGGCTCGGAAGAATCACTCCTCACCTTAAGGCATGAATTTCCCGTTGTCAAGATACTTCGATAGGTTTATGATCTTTAGTTGTTCATCTATACGATTCCCGGTACCCGACACCCGTAGTGTTCGTCATATCCGAGTTTACCCCAACCTACTATCGTTGTCACCACTTATCTTAGTTTGTAGGTATTTAGGACCACATCTTCATCTACTTCCATACGTCTTAGTTTATGCTTTAGTCCCTAGAGATCGACCCTGGTACTACACGATCCGTATACTTGCAGTGAAGTGGTCTAGGAATATTTATAACTCGAGTTCACGCTCATCAATAGCTCTTGACAATTTAGTAATATATATGTATGGATATGATTATAATCCTCTCGTGTTAGCCAATATTCTTTGGATTTCCCTCCTATACATTTAATCGATTTAAATATCTTTGTTTCGTCAAAATATGCGACAAAAAATAAAATGTGCTGAAAAATGTGATTTCTTCCAACAAGTACTATTTAACACTAGAGTCTTCAACTGCTCCTTTGTTTTTTTCTTTTTTTCTTTAGATGGAAAAAAAAACTTTCGAAATGATACATCCGTATGAATTGAACTAGACCACCGAGTATTTTCGTATCTAGTTGATCATCTCATTTCTGTACACAATTCTCGCATGATTTTAGATATGTTTATGACGATAGATGCGATGTTTACATGTAACTTTGTATCCATTTTACTTGTTTTCTTGATTTCATGTTCTTATAGATTTTTATGCGTAGTTGGTTTGTTACGGAGCTAAGGAACATGCACGAGACAAAGTACAAGCATAAGAGATTCTAACGGAGCAAACGGGATGGGAAACGGGAAAGGAATGCAACTTGACATGAGGAGATAAGGCCCCCCGCGGGGTGTCTTCCATAGCCCGCACGGGGTGGTGTTCCAGAAGTTTTTGCCCGAGTCGTGCTAGACCTTAGCACGTGCGGGTCATGGAGAAAATGAGGAGCTCGTGCGCGGTGCCTCCCTAGCCTGCGGGGGGCATGCCTATAACAACTTCCCTAGAATGTCTCCAACAGGGAATTTGTATAAAAAGGGACCCCAAATTGAGTTAACGGGGAACAAACACAGAGGAGAACCCTAGGAGGGTACATAGCATCCATCCATCCATTCAAGAGCCCTCTTTAGCGGGAGACACAACAAGGGGTCGGAGATTCATTCGGGATCATCGCTCGTTTGATATCTCTATACTCTTTTATCTACTGTTAGTTTGTGATGTTTAGACTCGTGAGAGAGTTGTGGATTTGTTCCAGGAGAAGGGATTAGCTCATGGCTATCCCGGAACAGTCTTTGATTCGTTTATGAATGCATTTCCCTGTTTTGTATTATCTATTCTTTGTATAAGCACTTACTGTCTTGTGTTTACGGTGGCCACGTATGCATGTTTTAGGGATTAGGAGAAGGACTGAAAGGTGAATTAAAATGTCCTAGAAAGTTAGGCTTAGAACAACCGAGACTAGGTAATGAATGTAGGGTAGTAACGGTTGAGGGTTGTACCAGACGAATCATGAATCGTAATGGGGTTTTAGTTGGGGTGTCAACAACGAAAGTAGGGGATGACTCAATCTAGCCACGTTCCTATGCCTTGAGAGAAGATAGGTTCTACATTAGGATTGTCTGCCTTAGATATCTTGATAGCGAATGCGCGATTAGATAGATCGGAGATAGGTTTCGGAAGCTATGCGGTGAAACCAGTTTCGTAGGGCGTTTGTCTCTTTGTTTAGAAATCACTTATCCATTGCATCATCATCATATTTTCATTTCATCATCTTCATTCTTTCACAACAAGCTTTGGTTTTATTTTTGATTCTTAGATCGTGTTACATTATTCCTCGTGGGATTGACACCTTAACCACTACACACGTGTCGTGCACTTGCAGGTAGTCTTAGGTTAACTTGTTAACTTGACACGCATCAAGTTTTTTTTTTGTGATGTTAACTACTACTCACGTGCCATATGTTTCTCCACCGGCGTACGAACCTCCTGTACCATTTCCTGGACGCTTGGTGAGCAACAAGAATCGAGAGAGCGTGACCAACTTCTTCCATTACCTCAAGCACCTCGACATCAATATGCCATTCGTGAAAGCGCTCCAAAAGATACCTAATCGAGCAAACTATCTTAAAGATATTTTTTCCAAGGAGAATCGCATCAAAGAGAGTGAGACAACAGCACTCACCGAGGAATGCAACGCTATTCTCCAAAAAAAGCTGCCACCGAAGTTGAAGGACCCCGGAAGCTTCTCCATCCCATGCACCATAGGAGACGTTGACATTGATAAAGCTTTATGCGATTTGAGAGAAAGCATGAGCATAATGCCAAACTCAATCTATAAGCGGGTGAACTTCGGGAATATCAAGCCTACCAAGATGTGTCTACGGCTAGCTCATCGTTCTGTAAGGTATTGATAACATGTAAACCGTCATAGTATTTTCATGATTCCTAGGTTTAGTTTTGATTAGATTTCTTGGACTTTACCGAGTTATTGAGTATATTCGAGGATTTCATCTACCATTTCGTGTTTTGTGTAGGAAACGAAGACATGAAGCAAACAGGAGTGACTACGGAAAATCCACCCCGAAAACGTGATTAAGTGATAAGATACAATATGTGCACGGCCACGGAACCAAATGGAACACCCGAGCATCGAGCGAAAGGAGCGGAAACAGCAAGTAAATACAATGGAAGAGGCCCCGCTCCGGCTGAAGTTCCGCAGAAGTTCCTGAAACATTCACACGACTCGAGCCAGAAGAGAACCCAATCGGGTAGGTCAATCATATCGACTCCGCTTGGGCGGATACCTTAACCCACTCGGGTTGATTGATACCCGACCTGGTAGAGCATGAGCCCGCACGGGCCCCCCTTTTTCTCAACAACTTTGGTTTTGAATTCAAACTTGAATTAGAAAGAGAGGGGGCGATCTAGGGCAAGCAGGACGACGCACAAGCTAGGAGAGGGATTGAAAAAAACACAAGGAGAAACTCGGGAGAAGCTGGAGAAGAAGAGAAACTACAATCCGGACTTCGGTATCAAGATAGGGAAGATCGGGGAATCAAATTTCTTAATCTTTATCATGTCTAGGGATTATTTCAATTGTTTTACAGTAAATTCCATGAGTGACTAAGCCTCTAGCTATGGGTTAGGATTGTCGGATTTGTAATGGATGCTTGAATTTATTCGTTAATGCTTAGACTTATCGAAGCTTGAATTTTTCGTTAATGCTTAGACTTATCGAAGTTTTCTTGAAATTCGGTTTTGCAATCAACATCATAAACGTCTTATACTTGTGCTGACCGCTTAGTAATTTAGGAATTCGTGTTTAGCTGGAAGGTTAGATTATGAATCCGGAACAGTTGATTGTAGATTTAGTTTGATTAATGAGAATCTGACCGGTCGGTTAAATGACTTAGGAATTAGGATTGCGCGCTTAACGCTACTGTAATCACGAGTTAATCACTGTTGGAAGGTAGGATTGCACGTTGTTGTGGTTAGGAGGTCTAGGATTCGGAAGAACCATTCCTTATTTACGAGCATGAATTCCCCATAATCAAGATAATTCGATAGGTTCATGATCCTTTGTTAGTTACATCCTTGCATATCCCGGTTATCCGAAACCCATAGTGTTCTTAATTATCAAGTTTTTCGCGTCACCTCATCGCTCTCATTATCCATTTTAGTGTTTTAGAAATCTATCTCATACCACCATCTATTCAATCCGTCTTAGTTTAGAAGTATTCTTAGCTTAGGTTGCATTAGTCCCCAGAGTTCGACCCTTGTATTACACCGATCCGTATAGTTGCGGTAAGTGGATATTAGGCATTTGTATAGCTTGATATTTCCCACATCAAGTTTTTGGCGCCGTTGTCGGGGACTAATTATGGCCTGGATTAAGAGATCGCTAGATTAAGATTTCCGTAGTCTTTGCCCTTTTTCTGCATTTTTTTTTATTTTCTCTTCATCGAGCTTTAATTCAAATGCTAAGCAATGCAGCGCTTAGAGGAATTCTACCATCGCCAATCCGAATCACATCTCCCGCACTACCCGGAGCAATCATGGAACCAAGGAGTTTGGGGTTATGAGGAATTCAATTACATTGGTAATAATCAGCTTGTGGGAGACACATACGACATCGGATGGGGAGACCACCCAAACTTTTCGTATAGGAACTCCAACGGTGCGTTGGATGCGCAATATCTACCGGGAAATTTTCAGTCGTGGATGCAGTCCCATAATCAAAGTTATAAGCCACATGCGCTACCATTGACTCAACCCGAAGCAGCCTCCGATATTATGCCATGTTGGCTCTCTTCATCCAAGAGCAGCAAAATCAAAGCAATTTAATTATGGAAGTGAAGGCATGGACAGAAAGACTCAAGAAGCAGATGGAGGGCATTGAATTTCATCTTAAACATTTGGGGATGCAGGTCATGCAATTAGCGCAAGAAGCAGATGAAGAGGAGAAGTACGTAGAATCAGCACCGAGGCAACCTCCTTTACCGTTTCCACAAAATCAGCGCAAGACAATGGTGGATCAGCCCATTCCTTCGACGTTTGAAAAAGGTGAAGTTTCCTTCACAACTGCTAGAGAAGGATTATGTAAGGACCTAAACAAGCTGTTGGACAAAGGAAAGAAGAAGCAACCCTTGGACCGAGACTTCCACACCACCCGAGCAGAATCCAGCGCGACCCAAGATACATGTGACGAGGATCTATGCATAAACCCTCCCAAAATGTCAGAGCTACACCAAACGCCCATCACACAATTGGAGCATTGACAAAGCACCTAAGGTGAAGTTGAAAGAGATGAATGACGAAGCTGATAACAGTCTCATCGAGCTGTACACTAAGCACGATAGAGGTCCCTCCAAAAGAGAACAGCACAATCATGCTTATGGGGAACACAACCGCACGAAATGAATTTAAGAATTCCGACGAATCTGAGTTTTATGCCTAATCGAGAATTTCTTATCAACAAGATTTCAGATTGTCCTCCATCTGAGCAGCATTTTAAACCCAATTGGAGGATTGAGAAAGCATCAGTATGCGCCATAGGATTCGGGACCCCAACGGGAAGGAGATTGCACACGCAACCTTGCGCAAGAAAACAACGAGGACACCCACCTCGATATGATGAGTAGAGCTTGGTCAGGCTCGAGACCTTAAACAAGCGCTTATCGGGAGGCAACTCGACTTTTGCATATTTTTAATTTCATCTCATTTTTTAGACTTATTCTTATTCTTTTTACATTGATGTACTCGGTGAGCTATTACGTTGTATTTTCTTTTGGGATTGTGTGATTTTTTTTTCACAGGTTTTCCGACTTCTATATCATCCCTTATGGAGGAAACACATACAACGTCCAACCGCATCACCAACTCGGGACAACAAGATACACAAGGTGCACATGTTCTAACCCTAATTTTCCCGTAGTTTGGTATGCGAGATTCTATTTGGTCTTGAACACCGAGACAGTGTTTTGTTCAAGTCTAGGGAGTACTCGGCGAGTAACATGCATGTGATTAGGATCAGATGTTGATTTTTTAGGAATAAACGGATGGACACCTAGTATGAAATTTTTAGATTTAGTCATTATTTTGTGACTTTGTCGAATCGTGAACAATAGTCTAGGTTTTCTAAGAAGTCTTTTCGATACCGACAAGTCGAATAGTTGTGCTTGAAACCATGATTTATAGTTGCATTCACCTCCTAGGTTTCAGTACCAAGTATCCATATCTCCGTGTATACCGTTTATCCCTTGCTTTGTTTGATATATTTTACCGTTCATTGATCATTAGATTCAACACGCTTATACTCCGCTATCACCTTGGATAAGTTTCTAACTATTTCAGGTTTACATTGACATGAGTACATCGAGATCGATGGTTCGGGTCTAAGTGATGGGTTGAGGCGCTATTCTACGTCCTAAATGTTAGAGTTGATGCGTAATCTTTGGTAAAAAAAATATTGTTCTTCAATGACACACCTCTTCACTCCGCTAAGGTTACAAGACCTTATGAGTGTGCCATAGGCAGCCTGGGTCTAAGTAGAAAGCCATCCCTCTTCGACTTCGACATCCTAGAAATCAAGCGCGGATCTATATAAAAAAAGAAGAAAAGATAATAAGAACAAGAATAAGAGTCTAATGATATCTCAAGCTTAGGGGAATTGGTATGCAGATCGCTTGGACGTTGTCTAGGGGTATGAAATAGACTTAGGTTATTGGTAAGATTGCATGGCTCGTGATTTTCGGTTGATAGAAATCTGAACTAGGTACACTTAGGCTTACGATCATGTGACGCGTTGTTTTGCATGATGGCTAATCATTCGAAGTATTTGTGCTAGTGCCCATTGTTGTTTAACTCTTCTTGTACTCGAGTCTAGATTTGCTCGAGGACGAGGAAAGGTTAAGTCTGGGGAGTTTGATAACATGTAATCTGTCATAGTATTTTCATGATTCCTAGATTTAGTTTTGATTAGATTTCTTGGACTTTACCGAGTTATTGAGTATATTCGAGGATTTCATCTACCATTTCGTGTTTTCTGTAGGAAACGAAGACGTGAAGCAAGCACGAGTGATTACGGAAAATCCACCCGAAAACGTGATTAAGTGATAAGATACAATATGTGCACGGCCACGGAACCAATTGAAACATCCGAGCATCGAGCGAAAGGAGCGGAAACAACAAGTAAACACAGCCTACTCGGGCTTGGAAGAGGCCCCACTCGGGCTGAAGTTCCACAGAAGTTCCAGAAAAAATCATACGACTCGGGCCGGAAGAGAACCCGATTGGGTAGGTCAATCACATCGACCCTGCTCGGGCGGATACCTTAACCCACTCAGGTTGATTGATACCCGATCGGGTAGAGCATGAGCCCGCGTGGGTTTATCAGTAGATTCCATGAGTGACTAAGCCTCTAGCTATGGGTTAGGATTGCCGGATTTGTAATGGATGCTTGAATTTATTCGTTAATGCTTAGACTTATCAAAGTTTTCTTGAAATTTGGTTTTGTAATCAACATCGTAACGTCTTATACTTGTGCTGACTGCTCCGTAATTTAGGAATTCATGTGTAGCTGGAAGGTTAGATTATGAATCCGAAACAGTGTATTGTAGATTAAGCTTGATTAGTGAGAATCTAACCGGTCGGTTAATCGACTTAGGAATTAGGATTGCGCGCTTAACGCTACCGTAATCACGAGTTAATCACTACTAGAAGGTGTGATTGCACGTTGTTGTGGTTAGGAGGTTTAGGATTCGGAAGAACCATTCCTTATTTACGAGCATGAATTCCCCGTAATCACGATAATTCGATAGGTTCATGATCCTTTGTTCGTTGCATCCTTGCAAATCCCGGTAACCCGAAACCCATAGTGTTCTTAATTATCAAGTTTTTTGCGTTACCTCATTGCTGTCATTATCCATTTTAGTGTTTTAGAAATCTATTCATACCACCATCTATTCAATCCGTCTTAGTTTAGTTGTATTCTTAGCTTAGGTTGCATTAGTCCCCAGAGTTCGATCCTTGTATTACACCGATCCATATAGTTGCGGTAAGTGGATATTAGGCATTTGTATAGCTTGATATTTCCCACATCAGGTATCCTGTGGGAATTGTTGAAAACATTCCCACCAAGGTAGGTAGTATTTGCATTCCTACTGATTTTGTTCTACTCGATATCGAGGAAGATGCTAACGTACCTATTTGGAAGACCATTCTTAGCTACTGCAGGTGCAAAGATTGATGTACAACAAGGGAAGCTCTCTCTACGTGTTGGTGCCAAGAGAAGTGAATTCAATTTGTCCAGCCCCAAGGAGTCATGCCATAGAGTTGAAGTGTTGGACAAGTCGATGAATGACATGTTTAATCGAGTAAGTACTTCTGATCCTTTTGAGAGAGGGTTAACGCAAGTTTAGAATGCTCCAGGACTTACCAATGAAGGGGCCAATGTCTACACAAAATCCGTGAGTGCCATTGAGGCACTACAAGACGCTGCACATGAGAAGACGCCGCACGAAACACTGACAGATTTTGCGGTAGAAAAGGCTTCTAAACTGCAGTTTGAACCTCTTCCTTCCTCTATTCGGCATGAGACGCGAAAGGAGAGTGAGACCTTCAACATGTATTCGCTGGATACCTAAGGAGGACAGCAATGAGACGTCCATCAACGATCAACGAAGGCTGCACCAATGCTTGGAAGAGAAAGGAGCATCGAAGGCAATGCGTAATGAGAAAGACAACTGAGCTGAAGGATTGCACGATATAAAGACCATACCTCGTGACTTTTGGCTAGGTGATATTGTTCTACTTTGTGATTCTCGTTTTAATTCTTTCACGGGCATATTACATTCCCATTGTGATTGTCCATTTCAGGTACGAGAAGTCTTCAGAAATGGAGAGGTAGAACTATGGAGTGATTCGAGCGGGACACTCACAGCAAATTGGCAACACCTTAAGCTACATCAAGCCGATCCATTGATCGAAAGTCGATCCATTGGGAGGCAACCCAACATTTTGTTTTTCTTTTGATTCATACTTTGGACTTGGTTTATTTTGAAAAAAAAAATATAAAAAAATCATAAAAAGAAGAACATCTTCAACCGTGACTTCACCTACCTATCCTCCATCGGAACTACACGTCGAGGACGTCGTTCAATTCAAGTCTGGGGAGAGTAGCTCACGTTTTTCAGGTGATCTCATTTCATTTTCTTTTGTTTTGTAGTTCCTAGATTAGGTTAGGTTTTGAGTTAGAGTAGTCCTAGGCATTTGTCCGGTGCCATGTTTTTAGATGAACCTTGAACTTAGGATGCTTAAGAAGTTGGTCTTTTCCGTGATATTTTGCATGTTAAAGCTGATTAGATGGTTGAGGAACGAGTGAGTCGTAAGTCTTTGGGAATCCTACTGTTACTTATGGGAAGTTTAGATGAGTTTGCTAAGTTAGTTTCTTGTTCATTCTCTCTATCCAAGCGATTATAATTCATATTGACAATGCTTTATTTCTTTTTCATGAGGATGATTTGATCGCATGAATTGAGCTTGTTTTGCAGAAAATAAGAGCGCACTCTAACACTCCGCTATCGATAGAAATAATGCCTCAAAGCATGATATAAAATCGATATGAGTGCATCGACCTTGATACATTTTCGATGGTTCAGGTCTAAGTGGTGGGTTGGTGATCATCTTTCTACATCCTAAGAGCAAGGCACATAAAAACGCCATCTACTCCGCTGCACTCTTCCACAAGGTGCAAGAGTATACCGTCATTGGTAGCTTGGATCTAAGTAGAAGTTGTATCCCTTCAAATCCGACGTCCTAGAAGCCTAGTGTGTTCGCAAAATCAGAATAAAGAAAAAATGGAACAAAAGAAAGTCAATAACTTTAATTTTCCTCTGTCCCTTGTTTGCTTGCTTTGCATAGAGTTTTGTTTTCTCTTCTATGTTCTTCCTAGCCTTCTCGTGGATCTGCTGTACCATTTTAGCTTTCTTTTCTCCATCCAAACTAACTCGTTCACTTAAAGTTAATGGCATTAGATCCAAAGGTGAGGTGGGGTTGAACCCATAAAGGACTTCAAACGGGGAATACTTAGAAGCAGAATGCACAGCATGATTATATGCAAATTCAGCATGCGGTAAACATTCTTTCCATGTTCTTAAATTCTTCTTAACTAATTCAAGCAAAAGAGTTCTTAAGGTTCGATTAACTACCTCGGTTTGACCATCAGTTTGCAGATGACACGTCGTGGAAAACAATAACTTATTTCCTAGCTTAGACCATAGAGTCCTCCAAAAATTACGAAGGAACTTTGTATCTCTATCTGAAACTATCATCCTAGGCATCCCATGCAACCTGACTACTTCCTTAAAGAACATATTTGTTACGTGCAATGCATCATCCGCATTGTGGCATGCTATAAAACGTGACATCTTCAACAAACACAAAGATAGAATCATTTCTAGTCTTAGTTCTAGGCAAGCCAACAACAAAATCCATAGATACGTCATTCCAAGGATGAGTCGGGATAGGTAGAGGAGTATACAAACCGTGAGGTTGAACTTTAGACTTTTCTTGTTTGCTTGTTTGCACAACGTCCCTCTTCATATGCGGCCAATAGAAGTGATCCAGTAATACTTTAAGCGTCTTTGCAATTCCAAAATGACCCATATGACCACCCCTATGAGCTTCACTAACAAACAGATCTCGCATAAACAATTAGGCATGCACAAACTGTTATCATAAAACAGAAATCCATCTTGCCTAAAGTAATTGGTTTCCTTTCCTGCATCAAAACTGTACCAATTCCCACACCGAACGCATCATATTCGATTTCAAACGTCTTAAGAAAATCCGGAAAAATGAAAAGAGGTGCATGAGTAAGCTTCTCTTTTGGCGTTCAGAACACTTCTTCTTGTGCTTCTCCCCACTTGAATTCAATATTTTTCTGGATAACTTCAGTTAGTGGGGCTGCCAAGGTGTTAAAGTCCTTTACGAAACGATATAGAACCCCGTGAGTCCATGGAAGCTTCTTACTTCCCCGACAGTCTTTGGACTCGGCCATTCCCGAATGGCTTTAACCTTCTCTTCATCCACTTTAACTCCATCTACACTTACCATAAAGCCTAGAAACACAAGGTTATCCGTACAAAAGGTACACTTCCTAAGATTAGCATAGAGCTCTTCCTTTCTAAGTACCTTTAAAACCTATTTTAAGTGCCCGATGTCTTCTTCTAAGCCCTTACTATAGACTAATATGTCATCAAAGTAGACCACAACAAATTGGCCTATAAATGCTCTAAGAACGTGATTCATTAGGCGCATGAAAGTACTATGTGCATTTTTCAACCCGAAAGGGATGACTAACAATTCATATCGTGCTTAGTCTTAAATGCAGTTTTCCATTCATCACCATCTTTCATTTTAATCTAATGATATCTGCTTCTAAGGTCAATCTTAGAGAATATCCTAGACCCATTTAATTCATCAAGCATATCATCTAATATAGGTATGTGGTGTTGATACATCACCATAATATTGTTGATTGCTCAACAATCAACACACATACGCCAACTTCCATCCTTCTTTGGCACGAGTAAGACGAGAACGGCACACGGGCTCATGCTCTCTCGTCCCTTTTCCATGAGTTCCTCCACTTGTCTTTGCAACTCTTTAGTCTCAATCGGGTTAGTACGAAAAGCTGGCCGATTTAGGAGTACGGCTCTGGGGACAAAGTCTATTTGGTGTTTGATGTCGCGTATAGGAGGTAATCCAGTAGGAGTGGCTTCGGGAAAAACATCTTCACAATTCTGCAACAAAGATGTGATCTCACTGAGCAACACCAGTACAAGGTTAGTTAAGCTTGAAAGAGCTTCCTTAAACATAAATAACAGAACCGGTTGACTAGAGTGAAGAGCTTTCTTGATCTCACCCGATTTAGTGTAGAAGTTTCATGACTTTGGTAAGCGTTCTTCTTTTTGTTTGAGATGCATTTGATCTTATTGCACTTCTCTTGACGTTATAGGTATAAAGCTCGTTTTCCTGCCATTAAACTCAAACGAATGTTTATTAGTAAAATTGTCATGTAAAACCTTACGATCCGATTGCCACGGTCTACCGAGAAGGATATGGCTCGCTTCCATGGAAGAACATCACACAAGATCTCGTCCTCATATTTTCCAATGGTTATAGGCACGGTCACTTGATTGGTCACGTTCATTTCTTCATTCTCATTGAGCCACTGTAGTTTATAAGGCTTTTGGTGCTTCATAACTTTTAAACCGAGTTTTTTGGACCATGGTAGCACTTATAAGAAGAAGGGATAATTATGTAATTTTACGTTCATTAGGGTTTTCTAACTCTTGTACCTATATATACATCTTGTACTTATTCATTTGAATAATAAGACAAAACATAAGTCCACATGGTATTAGAGCCACTAAAGACCTACGTCTAAAAATTTTCAGCCGCCGGCCAACCCTAATTTTTCTTTTCCGGCACCGCCCAACCCTATCCTTCTTTTTCCGCCGCCGTCGGCCAACCCTGCCTCCCTTTTCCGGCGCAGCTCACTCCTTTTTCCTTCCTTTTCAGCCTCTGCACATCCCAACGCTGCGTCGTCA
Source organism: Gynandropsis gynandra (assembly GCA_036759665.1). Lineage (NCBI taxonomy): Eukaryota > Viridiplantae > Streptophyta > Magnoliopsida > Brassicales > Cleomaceae > Gynandropsis > Gynandropsis gynandra. Next base: position 19,328,347 of record CM071875.1, read on the forward strand.
CCCGCATCCGAACCCATCAGCCCAACGCTGCCGCCGCGCCGTTCAGTCCCAACCTAGGAAAACTCATCCACTGCCGACGTCACTCCGGCGTTCAATCCCCATGAGCCTAATGGCACTCTTCTCACAGTCAATATGTCGAACGTGACCAAACTCACTTCCTCCAATTACTTGATCTGGAGTATTCAGATCCGTGCTCTACTCGAAGGTCATCGATTGGATTGTTTTATCCAAACGGATTCCGTCGTCCCGAACGCTACCCTCCTCGTCGATGGCATTGCTCATCCAAATCCGACGTTTCCCCCATACAAACAGCAAGATCGCCTCCTGTTTTCTGCAATCCTCGGCGCCATCTCTCCTCCTCTACAGCCGATGGTCGCTCGGGTCTCGTCTGTGCGAGAGGCCTGGCTCCTCCTTGCTCAAACATATGGCAAGGCATCAAGGGGGCATATCCTTCAACTCAAGGAGCAACTGAAGCGAAGTTCAAAAGGATCTCAACCCATAGACGATTACATGCGCACCATTATCAACAAAGCGGATGAATTAACGCTTCTCGGAAAGCCACTTGATGCTGAAGATCTGCTGCAATACATCCTCGATGGATTGCCGAAAGACTACAAGCCTATTGTGGATGCGGTGAATGCTCGAGACAACATTATTCCGATCGGGGAACTTCACGAAAAACTCCTCAGTCATGAAGCCAAACTCCTTCAATCGACTCCCCTGCGATTCTCGCCGCCGGTCACTGCTCTCGCTGCCAACACTCGCCCGAAGCAATACAATAAGCAGCACGGTTCCTCTAATTGGCGACGGAATGACAACCGACCATCTTTAGGGTATCAAGGGCGCTGCCAATTGTGTGGAGTCCATGGACACAGCGCCCGTCGGTGCCCACAGCTGCCGCCCTCTCACGGAAGTCAGAATTCCGCTTCTGCTCCCTCACCGCATTGGACTCCCTCGCCACGCCCTTGGCAGCCGCGCACTCACAACACAACCCTCACGACATATGAACCGGACCAGTGTCTCCTTGACAGCGGTGCCTCTCATCATATCACGTCGGATCTACAAAATTTGGCGCTACATTCTCCGTACAAGGGTGGTGAAGAAGTGGTAATTGGTGATGGCTCTTCGTTGCCCATCACCCATATTGGTTCTTTCTCTATCCCTAGCTCATCACATGATTCATATCTTCACCTTGATCATGTCTTATGTGTACCTACGATGAACAAGAACCTTATCTCCATTCAATAATTATGTCAGACTAATGGAGTTTCCGTGAAATTTTTTGATGATCATTTTCAGGTGAATGATCTAAAAACGGGGGAGCGTCTACTTCACGAAAAGTCTAAAGATGGTGTCTATGAGTGGCCGATTCCCGCATCTTCCACCCCTCAAATTGTGGCTCTCTATAGTGTCAAGACCACTTTGTCCGAGTGGCATTTTCGATTAGGTCATCCTTCGTTTTCCATTTTAAAGCATGTCGTTTCTAAGAATTCTTTACCGTTGTCTAAGTCATGTTCGTCCTTGTTATGCAATTCTTGCTCAACCGATAAAAGCCACAAGTTACCATTTTATGAATCTACCATTATAACCTCCAATCCCCTTGAAATCATCTTCTCCGATGTTTGGACATCACCAATCATCTCTGTTGATGGTTTCAAATATTACGTCATTTTTGTTTATCCTCTCAAACAAAAATCCCAAGTTCGGGACATTTTTATCAAGTTTAAAACCCTTGTTGAAAAACAGTTCCAAACCGTGATCCGTACTCTCTATACTGATAATGGTGGAGAGTACATTGCCCTAGCATCTTTTCTCACTACACACGACATTTCTCATCATACCACCCCACCTCATACTCCTGAACACAACGGTATATCTGAACGTCGTCACCGTCATATTGTTGAAACAGGTCTTTCCCTCCTTTCACACGCCTCACTTCCCGCCTCCTTTTGGACGTATGCTTTCCCAACCGCGGTCTACCTCATTAACCGCTTACCCACCCCAATTCTCTCCTATGATAGCCCATACACTAAACTTCTAGGCACCTTCCCGAACTATCTTAAACTTCGGACTTTTGGTTGTCTATGCTATCCGTGGCTTCGTCCATACTCCACCCACAAACTCTCACCTCGGTCACTGCCCCTACGGTGAATGAACCTGTTGTCCGTGGCAATATTCATCCTATGCAAACAAGAGCTAAGGCCAAAATGTCGAAGGTGAATCACAACTGCTCCTATTCTGCTGTTCTCTCTGATCACAACACTGAACCGAAGACGGTCCCTCAAGCCCTTAAGGACCCTCGGTGGAGAAAGGCAATGAGCGAGGAATTTGATGCACTTGTCCGCAATGGAACCTGGGACCTCGTACCTGCCGAACAAGCCTCGAACATTGTTGGTTGCAAGTGGATCTTTCGCATCAAACGCTTGCCTGATGGTTCTGTGGAGCGCTACAAGTCTAGACTTGTGGCCAAGGGTTTTACACAACGACCCGAGGTGGACTTCTCTGAGACCTTCAGTCCCGTTGTTAAACCCGCTACAATCAGATTGATCTTGAGCCTTGCAATCTCCAATGGGTGGATTCTTCGCCAACTCGATGTCAACAATGCCTTTCTCCAAGGGATTTTAACAGATGAAGTGTACATGACACAACCTTAAGGCTTTGTTGATCATGATTGTCCTCACCACATTTGCAAACTTCGCAAAGCGCTCTATGGTCTAAAACAAGCTCCCGGGCGTGGTATTCATAACTCCGCGATTCTCCTCGGCCAAGGATTTGTTAACTCTCTTGCCGACGCATCATTATTCATTCTCCGCAACTCTGAGGTAACAATATATGTTCTCGTTTATGTGGATGATCGTGTTGTCACAGGAAGTAACCCCACGGCAGTTCAACGATTCACTACCACCCTCGGAACTCGCTTCTCCATCAAAGACTTGGGCGATCTATCTTATTTTCTTGGCATTGAAGCAACACGGACTGCCTCTGGTTTGCTCCTCACTCAACGCAAATACGTCAATGATATCCTCGACAAAGCACAGTTTTCTGATGCCAAATCTGTTTCCACCCCGATGGCTCCGAGCTCTCGTCTTACCTTGTCCTCGGGCGACAAATTAGAAGATCCCACGACTTATCGGACTCTTGTTGGCAGTCTACAATACCTCACACTTACACGACCAGACATCTGTTTTGTTGTCAACAGATTAACTCAGTACATGCATGCACCGACAACGGAACATCTACAAGCTCTCAAACGGGTACTTCGGTATTTGGTTGGAATACGGGATCGTGGTATTTTCTTCTCCACGGGTAATACTTCATCTCTCCATGCCTTCAGTGATGCAGATTGGGTGGGGGATCGTGATGAGTATATCTCTACAGGGGCATACATCGTCTACCTTGGTAGCCATCCGATTTCATGGTCTTCGAAGAAGCAGAAATTCACCGCCCGCTCATCCACGGAAGCGGAGTATCGCTCTATAGCGGATACAGCAGCCGAACTTCGGTGGATCACGTCTCTCTTGACGGAACTTGGTATGTCTACGTCTGAGCCACCGGTAATATACTGTGACAATATTGGTGCAACATACTTGAGTGCCAATCTCGTATTCCACTCTCGCATTAAGCATCTTGCCTTGGATTACCACTTTGTTCGGCAACAAGTGCAAGGCGGCATCCTACGAGTGTCTCATGTCAACTCGTCTGATCAACTAGCGGATTTGCTCACCAAAACGTTCTCTCGTCAACCGTTCCTTTCACTTTGTCACAAGATTGGCATCACCGATGGTGCTCCATCTTGAGGGGGCATATAAGAAGAAGGTATAATTATGTAATTTTACGTTCATTAGGGTTTTCTAACTCTTGTACCTATATATACATCTTGTACTTATTCATTTGAATAATAAGACAAAACATAAGTTCACAGCACTTGCTATATTAGTGCAACTCCGTCCATCTATAATCAGGTTACACACCTTCCTTTGAACAAGGCAACGGGTATGGAACAAGTTCTCTCGTTGTTCTTGCTCATCGGATTTATTTTTCACACTCAAATATCTTCTTGCTTCCAACAAATCCCCTTTAACGGGTTCTTCTTCATACTCCTCGATCAAAGATTTAGATTCATCGTCCTCGGAATCAATCTCGTCATCCTCACGAATACTCTTAACCCTCTTGTTTGTGCATTCATTTGCATAATGGCCCCTTTCTTGACACTTAAATCATTTCACATCTCGAGCTCTAGATGTATTTACCTTGGCTTTTCCTTTGTCTTTCTAAACCATTTGAACCAATTTTACTTCTTCTTTGGTTGCTTGGACATGCTTGTTACTTCTATAATAACTCGGCTTTTCTTCTCGTTGAAAACTGAATTTTCCAGCCCTAAAGTTAGAACGAGTGTTTCCTTTCCTTTTGAGTTGTTGCTCGATTAGAATCGCTTTGTGTAGAATCTCTTCTATTTCAACATAATATTGCATCTCCAAGATATCCTGAATTTACAGATTTAATCCCCCAAAGAACCGACACATGAGAGCTTCCCTATCCTCCAAAATGTCAGCCCTCAACATAAGCAACTCCATTTCTTGATAGTACTCTTCTATTGTTCGATTCCCTTGAGTGAGTTTTCTTAATTTCCTATGCAGCTCTCGATGATAATAATTCGGAACAAACCGTCTACACATTATAGCTTTCATTTCTAGCCATGTTTCTATAGATTCCTCTCCACTACATCGCGTAGAAGTTACTAACTGACCCCACCAACTCAATGCATAATCATATAACTCTGTTGCAGTGACTCTAACCTTCTTGATCTCAGCCTTGCCATGGAACGAAAGGGTCTTCAGCTTAAGACCCACAAGATTATTTCTCGGATTGCCCTTGTTTTCCCGCACCCCTCGACGTAGTCTTTTGCTATTCCGAGAAGACTATGAATTGCCTTGTTCATAATAACAATCATCTTCTTCTTGCTGAATCCGTTCTTAGGGATTCTGATTATAATTTACTCTTTGTCGGCCCTGAACTTCTTACTGAATCTCCTATCTAAAATCCTCCATTTTATGATTGAGATTTTGTTCCAAACGAGCCGCAAGAGCTTCGGTTAATAACTTGTTCACTTGGCTGGATTCTTCTCTGTTTTCTCCCATTGCAGATGCAAACAACACACGCAGCACAAACGAGCAGCCAACACACGCAGCACAAACGAGCAGCCAACGAACAACACATGCAGCACAACGAGCTGCCAACACACGCAGCACAAACAAGCAACCAATGAACAACACATGCAACACAACAACGATGGAAGATGAAGACTAGACCGCAATCTCAAACCAGATCTTCAAACTGCACAAACAAACAAACAAGCAACCAATGAACAACAAATCAACCGAGAAGATGAACAAACCTTTTCTAGCGCGAGCTCTGATACCACTTGATGAGATCCTCGTTGAATCAGCACTCTAGAACATAGGTAAACACGGGATAATCCTTGTTGTAGTTGAGCCGAGAGACTCTCCTACACAAGGCGTGTGGATCGAATGGTCACACGAGAGTTACGGAAGACTCTCGATATACCTAAGATCGATTTAGTTGGATATTACACACCAAAGAAATCAAAATGTTTTTGTCGGATACTACGCACCAACAAAAAAAGTTTCTCACAGAGATAAGATTTGATAAATAAAAAATGAGGGTTGCGTTCTTACCAGAGTTGGACGGCTACATGAAGACGAAGGAGGAGAGGTAGAGTCACACGTGACATTACTTTCATTCTTTAATTTTTCTTTGACTTTTTTTTATTAGATAGAATTAAAGTAAAATAAATATAACGATAGTTTGCTTCGATATGATCGACGTTTGAAGCCTCGGATCAACAAATAGGAAGACGTGAGTGAATCATGGCCTCGTTAGAACCCGCCATTGGAAAATAACATGGGACAAAACCAACAGTGGGGAAAAAGAGTAAACACGAAACACTTGCCTATTTTTTTATCATTATCAAGTGATCTTCGGTGTGAAGTACGAATCGGATGTTGAAGTCTTCTTGTCGAGTCGAGCATTCGTCATGAATCTGCGCGGTTGCATGTAGTCCTCCGATGGCTTCCTTGAGCTTCCTAGCCTTAGCACGGGTCACGAGACTTTATTGTATTTTTAAGGCATTCTCTTCATGCTCGGGTTCTTCGATGTTGTCGATGTTCGTATCAAGTGGGAAGGAGAGGGGCAGGCCGAGACAAGTGAGGCGATCTTATGAGTTACATAACGTTTCCTTAATTTATAAATATCAACAGTTTTATTTAATAGCTATAAAAATAACAGTTTTGAATTTAAAAAATTATTGTATTTAAAAGAAATAAATAAAAAGTTATTTTTATTGTTAAAATTACTACAATAATTTTTTTACACAAAATGTTATTAAATTCTCTCAATAGAATAAACAGATTTTCAAAAATAAATAATCAATTCGCACATTGTTAACGAAACTTTAATCAAATAATAATTAAGCGACATAGAATATTAAGAAATTTTGAGTGTATTAAGTATCAAGGGTTGGACATAACTTTTAAAACATCAAATCCAAAATAAAATATACTTTTAGACAATATGAAAATATGGAGAGATTATATTCTTTTTGTTTGGAAGTTGGTATTACATTGACTGCTACTAAAATTAAGGAAATAATGCTTTATTCATGCATAATTTGACATGATATATGAACGATTGTCAATGACGACGATGAAATGAAAGATGATAACGATGAAAAAAAATAAGAAAACGGAAGTGACGTAAACCTTTTAACAAACTAGAAACAATGGGTTAACAACCTACTCACTATCGCATGCGTATGAAAACTCTTTTGTTATAATTTATTTATCTTGTATTGTCTTCTATTCGCTAGGATATCAATGATCGACTCACACATATATATATGGTCCCCACAACCCTGTTGTCGATCTCAGATTGAAAACACACCCCTCAGAGGAAAAAACCACCCTTAAATGTAGCTATGTAAATCTCAGATTTGGTAGAAAAGGTCATGCCATGAATGCTCATGGTTCTTGAAGATATGTCATCTAATCGATGCTGCTTGATTCAGATTACCCCAAATGCACTTCCAAATGGGAAAAAAAACATTGACAAATTGGATTAACATTGATTAATGTATCTATTGTGTGTGAAATGATATGGAAATTTGCAGTATTTGATGGTCAAAATGGAATCTTTGGATACAAAATAAACAAACAATAAGGAGGAAAAGAGTGAAGATAATAGCTTTTGTGGATTAAAAAGGAAAATAGAGAAAATAGTTATTCTGTAATCCATTTAATGAACATATATAATCATATTGAGACTCTAATTGAGTTCCTATTTATTATTCTCTTATTTGATATTCTGTATTATTATATTGTTCCTGTTATACATATATTTTTGTTTTGCTTCTTGAAATTAAAAAAAAATCCTTAGGCGAAGAGATTGTGATCGTTCAATAAGTTCTACAAAGACAAATTATGATTTTATGTGATGATATATTGATATAACATGAAAAAATCTTTTTCAATGATGTACATGACATACTACATAAATGTATGTCCTCACTTTGCATAACAAAATATTTAAATAGTAATTACATAGATAATATTTCATGAAATTAATAATACATCTATTTATATATTTTATTTAGTTTTATAATATTTTTAAAATTTTATAAAAATGTCAACAAATTAACTCATTCACCAATATAAGAAAACACAAAGTCAAAGTCCAAAAAATAACGATATATTTAAGAGAAAATTTAATATAATTCAGATGTATATATTTATATTAAATTTAATTTAATTTCTAAAAATTATGATTTATTTTAAATTATTTTTCAATGCTAATATATTTATTTGACTAATGAATGATATTTTTTGTTTTGTCTCCTTCACAATAACTACACTTTCAAGGTCTATTTCTCTTTCTATTTTCAATTTCTTAGATTGTTTTCTTTTTTTTCTAGAAAAAGTTACCATCAATCATATCTCTTAAGTTACCCTAAATCGTATTTGCTATCCCTCTTATGGAATGATAATAAGAGAGATTGAAGCTCGAAGAACTACTATTTTGTCGAATATGCTAAAGGTTCACTATAAAACAAAACATGCATTTCCTACGACCATATCTGTTGGAAATGACAAATTTTCTGTTGGAAATTACCGCTTCCAATTCATTCCAACGGATTTCAGGTCGTTGGAAATCAATCGTTGAAAACACCATCCGTTACAAATTTAACGGTCAATCAACGGAAACAATTCGTTGAAAATTTTCAAGGGATTGTAACGAATATTTCTGTTGCTATTTGTAATGGATACCCGTTACAAAAAAAATTCAACGTAAACTCGTTGTAAATTTGCAAAGAAAATTCGTTGAAACAGAATTTGTGGGAATGCTAAAATTTTTCAACGAAAGCCCATTGAATATTAATTGGTGCAAAATTTGTGACTCTGCAACGGAAGCTAGTTGAAGGTTTCGACGGGAACAAGCAATGGATGTCCGTTGGAAAGTATTGGCGGGAATTTTGTAATTTTGCCATGGATGCCCATTGAAAACTATGTTATGTTATCAATGGACATCTATTGTTACCAAAACGTTTTTTTAAAAAGATAAAAAGATAAAATGAAAAAAGGTTTTTAATATATACAAACTTTGAAAACGTTTTCAATAGATTTCATTTAAACCAGCACAGTCTTTGTCATTCTGTCTTAACAAACACCTCAAAAAGGCATTTCATCGAAGTAAATAATTGGTTATTGTCTCGGCGTTGTTGTCCCCGTCTTTGGTTATGGTGACTGATACGCTCGACCAGTCAAACTCGACTATACTCTCCATATGACGCATTTGCCCTCTCACTTCTCGAAGATTAGCCTCAAGCTGCTCGATGCGCTTCTCTTGTGTATAAGTGTCTTGGACTCTGGGGGATACATCGTGTTGTCCTTGATGATAAATTTTTGTAGAGCACCTAGACCGTATAGACAATCCCTTATACGGCCTAAGAGACTGCAAAATAAAACAATTAAAATTAAGTTATATTGATTTCAAATATTTATATAATTAGAGAATTATTATAATAATCTTATTATATATATATATATCTAAATAAATATTATCCTTTTGTAAAGGACTAAGATCGTCGGGAGTTGAACCGATGGCTAGTGATTGCTGTGTGATCTTCTTTATCACATCTTTCACCATCCGCTCTACCAGGAGGTCAACAAGTTTCGACTAATCGACCTCTTCTCTGAGGACATACTTCTTCTTGGCGTGAGTCTCAACGACTAGCTCAAGAAGAGTCGGTTCTCTTCTAATTATTTTCATCTGTAACATTATTATAATATTATTAGTTACCCATTTAAATTAAAATAAATTGATAATTTAAATGTAAATATTCCTTACCAATAATTTTTTTCGTTTCGGAAACGATTTAGATCGCGAGGTATGGTGATGCAGACCATCCCTAGGAACTTTCTCACAGTACCGACATTTTTCTGCCTTTTCACTTTTGGCCTTGTAGCCTTATGAATCTCAATGTTGGACGAGTTGGTTGAATACCGCATTCGTTGCCCAAGTCGGTTTGGCGTTCTTCTTATAATAGTTACGCTTGGCGTTGTTATTATCTAACACATCCGAGCATGTATATCACACGTCCATGTTGTATAGATGTGTGATGTGTCCTTCTTCTGCTATCTATATGCGCGCTACAAAACTAAATTTAAATTCAATACATTTATTATTCAAATTCAATACAGTTATTATTCAAATTCAACAATAATATTAAATTAAATTTTATATTAAATAAACTTATTATGAATGTATACCGCCATTGGCGACGTATAACTTCTGGCATCACTAGCAAGGAATAATAAAGTCAATCCTATAAAGAGCTTTGGATGATGTTGTTGTTTGTGTGTTTCAGAACATCATCCACATGAAAGCTGCACATGTAAACAAAATCATTAGCCAATTGATATAATTAACTCAAATTGAAATATTTATAGATCAATAATATCTTACCATAACGTACAGTCGTTTATACATTCCCCAAATCCATTTGCATTTCGTTGCCCCGTCCGTTGATAATCGCCTACTTTTTTCACTGGTTGCTATGAATTTTCGGATAGGTGTGTATACGTTAAGGACCAAATCCTCGAAGAATAGATTCGTAGAGAATCGGAAAATTCTTCGACGGGTTCGACCTTAAATTTGGAAAGTAAAGGTAGGAATTCTCGAAAGGGTTCTAATCAAAATGGGGGTAACTCCAGGTCAAAAGGTGGAAAGGGCCAATTGGAATCAAAGAAAAATGTCACATGTTGGCATTTTAGAAAAGCTGAAAAGCTGGCCACTCGAAGGAGTGTTGGGCTTGGAAGATGAAAAATGGAGGTAAAGAGAATGTGGTAAATATAGGCTCATATGAAGGCAAAGATGCACTTATCCTCTCAGTTAATTCTTATGTTGAATCTTGGGTTTTAGATTCTGGAGCGTCATTTCATACCACAACAAATCGTGATTTGTTAGAAAATTATATTTTGACAATTACAGAAAGGTGTATCTCGCAATGGATAATCCATGGAGATTGTTGGCTTAGGTAATTGACGTGGGTTTAACACGAGTTATATTTTTCCTAGACCACTTCACCGCAAGTATACGGATCGTGTAGTACCAGGGTCGATCTCTAGGGACTAAAGCAGCTAAACTAAGAACGAAACTAAACTAAGACGAAAGAAGATAGAATGGGGTGTGGTTCTAAATTCCTAAAACTATCCTAATGGTAACAACGAAACTAGGTTAGGGATAAAGCTAGATATAGCAAACACTACGGGTGTACGGGATACCGGGAATTGCATAGATGAACGACTAAGGATCATAGATATATAACCTATTCTTGACAACGGGAAATTCATGCCCTACGGTGAGGAGTGATTCTTCCGAGCCTAAACCTCCTAACCATGGATACGTGCAACCCTACCTTCCAGCAGTGATTAACACATACCATGGCAAGCATTACGATGCAATCACTATCCCTAAGACGACTAACCGACCGGTCAGATTCTCATTAGCCGATCTTAATCTACAACTTAGCGGACCGGATTCGTTCCTTAACCTTCCAGCAAGGTTCAAAATCCTATGTTGCTGAGCGGTCAGCACTAGCGTAGGAATGATACTGCTAAGTCTAGAATCGTAAATCAAGAATAAATTAATAAAACTAAGCATTAACGCTAAACATCGTTCATACACACAAATCCGATATCCCTACCCGCAGTAGGGACTCTACTCACTCATGGAAGAAACAAAAGAGGAAGATAACAAAGTCCTATACATGATAAACTCTAAGGAACTCGATGCCTCGACCTTCCCTATTGTGTTACCGGTGTACGGATTGATGCTTCTCTTCTTCTCCGATGCCTCCTGAGCCTTTCCAGATCTTTTTCCAGCCTTTCCTTCCCTTGTTCGTCGCCCCCTTTGGCCTAGATCTATTCTATTCCTTAAATCCGCTCGTTTGAAAGTTAGATTTAGGTTGTTGTGGATTACACGGCCCGCTCGGGCATAGGTGTTGCCCGGTCGTGCAGAGGCTCGCCCGGTCGTGTGACTGTCTAATGCCCGATCGGGTGGACATCACCCGATCGCATGGTTGAGCGGCCGTGTAAACTTTCGGGGCAAATTGGGTGACTAATAGCCCGAGCGGGTATTCTTCTTGCGCCCGATCGGGTAAGGCTACCCGATCTCATGGCCTTTGTGCCCGGGTCGTGCTGGGTGTGCAGCTAAAACCCCGTAGGTTTTACCCGAGCGGGTGGATGAATAGTGCCCGACCAGGCACCCTTGTCTCCTTGTAATTTCTCTTTTCCGTTCGTTGCTCAAGTGTTCCTTTGGGTTCTGGAGTTCGTTCTTGGCTCTGAGTAGATATTTCTTCAATTCAGGTGGTTTTGCTCTGAGTAGATATGTCTTCAAATCATGTGGTTTTGATCAGGAATCCTTCATTTTATACTCATTTAGGTCTTGTCGCCTAAAAACCTGAAAACCAACAAAACGGGTGTGTGAAGCTCGAAATCATATCGGATAAGTAAATGTATACAAAGAATATAAGCGAAAATGACTCTAAAACCTATCCTAATATTGATACACTTTCAGTGTTATCAAACTCCCCCAGACCTAAACCTTTGTTTGTCCTCAAACAAAACTAAAGTCTAGCCTAAGAAGAATCTAATAACGATGGATACTAGCTCAAAAATATCGAAGTATTAAACACTTTGCATATCAGCGCGTCACATGGATAAGAGCCTAAGCGTACCGAGTACAGCCTTATGTCTACCAAAAGTGCTGAGCCATGAAATCTTTCCTAAAATCTAAGTCTACTTCACAACCCTAGATAACGTCCAAGCAATCTGCATACCGATTTCTCTAAGCTTTTGATATCATTTGAATTTTTTCTCTCGTTCTTATGCATTTTTTCTTTTCTTTTTTGGTACTTAGATCCACGTTTTGTTCCTAGGAAGTCGAAGTCGAAGAGGGTCGCTTTCTACTTAGACCCAGGCTGCCTATAGCACACTCATAAGGTTGCGCGACCTTAGAGGAGTGAAGAGGTGCGTTATTGATTTTTTTTCTTTTCTTTCGTTTTTTTAGGTTTTTCTTTTCTTAATTACGCAACACTCTAACCCTTAGGACGTAGAATAGCGCCTCTACCCACCACTTAGACCCGAACCATCGAATATCGATGTACTCATGTCGATCTTAACTCGGAAAAGCGAAAAACTTATCCTAGATGACAGCGGAGTATAAGCATGTGGTCTAATTCTAGAACGCTAAACATATAAATGAGGCTAAAATAAATGGTATACACGGAGATATGTCTACTTGGTATCGAGATCTAAGGTGTGAATTCAACTAGGACTAATCGGTATCTATAAGACTTCTAAGCAAACCTAGACCATTATCCACGATTTCAACAAAGTGCAAAAATATGGCTAAATTCGAAAAAAAATTTTCACTAGATCCATCTTATTTCTAATTCCTAATCCTAATCCTAATCATGTCGCTCTAAGTGTGCATCCGTATCGTATCACAAAATGTAAGAATATCCCCCCCAGACCTGAACAGAACACAGTCCCGGTGTTCTAGACCTATAAGTGACCTCTACATGATAAAAATAGTCGATAAAGTATAAAAAGATGACGAATACACCTGGTGTGTGCGTGTGTGTCTTTCTCGAACCGTGATATGTCTGGATGTAGTGACTCTTGCGCTCTCTGCCCGTGCGGGTGATATGGTCATACCCGATCGGGTATTTGCTGCAAAGCTTGAAAAGAAAGCGAGGAAAACCGTGCAGCAAATATCATAAGTCTTCTAAATCTCTAAGTCCTAAAAAAATTGTCCATGTCCAAAAAGAAGTTCAAAAACAGAAATGAAATGAAAAAGAAAAAGGCTATATGGCTCGGGTTGCCTCCCGAGAAGCGCTTGTTTTCGGTCTTTAGCTCGACCCTAACGTCTTCATACGCATGTAACGTCGGAAAGAGGCAAGTTGCCTGCTCCGTCATCTATCCTATCAGCACAATATGCTTTCACTCTCTGCACATTCACCAAAAATGTTCCCCCAAGCCCGTTGTCTAACTCCACGGCTCCATGTGATGAAACGCCTCTTACCGTGAAAGGTCTCGACCACCGCAACTTGAGCTTTCCCGGAAATAACTTCAAACGGGAATTGAATAGAAGCACTTGATCACCTGCTTTGAACGAACGTTGGAGAATGCGCTTGTCATGCCACTTCTTAGAACGCTCTTTGTAAATCTTTGCGTTCTCGTAGGCATTTTGTCGCATCTCCTCTAAATGGTGAATCTCGAGGACCCGCTTCTCTTGAGCCGTCTTAAGGTCGTAATTCAGCGCTTTTATGGCCCAATATGCTTTGTGCTCCAATTCGACGGGGAGGTGACATGCTTTCCCATATACGAGCTGGAACGGTGTCATACCAATCGGAGTCTTGAAAGCCGTTCTAAAAGCCCAAACTGCATCATCTAACTTTATAGCCCAATCTCGTCGGGATCTTGAAACGGTCTTTTCTAAGATGTACTTGATTTCTCGATTAGACACTTCTACTTGCCCACTTGTCTGAGGGTGATAGGGTGTGGCGACTTTATGTTTCACTCTGTATTTCGCTAATAATGTCTCGATCACCCGATTGATGAAGTTTTTTCCTCCATCACTAATCACTACTCTTGGAACACCAAATCTAGGAAAGATGGTTCGTTTAAAGAGCTTGGTGACTACCTTGGCATCGTTGGTCGGGCATGCTAGGGTTTCCACCCATTTCGTCACATAATCAACAGCGACCAAGATATATTGATTCCCGTAAGACGGAGGGAACGGTCCCATGAAGTCGATGCCCCATACATCAAATGGTTCGACTTCCAAGATGGGTTGCTGAGGTCCCTCCTGCCTTCTAGAGATGTTTCCCGTCCTTTGACATATGTCACAGGCTGAAACATTATGTATGAAATCCCTAAAGAGCGTAGGCCAATAGAATCCGGCTTGGAGGACTTTTGCTGCCGTTCTAGCACCGGCAAAGTGACCTGCATAGTCAGAAGAATGACAATGGAAAAGCACATCGGGTACCTCTTCTTCTGGAATGCAACGCCTATATATACCGTCAGTCCCTCACTTGAACAAGTAGGGCTCGTCCCAAAAGTAGGCTTTGACATCGTGTAGGAACTTCTTCCTTGCGTTGTGGTTCAGGCCAGGTGGGAGAGTCTCACATACGAGGTAATCTACGAAATCTGCATACCATGAGATAGGCGTTCCGTTTACGGCCATGACGACATCATCTTTGAGGGAGTCGTCTATAGGGATTCTATCGGGAATCTCAAGGCGAGACAAGTGATCGGCCACGCTGTTCTCTGTCCCCTTTCTATCGCATATCTCTAAATCGAACTCTTGGAGGACTAAGACCCACCGAATCAACCTTGGTTTCACATCCTTCTTGTTGATCAAGTATTTCAATGCTGCATGATCGGAATAGACAATTACCTTGGATCCAACAAGGTAGGAGCGAAACTTCTCAAAAGCGAAAACAATGGCCAGCAGCTCTTACTCCGTAGTGGAGTAGTTGCATTGAGCGTCATCCAAAGTACGGCTGGCGTAGTAGATAGC
>CM071875.1:19344070-19377582 GCA_036759665.1 Gynandropsis gynandra
ATGCCTCCCTTCTTCGGTACCACTTGTACCGGGCTGACCCAAGTGCTGTCGGAGATGGGGTATATGATACTCGCGTCTAGAAGCTTCAGCACTTCCTTCTTCACGACCTCGGCCATGTTGGGGTTGAGTCGGCGTTGACACTCTATGGAGGACTTCGACTCGTCTTCTAGGTGGATTCGGTGTCTGCAAATCTGAGGATCGATACCCCTGATATATTCCAATGTGTATCCGATGGCGGCTCGATATCTATTAAGGGCGCAGAGGAGCTTGTCCACTTGTGACCTATCAAGCGCGTCATTGATAATCACGGGGTACGTAGAATTATCGCCAAGAAATTCATACCTGAGCCCCTGCGGAAGGGGCTTAAGCTCAACCTTGGGTCCCTTCTCGGTACTCCAGTCAGGATCCGTGCGAAAGTGCGCGATGTGGGGTATAGGAGATGTAGGACATGGTGGAAGATGTACTACCCGGTCGGGTGCATCAGTTGACCTGATCGGGTTGTAAATGTAGAAGATGTACTACCTGGTTGGGTGCATCAGTACGCCCGAGCGGGTTCCTTTCCATCTGATCTGCCCGATCGGGCTCTTTAATCAACCCGCTCGGGGTATAATTTGTGCCATTCACGTAGGGTGTACACGAGTCGGGCTGTAGGTCTGCCCGGGCGGGTTCTCATCCAGAGGCGCTACCCGATCGGGTTCAAGAGTCCGCCCGCTCGGGTTAATAATTGGGGCATTTACCCCCGTGAGTACTGCCCGAGTCGGGTCACGATCCTGCCCGTGCGGGTTCTTCCGTGTTTGCTCAACCCGGTCGGGCTGTGTGTCCTGCCCGCTCGGGTTCATGCTGGATCCGAGTTCAATAAACTCCTCCATTAGGTCTATGCATTCTTCTACGTCTTGAGATGACTGAAATGTACCTCCCTTACACGCTGAAAGTGCTAGTTCCATGGGATGGATGGTTCGATACCATGCGTAATTTCATCCACTAGCTCATCCACCGTGTCGATATGCATCACAGGTTCGGGCATGTATGGCTTCTTCACCGCTTCATCGAGTTTGAACTCGATGGATTCATCCCCAAACTTCATCACCAGCCTGCCGTCGGCACAGTATATCACCATGTTCGCCGTGTTGAGGAACAGTCTTCCTAGAATAATGGGGATCCTCGGGTTGATCTCCATGTCCACGACGACAGCATCCGCGGGGAACCAAAACTTCCCAACTTGCACTGCTACGTTCATCAATATGCCTTCGGGATTCCGTACGGATTGGTCGGCTAGGGTGATCAGCATGCGTGTGGGCTGAAGATCTCCTACGCGATTAAGCTTTTCGACAAGAGATAATGGTAGCAAGCTCACACTCGCTCCGATGTCAATTAGCGCATGCTCAATCTCGTAGTCATAGATTTTGCAAGGGATAACGAAGTTACCTGGATTTGAACCTTGGGCTAGCTGAGCCACTTGCGTTTCGAGGAGCCGCAAGTGTGTCTGGAATCCGTCCATTCTCTTCTTCATGTCCTCTTGCTCAGCTCTAATCCCTCCAAATGCGCTTTTCTGCTCTTGGCGCATGAATTGGAGCATCGATAAAACGTCGGAATCGTGCGAAGGTTGTGCACGTTGCTAGTACCCATAATCTTGGCCATTACCTCTCGGCGGGAAACCTTGATTAGGGTTTCTCGTCATTATCCGCGGTTGAAAATCTTGCGGATTTGCTGCGTTGTTCATGTTGCCGTACGAGAGGTTGGGATGGCTCTTGATGTAGCCTTGTTGATATCCCCAATTAGAGACATAATTCACTTCTTCCATACCTTGGCCTACGGATGAGTCATGTCGATCCACATGAAGTCCAGCAATCATCCGGTGAATCTCGCCAACTTGTTGTTTCAAATTCGTTACTTTGGGTTGACGATACCAAGCTCGTTTACTGCAGCCTTTGATGGGTAGTTGCGATTGTACTCCCCCACTTTCTTGCCTCCTTCCCTAGCCATGCTCTCGATTAGGTTCTCGAGCTGATCAAACGTGAGATTGCTTAGGGAACCACCACCCGCTGCCACGATCATGAATCGGGTGGTCTCTTGGAGTCCTTGGATGAAATTTGTGATAAGATATTTCTTATCCATCCCGTGGTGTGGACATATTCGCTGGTAATCTTTGAATCGCTCCCATGCGTCATGTAACGTCTCGACTCTTTCTTGAAGGAAAGAATTAATACGACTATTGACGAGAAGCGTTCTGTGGTCCGGGAAGAACTGCTGCATAAACCTTTGTTCCATATCTTCCCATGACGTGATTGATGCAGCCGGCAAGTTGAAGAGCCAACGTTGTGCCGCATCTTTGAGTGAGAATGGGAACGCCATCAGATAAAGATCCTCTCGAGTGACTCCCGTTCCAACCTTAGTCGTGCTACATAGCATCTTGAAATCCGTAAGGTGGGAGTTCGGATCTTCGTTCTCCATTCCACGAAAAGCCGAATTGTTGAGCATCTGAATAAAAGCTGGTTGCAGCTCAACTTGTGTATCAATCGTGCGGGCCATGCACGAAAGTAATTGCGTGTGCTTAGGAGCGGTGTATGCTCCATAAGTCTCGTCGGCAGCAGCCATATCGGGAATATTCGCGTTTTCTCCGCTGCTTGCACTATGTGTATCTTCCTCCTCAGAGGCTTGTTGCTCGTGGTAGCTCGTTCTTTCTACCTCGGATTCGGAATCAACAATTCCGACCCTTCTTTTCTTGCGCAGGCTTCTTAGTGTGTGTTCGACTTCGAGATCGTAGATGAGAAAATTCTGGGTAGAGCTTCTCATGCAAATTTCCTGCACAACAAGAAACAAAAACACCTAGCGTAAATCCGCGGTAGATAAGAAAAGACTCAATAAAAGAAAAACAAACAAACACAAAAACAAACAAACAAACAAACAAAGAAAGACTCCGGAAAGGACTAGATCTTAATCTAGTTAATTCCTAGTCTAAGCCGTTTTTAGTCCTCGGCAACGGCGCTAAAAACTTGACGTGGGTTTAACACGAGTTATATTTTTCCTAGACCACTTCACCGCAAGAATACGGATCGTGTAGTACCAGGGTCGATCTTTAGGGACTAAAGCAGCTAAACTAAGAACGAAACTAAACTAAGACGAAAGAAGATAGAATGGGGTGTGGTTCTAAATTCCTAAAACTATCCTAATGGTGACAACGAAACTAGGTTAGGGATAAAGCTAGATATAGCAAACACTACGGGTGTACGGGATACCGGGAATTGCATAGATGAACGACTAAGGATCATAGATCTATAACCTATTCTTGACAACGGGAAATTCATGCCCTACGGTGAGGAGTGATTCTTCCGAGTACACACAAATTCGATATCCCTACCCGCAGTAGGGACTCTACTCACTCATGGAAGAAACAAAAGAGGAAGATAACAAAGTCCTATACATGATAAACTCTAAGGAATTCGATGCCTCGACCTTCCCTATTGTGTTACCGGTGTACGGATTGATGCTTCTCTTCTTCTCCGATGCCTCCTGAGCCTTTATAGATCTTTTTCCAGCCTTTCCTTCCCCTGTTTGTTGCCCCCTTTGCCCTAGATCTATTCTGTTCCTTAAATCCGTTCGTTTGAAAGTTAGATCTAGGTTGTTGCGGATTACACGGCCCGCTCGGGGCAAACTGGATGATCAACGCCCGAGTGGGTATTCTTCTTGCGCCCGATCGGGTAAGGCTACCCGATCTCGTTGCCTTTGTGCCCGGGTCGTGCTGGGTGTGCGGCTAAAACCCCGTAGGTTTTACCCGAGCGGGTGGATGAATAGTGCCCGACCGGGCACCCTTGTATCCTTGTAATTTCTCTTTTCCGCTCGTTGCTCGGCTGTTCCTTTGGGTTCTGGAGTTCGTTCTTGGCTCTGAGTAGATATTTCTTCAAGTCATGTGGTTTTGATCAGGAATCCATCATTTTTAGCTCATTTAGGCCTTGTTGCCTAAAAACCTGAAAACCAACAAAACGGGTGTGTGAAGCTCCAAATCATATCAGATAAGTAAATGTATACAAAGAATATAAGCGAAAATGACTCTAAAACCTATCCTAATATTGATACACTTTCAGTGTTATCAGTAATATACACTTAACAACATCTAGCGGAAGGTATGGAAGATTAAGAAGGTGAGATATGCTCCGAAATTGAAGCACAACTTGATCTCGGTGGGACAGCTTGATGTTGAAGGTTACAATGTAAACTTCAATGATAACTCATAGAAAATATTAAAGGGAGCCATGGTTATTGCTCAAAGAACCAAGATGGGAAATTTGTACATGACATCAAATTGCACGGATACAAATGTTGCAGTTGATGCCGGTGAAGAATCAATTTTATGGCATCATTGTCTCGGTCACATGAATGAGAAAGGGATGAAGGTGTTAGTCACAAAAGGTGTAATCCCTAACCTAAAAACTGTCGAATAGAACTTTTGTGAAAGTTATGTCCTTGGAAAACAGACGAATACCAGCTTTTCAAAAATTGGAAAAGTTGAAAAATTAAAAGCTTTAATTAGTTCACACGGAAGTGTGGGGTCTAACAACAGTCAAGTATCTTGGTGGATCAAGAAACTACGTCATATTCATCGATGATTCCACAAAAAAATGTATAGATTTATTTCCTAGCAAATAAATTAGATGTCTTTGACAAATTCAAGAGGTGGAAATCGATGGTTGAGAATGAAATAAATATCAAAGTGAAATGTCTAAAGATTAGACAATGGTGGCAAGTATACAAATCGCAAGTTCAAGAAGTATTGTAAGGATAATGGAATCTGAATGACAAGAATTATTTCAGGAACACCTCAAAAAATGGCATAGCGGAAAGGATAAACCGTACCTTGGACGAGCGCCCAAGGAGCATGAGGCTTCATGTTGGTTTGCCTATAAGATTTTGGACGGAGGCAATAAATATTGTTGCTTATTTGATCAATCGGAATCGTTCTGTGCCATTTGATTGCAAATTACCGGAGAAAGAATGGAGAGGAAAACCAGTCAATCTGAGTTTTCTGAAAGTCTTTGGTTATCTTGCTCACGTTCTTATTGACAACACTGCGAGAAATAAGCTTGATGCAAAACCAAAGGTGTGTTATTTCATTGGAAATGGAGATGATGAGTTTAACTACAGTTTTTGGGATGCGAAAAAATCGCAAGATTGTCAAAAGCAAGGATGAGATTTTCAATGAGAAGGAAGTATACAAAGATAGAGCATTGGAGAATAAAACAAGGCATGATGCAGTTGACTTATGCAACCTTCCAATAGAAGATCATAGACAAGATCAGACAGATGTACCTTCTTTTGATCAAGAAACTGAAAGCTCTGATGAGGTACAACAAACTCCACCTATCCAATTAAGGAGATCATCAGAACTATCCAACCATCACAAAGGTTAAAGGATTATCTTCTTATGACGGATAATGGAGAACCAGAAAGCTTTGAAAAAGCTAAACAATCAGAAGATTCAATCAAGTGGGAGTTTGCCATGAAAGAAAAGATGAACTCGTTGATGAAGAATCGAACATGGCATCTGACAAAGTTACCAGAAGGAAAGAAAGCTCTAAAAAAAAAGGGTGTATCGGATTAAAGAAGAACACCATGGCAGGTTGCGGTACAAGGAAAAGCTAGTGGTGAAAGGTTTTTCAAGCAAAAAGAAAGTGTAGATTACACCGAAATATTCTCTCCAGTCATGAAGATGAAAACTAACAGGTTGGTGCTATGGTTGGTAACACAAGAAAGTCTACATCTACAACAATTGGATGTGAAAACGAAGTTTCTTCATGGTGATATAGATGAGGAGATCTATATAAAAAACCTCAGGGATTCAAGGGTGAAGGAAAGGAGGATATAGTGCTAGGCTTGAGAAAAGCTTATACGGATTGAAGCAAGTTCCAAGACAATGGTATAAGAAGTTTGATAACTTCATGGGCAATGCCGAATTTCTGATGTGTGAAGCAGAGTATTGTTGCTACTTCAAGAAATATGGAAGCATGTATATCATTCTGCTGCTATATATGGATGATATGTTGATTTTCAAAGCAAATGCGGGAGAGATTATGGAGTTGAAGGAAAAATAATCAAAGGAGTTTGATACGAAGGATTTGGGTGATGCAAAACAAATCCTTAGGATGAGAATCACGAGACATGAACACTTCTCTAAGGCATCACTTCATGTTATCAAGGGATCAGTCACCTTCAACTGATCAAGAAAAGGCACAAATGTCAGGGTGTCTTACGCCACTGCAGTCGAATGTCTGATGTATGTCATGATTTGTACAAGGCCAGATATTACACAAGCAGTGGGAGTTGTAAGCTGGTATATGAGAAAACCGGATAAACAGTATTGGGAAGCTATGAAATGGATTCTTAGGTATTTAAATAGAACAATTGGAGTCTCTTTATGTTTCAAAATGTCAGAGTTGAGCTTACGTGGTTACATGGATGCTGATATGGTGGGTGATTTGGATGGAAGAAAAAGTACTACCGGTTATGTGTTTACATTGGATGGTACGGCTATTAGCTAGGCAGAAAATAGTTGCTTTCTCAACTACTGAAGCGGAATACGTTGCAACGACAGAAGCTAGCAAGGAGATGATATGGTTACAATCATTTTTCAATGAGTTAAAACATGATTATGGCGGAAGTACATTGTACTTTGATAGCCAAAGCGCCATTCATCTGGTAAAGAACCCAATTTATCATGTTCGGGATGAAGCATATACAAGTTCGTTATCACTTCATTCGTTCTATGTTGGAGGATGGATTATTGTGTTTAGAAAAGATCAAAGGAAGTTGTAATCCTACACACATACCGACGAAGACGGTGACAATGGATTCAACTTTAGTTGGACTTCTTCACTGAAAGTAAGAAGTAATCAAGACTACAAGAATTTTTACGATGGTTTTATTTCTTTTCAAATTGGAGATTGTTGATGTGAACGAAAAATTTCAAAAATGGGGGAAGAAAAATGGTGCAAGTTAGGCACCACCATTGTTGACAAATGGGGCAAGTTAGGTAGCTCCATTGTTGAAAAATGGTGCAAGTTAGACACCTCCATTGTTGACATTTTTTCCTTCTCATGCCTATATAAGGAGGCATTGAGAGATGATGAAAACAGACCACCAATAAGAAGAGAAAGAGAGTAAGAAAGAAAGAATATTTTTCTTTTTGGGTTAATACATGTTATTATATCCGTGTGAGAGTTATACTCTTGTCTCCTCTTGTATTCTTTCCTTTGTATCATAATAAATATTTGTGGTCGTGGTTTAAATTAGACGTAACTATCACACTAAAGGTGAACAACTATAAATTTTGTGTCTCCTGAATTTTATTCGTTTGCTATATCTCGTTTTCCCAACATTGTCACTGAACTTATCCAAATTAAGAAAATGTAGTTGAATAGAGCTGTGGACTTTCTTGAAAGCTTCTATTAGGCAGGAGGGATTCAAGGATTGCAAGCTTAAATGGAGATAACGTAAACATTTCTGCACTGAATTCAACAATGCAAAATCTTGTGACTATGTTCAAACGCAAAGGTCTAAATGAAAAAGACCTTTTCGCCCTATCAAGTAGAACAAAAATCTTGTAATCTAGTTTTAATGTTTCTTCATTTTACCATTTTTTGTTGTGACCTTTTTACCCAATGTTTTGTCCTAGACAGAACCCTTCTTTCATCTTAAAAATCCAAACCACTTCACTCCAAATATTGAAGGATATAGTCAAAGGATATAATATTAAATTAGTATCTAATTAGGTTAACCCAAATTCTCTAAATGTATAAATGTGTACTATCTTAATCATAATAAATCAAGCTTTAAATCTATTATAGTATCAAAGCATTAGATTGAAATAAAAAATAAACACATAACAAACCCTAGCCATCGTAACATCTCTTCCGTCGCACCTCTTGTCGATCTCCATGTCCTCGTCTTTGCACCCTCGTTGCTACAGTTGTTGTCCTCGCACCCTCTTCGTTGCAGCTCTCTTCCTCACGTCGTCATCGTTACAGCCCTCTTTCACTGTGATCGACCACCGCTGTTGCCGCATGCTTGTGCCACGCCCGTTTTGCATATCACCTAGGCTATAGTGCTCGCTCGTCTTTCTTTGACCTAACTTTTGTCACCCGAACATTGTCTAACCATAGCTTATCACCAAATCCGTCAGATCTGGAATCGTAACACACGCTCGCCCCAACCAACGCCCGTTACAAGCCTTTTCTATTGGTCGCCCTCTATGAAATGTTATTCTCCACTTTCATCCTCTTCGATATGTTTTTATCACTAGAACTGTTGCACCTTTGTCGCTCTTTGGCGCTTCTTCATCGCTCTCTGACACCTCTCTGTTTTCGCTCTCCATCATCACTTTCTTAACTAGTCTCTTGAGAGCATGATATCTACCCACGTTCCAAAAGAAACAAATTGGGTTTGGAAAACACATTACAATCAATGATTGGTTATATATCAACAATTAAAAGATCGTTGCTTTCCCGGTTGTTCACATTCAAGCATGAGAGTAATTACTCAACTAACATCGAAAACGTAAATTTTATTGACACCATCAATCACTCGTGGCACCTATTCTTCTATCTACCATGGTTATCAAGAAAAATATCATGCATGTGAAATATTCCGGCATAGTGCAAAACACTGTCTACATTTTTATCTGATCCTTCATATGAACTTCGATGTTCACCATTCTAACTTCTTTTCATAGAATACATCATCACGTTCTGCTCATCCTTCAAAGATGTGGCTCCTCGATAGCAGTGCCACACATCACATTACATCAACTCTTAATAACATTTCTCTTCACAATTCTTTTATTGCTAGAGAAATAGTTGTCGTTGGGGATGATTCAGTTGAATCTATCGCACATATGGGATCTACTCTTCTTCCTACGTCCTTTACTTCATTACCTTTTATCGATGTTAGATACCTATGATAGTGAGAAATCTTATATTGGTTCACAAACTTTGCACTATTAATAATGTCTCGGCTAAATTTTTTTCAGACCACTTTCAGGTGAAGGATATAAGCATGTGGCAGTTCTTACATGCGAGATTACTAAGGATGGAGCTAACTCATCCCACCACAATCATTAATCTATTCTAGATATCCTATCTAAATATATTTTGCATCTAAAACCACTTGTCTGAGTGGCACTCTCATCTGGATCATTATGCACTTTCTACAGTTAAATACATTGTTTCTCGTTTTTCATTACCATTATCTCACACGGAGTCAACCTTGACTTGTCATGCGGGTCGGATTGGAACCGATGACTTACGCCTCAGTTAACAAAAGTGATAAGTTCCCCTTCTATTAGACATATTTACATCTTCTTCAAATTTTTCCCTGATATTTGGACATCTCATGTAGTTTTTCTAGATGGTTTCAAATACTATGTGACTTTTATTGATCATTTTACTCGTTACACATGGCTCTATATCCTCAAAAAGAAAAATCTAATGTCCATGACACCTTCGTTCGCTTTAAAGCATTTGTTGAAACAATTTTCCAACAAAATTTCAAGCCTACATAGTGTCAATGTTGGGGAATACATTGCCTTAGCATATTTTTTTGCATCTCATGGAATAAGCACTTTACCACACCCACTCTTACACCTAAGTACAATGGTATTTTTGAACATCGTCATCGATATGTTTTTTAAACTAGTTTATCTCTTCTATCCCACGTGTCCTTACCAATTACCTTCTAGTTCTTTGCTTTTTCTACCGCTGTGTACTTCATAAACCACATGACCACACCAATTCTCTCCAACACATAAAGTGGAATCTCGTTCTTCCCCATGTGTCTTTCTAGGTTACTCTTACTCTCAAAGTGCATAACTATGTCTTAAACCTTTTAGGAATAATGTTTTTGTATCACGTCATGTTCAATTTGATGAACATATCTTTCCATATTCCAACTCTTCCACATACTTCTTATTGCTCGTGTCTCCTTGGGATCCTTTCATTTCAGTGTTCGATGCTCCATCAGTCACACTCCTTTCTATTTTTGTCCCTCAATTTTTGGCACCATCCTCCTTAGATCAATCCCTCCTAACATCCATGGATATCGTGGAGAAAATTCACCTATTAAGCTAGAAGTTTTCCTGCGATCTACTAATGTGCATCCTATGACTACACTTTTGAAAAATAACATCACCAAACCTCTCCATCGACTTCTCTATAATTCCTCTTGTGTTTTATAGGAAATTTAATGTGCAACGATAATAAAGGAACTGAAAAATCCAAAATGGTTTCATGGAATAAGTGAAGAGTTTGATGCTCTTATCCACAATCAAATATGGGAACTTGGTCCATCAATTGAAGTACAGAACATCGTTGGCTGCAAATGGTTTTTTCACATCATAGAATCTGGATAGCTCAGCGTTTCAAAGCATGACTTTTTGCTAAAGGATTTCATCAGCATCATGGTGTAAAATTTTGTAAGATTTTCAGTCCAGTGGTTAAGGCTACTACAATACATCTTGTTATGAGACTTGTTAGTTCTTATGGATGGTCTCTAACGCAACTAAATATTATTAATGCATTCTTACAAAGGAATCTTCCTGAGGAGGTATTTATGTTGCAACCTTACGGATTCATTAACAAAGAATTGCCACATATGAAATTGAGCATAATTTTGCAAAGAAAATAGTCAAATGGGTTACCGATTCGAATGAGATGTACCAATTGGAATCCTTAAGAAATGTTGACGGCTTCAAATCTTTGAGAAAAATACAGCAAAAGGAAGGAAAATCTGTGGACTGACCCATCGTCTCGATTTGAGATGACTTATTTCCAACTTATTTGACCAATTTTATTCTATTCGAAGGGCAGGGTTGCGCGCCACCCGAGTGACGTAGATGCACAAGAGTACATGGAGCCACAAGACAACCCAATATGGTTTGCAAACTTAAAAAATTTATCTATGGCCTCAAGCAAGCACCAAGAGAATGGTATTCTAAGCTCCATCGGTTTCTTGAGTCTGAAGGATTTGTCAACTCTCTTGTTGATTAGTCGTTATTCATCCTTTGTTCTGCTTTTGTTCGACTTTTTTTCCTAATATATGTTGATGATCTCATTAGTACTAGCAATTCTGATTCACATTTTCGTGACATTATCACCATCATTTGAGCTAGGTTTTCATTGAAAGATCTAGGGAATCTTAAACATCTGAACGTCTTTTCTCATGCAACAGAAGTATATTCATGATCTTCTTCATCCTACAAACATGATTACTTTCAAAACCGGTTTCTACACCTATGACATCATTCATTCATCTTACATATATTCCGGATAGTCTCCATGATAATTGGAAGTCTTTAGTATCTTTCTTTTGCTCGACCAAATATTAGATTTGCATTGAATCTTCTCTCGCAATTTATGTATGCCCCAACATCTAAACATGGGAAAATTGTGAAACAAGTTCTTTGTTATCTTGTTGGTACAAGAGATGGTGGAATATTCTTCTCGATCACCAATTAAGTCACTCTTCATGCTTCTAGTAATGCTAACTAGGAAGGTGATCATGATAATTTTTCTTCCAAGAGTGCGTATATTGTTTACCTTGATCACCATCCGATTTCTTGGGCTTTGAAGAAGTAAAAGGACTTGTCGCTCGCTCTTCAACAAAGAAAGACTATCACTCTATTCCTGCCACTTCTGCCAAAGTATGTTGGATTAGAAATCTTCTGAGTGAACTTCGAGAAATGTCTCATTGAACACCTACGATTTATTATGACAAAATTGGTGTTATATATCTCTGTGCAAATCCTATTTTCACTCATGTATGAAACATCTTGCTTTGGACTATCATTTCATTCGGTGTCAAGTCCAAACTTGTTTTCTTCGTGTTAGTCATGTTAGTTGTAATGATCAACTTGTTGACCTACTCATTAAGCTTTTACCTCATACATTGTTTCATTTTATATGTGTCAAGATATGACTCACCCAACATGATCCATCTTGAGGGGTATATAGGAAGATATATTTAAAGGAACTAATTTTAAATTATTCACTAATTAGGTTAACCCCAATTCGTTAAATATTTTTAAATATGTTTTATCTTAATCATAATAAATCATCCTTTCAATCTATTACCAAATGAATAAAGCAGGCGCATAACCGTAGAAATTTGTGATATAAAGTTGAGCAAGAAGAACAATAAGACTTATTTATCATCATCATCATCATCATCATTGGTCTTATTGACCCTCGACGATAGATCAGAGGTAGAAGTCAATGAGGGCAACACAACCGTGGAGGTCGACGATGACCAGGAGTAGGTTGAGTGTCATAGGGCTCATTAAAGAGGAGATCGCGATGGATGGGGAGAGATCCCACAGATAGAGGTGACACAAGGGGAGAACGCGGACAACGAGAGACGGAAAGGGATGATGGAGACAAGGTGGAAGGAGCAAAAGTCGACGATAGAGACAGAGGAGCCAGCAACGAAAGCCAAGAGGTCAGAGGGGTTGAGATCGACGGATCCAAAGTTGTTGCCGCTTGAAGATCTAGGGAGGATAGTTTTAGATCATGATAAAGAAGACATGAACGTGAAGGTGAAAATTATTTTTTTCTATTTTAAAGATTTTATTTTTTAATTTAAAATGACGTGCATGATTACGTGGTTTATTAGGGATTTTTTTTCATGTCATCAGAAACCGACGAAAATTAAGTTATTTGTAAGTTCTACATCGCAAAATATTTTCAGAAATGCGTAGACAATTCATATATTTTGATATAATTTTTCGGTCGAGGGAGTTATAGATATCTAGTCTGATTGAAGGATTATTCTGGAAATCTAGGGGTACTGGAAGGTTTTTCAGGCGATTTGGCCTTTAAGGTAATAATATGTGAATAGTATTGGCTTTCTAAGGTATGGTTCTATTAAAAAAATTATAAATGGTTTTTTAATTGAATTTGAAAGTAAACTATATGATAGTGATTATATAGTAGGAATTAACCTATGACAAATAGATTGACTTATTGGAGTTGTAAAAAGCTTTTGTTTATAACATGTCATATATATTATTTCATTGAATAATAGATAATATGTTTGAAATTTCTTAAAAAACGCCATTAACTTGTAGCATGGAATTCATATAATTTAATAATGAGATTGAATGAAAACAAAATTTTGAAATTTTCATTTCTGAACACATGATATCTCAAATATATTTATAAAACTAATAGAATATCAATGGAATAAATGAATATCACACATTGAATGGTAAAATTTTTAATATTAAATGTTCTAATGTATCTTATCTAAAAACATTTTGAAGAAAACAAAAGTTTCTCAAATGATATTGTAAATCACTTCATAGTTGGCGTGTGGAAAATGAAAAGTAATGTAACATGTATAGTATATTATTATATGTAAATGCATAGTATTTAATATGTTATATTAATTATCTTTAACCAATGTTGGATTTGCGCTAATAACAAAATGGTTTCATTTATTCACATCATTCTTGGAACATGTTGTTGCTGATTAAAATAGTTAGTAAACTAATCACACCATATTATAAGCATGAGTAATACTTAAACATGCGATAACTATTTTTATATTCGCTGGATATGTTTGGTATGCCATTTAATATTTCATTTCAAACAACGTTTGTTATGGAAGATTGGTCTGTTCATTCTTCATTTAGATGAAGGATTATCAATCCATGGGTTGAACTCACTCTTGACAGTGCAACTTACAATAAATAGTGGCTGAACAATGATTATAATAGATACAATTCCATATATTTCAAACTATATAATTGATTTTTATTTATCATCATCGCATAGCATAATCTTTTGGGAATTGTCTCCTTTTCAATGTAAATTGTAGCCTTGAAGCAATTGGTAATATAATAAATCTTGGTATAAAAACCTTGTTGCCAACATAAGTGTTCATGGTAAATGAGTGGTAATTAATCATGTTCCATTTCAAAAAGCCTTTTTTATATTTCTAAGCATCATTATTAGAGCTCAAACCTTTAAAGAAATTCTATGTTTTGGAAAACCTAAAATCTTAAGAGAGTTGAGGTATTCAAAAGGATAAAAGGAATGTCAATTATTAGCACGAGCACTATCAATCCAATTAAATTTGAGCTCAAGTACAATGTTATCTTCCAAGAAAGCCTCGTTAAGAGGAAATCAGTTATCTAATCAATATTTTCATTTCCTATAGTAAGAATCACACTTTTTGCGAGATATTAACGATTAATAATGATTCAATGAGTCGGGATTTATATCGTCAGCAAGAGCTTGCAGCAATAATTTCTTGTCAAAAATATTTTTTTTTTTCATCATTTCACTAATTCGCATTCATGTTCCTTTTATGTGTCATGTCATTCCCAACATCCAATAACCATTTTTGCGGATTCAGTCTCTTAATGTTGTAGACAAATATTTTTGATGATGTAAAGATGAGAGATGATTGCCATAGGCGAGAACAACTAAAGGATGCTAGCAAGTGTCTCTCAACCCCCTCGGGTAACTAATAAGATTTTTTGGAAATCATCGCCAATGAGAATCATTTTTTCGACAAAAGGTTTTCAGCTGCTTTCACATAACTATAGATATAATAACTTTTAATTTTTATCCAATGATTTAAATGTGTGGCAGTGTTCTATTGCAAATTCATTCCATATAATTAAATTTGGTTTTTTCAATAAATCTACTAGTGTGTGATTATAGCCTCGGGTGTTGGATCTCGGGATGCGTATATAGAATTCATTATTCACGATCGTTCGAGTAGATTCATCGTATTAAGTCGAATCTCTTGATTGACCTAAAGTGCGTCTTCAAGAATTTTTCCATTGACAGTGAATGATGGTGTTTGACATTGAGGATCGGTTGATTGCTTAAGGGCACTCTCTTCTAGAGATTTTTTCCGTTGATAGTGGATGGTGATGGTTGAAGGTTAAAGTTATGATCTCACTAGGCAAAAATAATTTTTTGAGTGGAAGAAGGTAGATAGATGGAATTTTTTGGTGGAATGAAGGACACCACAAGAGGTGCAGAAGCCTCTTAATACAATTAGATATGACTTTGATTTGTTTTCGAAACTTATTGAAGGCATTTTGCTTTTGAAGAACAATCAAGAAAACAAAAGAGGTAGAGTTATTTATATAAGAGAGGATCCATGTCAAACAAGAACATATGTAAATAAATGATTACAAATTGATTTACTAGCCATTTAGGAAGATTTCCTAGCCATTGGAGATCTTTAGAGGAGGAAAGTAATGATTTGGTGGGATATGATTGGCTTTGGAAGATTTTCTAACCGATGGAGATTTTCAAAGTATAAAAGTACATGATATGGTGTGATATGATTGGCTTAGGAATATTTATTAACTGTTGAAGATCTTGAAAATAGGAAAGTAGTGGATCAAGTGAAATAAGATTGGTTCGAGCGATTTCTAGCCATTAGGAAGGAAAAGGAAACATCCTTATCTTTCAAATTTCTTTATCTGTCTCACTCGATCCCCTCAATGTTCGGGGTGAAGCTTGTGGCTCGATTCAATGTAAAAAATGTGGGTCTTCCTTGAGTTGAGATATGTCTGGTTGAGGTCATTGTTGGAGGAAAATAGAGGATTTGGAGGGATATTGATATGCTTGGATGATTTTCTATCCATTGGATGAGACAAAATAAGATTTTTATCTTATGTACTTCTTTATCCATGTGACGTGAGCCCTTTAGTAAATCCTTATTATAGTTCAGTTGCTCCCACACTTCCTTCTCTATAGTTAATGGCTTGTTCCACGAACTTTTGATATGGCCATGTGCAAATACGCATCAGAAAAGTTTTGTCCATTCGGTTCATGGGCTCAGTGCCTCATATGTGTGACTCTCCTTTTATTTTGTGGAACTACCGATAACCTCATCATTTCTTATCGATTACGAGTAATTCATCCTCAAATCGTAATCACCAGGCAGTTCAAGGCGGTAGGAAATTTTGTTGATCCACTCTAGACTGTGATATAGGTCATTTCATCTCGATGATTGCTTCGGACTTTTTCGCTCAATGTTGATGATCTCTTCATTTCCTTCGAGACATTTCATCCATGAATCATAAATACATCATGGAATTAAGGGAGATAAGTAATTTTGTTGATCCACTCTAGAATGTGGAATGGGTTGTCTCCTCTCAGTACTTGTTCGGGTTCCTTTTTCCAAGGTATCGTGTTGTCTTTTGTGTATTTGTACCCAATCTCTTTCTTTGCTCTTTTGTGTATCTGTACCCAATCTCTTTCTTTGCTCTTGAACCTATCTCCAATGATGAATTCTATGGGTGGTTCATCTGTCATCACAAACCTCAAAGCCTTATCTTTATCAATCACTAAATGTGGAAAAGTCTTTCTCATTGCATCATTTTGTCTAGTTGCATGAAGGTATTTAGAACTCGTCTAGTACAAAGAGCTCTCCACTTTCTGGGTACACAATGATTTCCTCGAGGGTTCCTTCTTCAGTGTCATCCATTGATATGTACTTTCTGTTGTCTTTAATGATCATCACTCGTGGATTTGGACATTTGTGAGCCATGTGTCCTTGTGCTTTACATTCAAAACATAAAATTTTAGGAGTACGAGACAATATTTATAGGAAGAATCTTGTTACCGTCGTTGTTTTTCTCGGTCATGCTCTCTAGTTTCATGTCCTTATAGGGGTCTCGCTTCTCTTCTCTTGTTTGTTCTTTTTTATCATTGTGTTGTAATATGAACTTAAAGTATGTGTCCAGCTTGTCATGGCTTGCTTCTTTTTATTCGTTGCTCCATTTGGATTGAATCATGCAAATTTTTTTGCAAATCATGGGATCTTTATCTTTCTAATTCTTACATTAATTTAGATCATCTAGAAATTGAACCATAGCGGTTTTTTTTAATTTGCATCAATTTATTACCTACTTTGAAGGTGCTCAAATTCTACGAAATATTTTTCGACAGTTTAATATCCTTGGGTTAATTTTTGTTATAGTCGTTTTAAATCCCTATGAAAGTGTGTAGTATATACCTTCTTCACATGAAGGTTTTCATTTCCTTCCATACAACGACTTGTTCAAGACGTGTAGGACACGGAGCGCTCCCTTCACGATCCCACAAAGTGAGAGCACCATCCATGAGCTTTTTCACTGTTTACTTTACTTTTTTGTGCTCCATATAAATGTAAACATAAAAAATATTGCTCATCCGCCTTTCCCAATCGAGATAAGCTTCCTAATCAATGCGTCTAGCAGAAGTATGTGGTTTTAACTTTAACATGTTACCATCTTGTGATTCTCTTCGAGGACATCATTATGGTTCATCGGTTCATCATCAGCCTTATTATCATCATACATGTGCTAACAATAAAGTCGACGAGGTCGCTATGGAGGATCCTCATCATCATCCTCGTGATCGTGATGAGGTGAGGATCATTTCATCCTTTTTGTTGTTTCATTTTGGCTCTTGTTGTTGAGATTCAAGTGGTATTTATTGAGCTGAAATCGAGTTGTTTCTTTTCTTCTTAGAGTATCTTCGAGGAAAATCACTCATGTCTTCGTTCGCTGGAGCATTTTCATAATCACATCATGTTGGTTGACGCATTGAGAATTCTCTCCTTGCCCAGCCATATTCTCTGGTTCTTTTTTTCTTTTTTAATTGATATAAACATAACTTTGGTTCTTAAACCGAACTTGGGTCTCGGGATGCGTACAGAGAATTCATTATTTTCAATCTCTTGAAAGGGATTCATCAGGTTAAAAAGGATCTCTTGACTGGTCTAAAGGCACTCTTCAAGAATTTTTTTCCGTTGATGTTGAATGATGGTGTTTGACGTGGAGGATCTCTTGATTGGTGTAAAAGCACTCTTCAAGAGAGTTCATCCATTGATGGTGGATCACAGTTGTTGAAGGTGAAGGCTATGATCTCAAAACAAAAAATAGCTTCGTGAGTGGAAGATGGTGGCTAAACAGGATTTTTTGGGGTGGAATGAAGGACCCCACATGGGTGCAAAAACCTCTTGAGGCATTCGAATATACTTCAATTGTTCGCAGAACAAGTTGAAGAAACTGTGTTCTTCAAGCACGATCAAGAAAAAAAAGGGTTTATTATCAACAAATTCAATGTGCTGTTACAAATGGGGTTAGGAGAGGCTCCACGTAAAAATATTGAAAAATAAAAATTAATCTATTAGTCATTTAGGAAGATTTCTTAGCTATTAGATCTTCGGAGGAGGAAAGTAAATGAGTCGATGAGATATGATTGGCTTGGGAAGATTTCCTAACTATGGGAGATCTTGAGAATAAGAAAGTAGATGATCTAGTAGGATAAGTTTTACTTAGAATAAGTTTGGTTCAGGCAATTTTTTTAATTGTTGGGAGGGATTAGGAAAGATCCTTATCTTCAGCCTATCTTTATTTGTGTCACCCGAGCCCCTTAGTTTTAGAGATACATATCACAGCTCGATTCAATCTAGATAACCAATATGGGTCTTCCTTGAGTTGGGATATAGACGTTGGAGATATTTATCTTCCTTCCTTCCTCATTTGTGTGACCCGAGCCCTTTGATAAATCCTTATTATGGTTCAGTGATTCCCACGCTTCCTTATGTACTCTTAATGTCTTGTTCCGCGAACCTATGATTCGTTCATGTGCAAGTAGGTCTCGGGAAAGCTTTGTACATTCATTTTCTTTGGTCCTTAAACTACGCTTTGATACCAAATTGAAACATGCCTCGAGTGTTGGACCTCGACATGCATACAAAAATTGTTATTCTAGATGGCTCAAGTAGGATTCTTGGGTCAAGGGGGATCTTGTGATAGATCTAAGGGTACTTTTTAAGAATTTATCCATTGATGGTGTATTATGGTGTTTCACGTGGAGGATCCTTTGACTGGTTTAAGGACACTCTTCAAGAGGGTTGTTCCATAAATGGTGGATGACGATGGTTAAAGGTGAACTTTATGATCTAACGAAGCAAACATAGCTTCGTGAGTGGTAGATGGGAGATAAATTTGGTTTATAGGGGGAATGAAGGATAACATAAGAGGTCTTTTGGGTTAGGTACAGTCGGATATGACTTCAATTGTTCTTGGCACAATTTGAAGATACTGTATTCTTGAAGAACGATTAAGAAAAGAAAAGTGTTTATTCTCAGCAAATTTAGTCTAGTGTTACAAATGGGATGGATTCATTTATATAGGAGAGGCTCCACGTCAAAACAAGAAAGATGCGTAAATAAAGGATTAAAAATTGATCTACTAGCCGTTCAGGAAGATTTTCTAGCAGTTGGAGAATTTCAGAGGAGAATAGTAGATTATTAAGTGGGATATGAATGGCTTAGAAATATTTTCTAATTGTTGGAGATCTTCAAAATAGGAAAGTAGATGATCTGGTAGGATATGATTTGTTTGGGAAAATTTTTTTACCGTTAAAGATTTTCATAATAGTTAAAAAGAGGATCGGGTGGAATAAGATTGGTTCAGACAATTTTCTAGCTATTGGAAAGGATAAGAAAAATCATTATCTTCCGCTTTTCTTTATTTTTGTCACCCGAGCCCCTAGGTTTTAGTAATGCAAATCGCAGCTTGATTCAATGTAGAAAACTAACGTGGATCTTCCTTGAGTTAGGATATGGCTGTTGGAGGTCATTGTTGGAGGAAAATAGAGAATTTGGAGTGATATTGATATGCTTGGAAGATTTCTTATCCGATGGACGAGATGATGTAAAATCTTTATCTACCTTCATT
Organism: Gynandropsis gynandra; assembly: GCA_036759665.1. Classification (NCBI taxonomy): domain Eukaryota; kingdom Viridiplantae; phylum Streptophyta; class Magnoliopsida; order Brassicales; family Cleomaceae; genus Gynandropsis; species Gynandropsis gynandra. The sequence goes on from CM071875.1 coordinate 19,363,815, forward strand.
CTTTATATGTGTGACCCAAGCCCTTTGGTAAATCCTTTTTATATTTCAGTGACTCCTATGTTTCCTTATCTACCCTTAGCAACTTATTTTGCGAGCTTCTGATTTGATTGTGTGCAAGTGGACTTTGGGAATTTTTTGTTCATTTGGTTCCTTGGTTTAACGCCTCATTACTGTGACCCTCTTTTGTGTCGATGGTGCTTTTAATGACCTTATAAGCATGCTTCCTTGTTTGATTTTGCAAGTTGACCCTTCATGCACATTTAATAGGATTTTGAAGCGTGAATGCACAGTTCTACCCCAAAAAGAAGTAGTGATGGTATACCCAATAATGCAATTGTTATTACAACTCTTCCTTCCGATCTGATCTTTGAAATAATCGTCCTAAACAAGTTTGTTTTACCCATTCCACCTAGCCATACACGAAAACAAAGTTTTCCTTCTTAATGCTCTATTGAATCCATAACTGATGCATAAATATCCAACTATTCCTCATTAATGGTCTCTAATCATTTTCTATGCTCTTATTTTTCCTTATTAAATTGTAGTTCTTGCCTTAATATAATATTCTTGATTTCATCCATTATGCATTTATCTTGTGTTTCCATGCCAAAGTAGTCAGACAGTGTCTTTTCATTTTTGCTCACAAGTTTCTACATCTTTAAAAGAGTTCATTGCTGAATTGTTATCTCGGTCAATTTTAGATCATTATGAACTTTTTTTCTTCTTAATTAGTGTATCATTTACAAGGAATTTCCAACAACAAGTCCAAAGATCTAATGGAGTGCTACCTAATATATCAACAACGTAACAAATATTCGTCTTAACTTAATTGGCATTGCCCATTTAGCAACCTTGTTTATAGCTTGGTGCCAATCCTTATCTTCATCTAGCAAACCTCTCAGTATGCAAGCCTCTTTATAGTTGTTATACATGATATTGTCAATTACTTTACGTCATCATAACGTGTAGGCCCTTTGACAATATTTAGTAACTTTTTAAAATAGAGTAATTGTCCTGAGGTTGAATGGATGTTGACGATTCTACCAGGTGTTAAGCTTTTTATTTCCATTGAACATCATTGAGAATTCTACATATGTCAATTCACACATGGTTTTGTGATCAATCTCTCTAGAGCTGTTAAGTATTCAAAAGTAAGAAATATTCATTTTCCAGATGCAACGTTAACATCATCACTAGGGGCTTTTGTGATGTATGATGAAAGAAAATAATCCACCAAATTGCTTCGCATGAAGATAGGTACCGAAATTCGAGGTAATTTGTTATTTCATTAATTTCACTAATTGGTACCTTTCTCAACACCATTCAATTTTGATATGTGCCCTATATTTTTTTGAGGATTTATAGGTTGTTGGGAACAACATAGCCGTTGTTCAATTTTGTATCACCCTTCATCGCAAATTTCGAGTCGTCTTTCATATGTTTCTATATAACATAACCTAATTATCATGTATGTGTAGTCGATGTATGTCCTTGGATATTTCTTTGTGCATATATCATTTTCGAAACACAAAGAACATGGTTTATCTAAACGATATTGACCATACATCAGATGTTGCTTATCAAGTTGAATTCTTCATCATTGAATTCTTTATGAGGGAGTTCTGCTTGTATGAACATATTGATTTTCTCAATCATAGGATTCTTGAATATGGGTTGTATCCGTATCAAAATATGAGTCCACGCTTCTCGAACTCAATAGTGTTTATGATTAAAAAAAATACTTTATTTATGTTAATATGTAAGTATATACGTTTAATAATAATTAGTTAATAAATTAAATTTGTATAGAATACATAGTATGAAAGGATATAAGCTTTGGAAAAAACTCAAGCAATGATAACTTCCAAAATAACATCTAATTTCATTTCAAATAAATGACATTTAATGTTAGGCCTATTATTTGAAGTTCCTCCGCCGTACGATTCTAGGTGATTTTATATCTCTTTCCACTTTGGATTTGCAATCATTATTATGAAAATGTCATTGTATCATGGTATTTTTCAACTATATATTTTGGTCATCCTGTAAATGAAGGCGATAATATAATTCTCTTACCTATACCTTTAAGGATTTTATAGCTAGTAGTTGTAGCGCTAGTAGTTGTGGTTATACATTTAATTGTATCACAAATTTTTAAAACTAGATTGTATGATTAAATTACGAATTTTCTAATGATTATTAAGTATTGAAAATTATTAAATTGTTAATTAATGTTAGAAAATATAGTTATTCCTCATGTAAAAATATATTATTGAATATCTTGACTATGGATGTCTAACTCGGGGTTCGGTTTGATCCGATTTTCTCAGGTTTTAAAAAATTTATATCTGGATAATTTTCGATCCGGGTTCTTCGGATTTTGATTTGGATTCAGGTTGTCCAGTTTTTGGTATATTGGAATTGAAATAACCTGAATTATATTTGGGTAATGTCGGTAGTTCCAGTTCTTCGGGTAATCACGTTGTTTGGGTAAATAACATACAAAAATTACTAAGTAATTAAATTCATAATAAATATCTTCAAATCTAAACTCGAATAACTCGAACACTAAGGAACAAAAATAATCTGAATTATATTTGGGTAATTTGGATAATTTGAGTAGTTGGTAATTCAGATAATTCGGGGTCTTTGGATAATTCGAGTTTTTCTAAGTGCTTTAATTCAAAAATTTTAAATTTTTTGGGTTATTTGAATTTTTCGCAAACCGATCCGACTAAACCCGAACGAGTTCTAAACTTTGAACCCATATAAATTTTTTGGGTTACCCATATTACATATGGGTTGTATTGTTTGGGTCGGTCTAAATCGAGGTTGGTCAGGATAATTCGAATTGGACACCATCTTCACCATATCTCTTTCTCGATGAAATGATTGTTTTCCGATATAATGAATTTTCTTAAAATTCGTGTGATTTTACAATGTAATGTCAATGAAAATTTAATAGATATTAGCTCAATATATATTTGAATTTATATTAATATATTGTTTATCTATATCTCTAATATGATAACATAAACAAATATTGATTGGTATATTTGCAGTCATTGAGAGTATATTTGCAGTCATTGTTATGTATACTTCGTGCGGTTTTAGTAATCGAGTTTGATTACAGATAAATATATAAAACATGTATTAACAAACAATCAAAATGCATATTGTGAGTATATTTGCTAACATTCTCTACAGTTCATATGTTGTATCGGTTTGGATTTGATATGTATGTGGTATGCAATTTTGTTAAAGCCGAGGACACGTTTCCACTAGAAAGCCCGAACTTCAAACCATTAGTAAAAAAAAGCCAGAACAAATAAGGTTTATTTTATAAAAACCAATAATTTACAAAACAAAGTAGCATTTTTCGAGCCATTTAATTCTCACATTAATCAAAATTTGTTATGTATCGTTGCGAGATTCTCAGATAAACAATCCATTCAAAGACACCGTCAATTTTGAAGATGTGTTGACGTTGCAAGATTCTTAGATAAACAATCCATTCAAAGACACTGTCAATGTTGAAGATGTGTTAACGTCCATCACCAAAAGGTATATATATCGTATTAGAATTTTGACTTCACTCTTTGTGATTAGGTAGCCTAAAATCAGTTAACAACATTACTTACCAATTTAAGAAATAGGTTAAAAGATTATTATAACTAGTATCCTTAATGTTGAAAACTACCAAAAGTTTAGTTTGGATTACTTTAATAGGAAAGGCTCCATATTAAATAAGGAAAATGCATAAAAGAATGATAATAAATTGATCTACTAGTCGTTGGGATGATTTTCTAGCCGTTGGAAATCTTTGAAAGAGAAAAATAGATGATCTGGTCGGATAAGATTGGCTTGGACGATTTTTTAACCATCGGAGAGGATTTTTTTGCCATTAGAAAGGATAAGGAAAGATCTTTATCTTCTACCTTCCTTATCCATATCACCTGAGCTCGTCGTTTCTAGATGGACGGATTAAGGTCCGGTTCTATGTAGAAGACCGACGTAAAGTTTCCTTGAGATGGTCCTGACTCCTCTTTTTTATCAAGAGTCTACCATGCCTCCTTCACTATTTCCGCTGCATTTTTTCGAAAGCTCCTTGCTCGTTCACTTGTGAGTAGGTTGTGGGAATGTTCTATTCGCTCAGCTCTTTGAGAAAGTTTGTCATTGGTGTGACCCTTTTTTGGTTCTATTTTGTATTCGATATCCTTAGCATTCACTCCCCTTGCAAAAGTTTTTTTTCTCGAAATGTTATCACCTACTTCGAAAGGGGATAGATCAACAACGTTGTAGTTCAAGATGGTAGGCGTTGTCATTAATCCGCTCTAGAACGTGAAATGGGTCATCTCCTTCTGGTGCTAATTTTGGAATCCTCTTGTCAGGGAACCTTTCTTTTCTCAAGTGTAGCCAGACTCAATCACCTTCTTCGAACAATATTATTTTCCACCCCTTTTTGGCTAGTTTAACGTATTGTTTTGTTTCCCATTTTATATTTTCCCAGACTTTTTCATGTAGCTTCTTGATCAGCTCAACTTTCTTCTCGCTATCCAAGTTTGTGATCTATTTGCTTGGTAAGGCCAAGATGACCAAGGGAGTGATGGGATTGGACCCGTAAGCGAACTCAGCGTACCATAGGTAATCAAGCCCCTTCTTCGGATCCTCTCCCATTAACGATCTAAGCAATGCTGCTACCGTATGATTGACCACCTATGTCTGACCATCAATCTGTGGATGGCACATGGTGAAGAATACGAATTTTGTCCCTAGCTTCTGCGAAAGTATCTGCAAAAAATGACTTAGAAAATATGTGTCCTGATCCGATACGATCATCTTCAATAGTCTGTGGATGCATACAATCTCTTTGAAGAAAATGTAGGCAAAATTGGTTGTGTCATTTGTCTTTGAGAATGGTACAAAGTGCACCATCTTGGAAAACCTTTCAACAAGAAAAAGGACAAAATCTTTGTTTCGGATCTTTGGAAGTCCAAGAACAATGTTCATCGACAATTCAGTCCATGGATAAGTTGGGATGGGTAGAGGAATATATAAACCATGGGAATGGACATGAGATTTAGCTTGGTGATAAGTGATACATTTTGCACAAAGCCATTCAATATCATGCTTGAGCCGTGGCCTAAAGAAATGATCCTTTATGTTGGCCGAGATGTTCTATACACCAAAGCGTCCCAAGAGAGCTTCTCCATATGCTTCTTGAAACATTAACTCCCTCATTGAGCTTTTTGGAATACAATGTTGTCTGTCGCGAAAAAGATAACCATCGTGTATGTAGAAATTTCCACTAGCTCATTCCTTGCACAATTGGAATATCTCGCCAAGCTTCGGATCTTGTTCATAAAACTTCTTGATGTGCTTGAACCCCAAGTTTCTACCCTCCATCGTCATGATGAGAGCGTGTCTCTATAATAATGTGTTGACTACCACCTTTTCTTTGCTTTTCTTGTACCTAATTAAGTACAAAAACGACTCGACAAACTCCATCCTCTTGACATGTATTTCATTGATATTGTCTAACCCTTGAGATGTTTGAGGGTCTCATGATTGATGTGGATGATGACCTCCTACGTCTATAGATAGTGCTACCTCATTTCCAAGGCTCGGACAAGAGAGTAAAGTTCCTTATCATACGTGGGGTAGTTAAGTGTGGCTCCACTTAACTTCTCGTTGAAATACATCACAAATCGTCTTTCTTGAAATAGGACTACTCTAATGTCGATCCTTGAAGTATCACATTCTGCTTCTAACGTGTTGTCAAAGTTCGCCAATGCAAGGACATGCGTGATATTGAGGCTTATCTTAAGTGCTTCAAATGCCTTATTTTGTGTGCCTTCCAATCCGAAATCCTTTTCCTTCTTGATCATCGCAATGAGGGTTGCGACTATGCTGCTGAAGACCTTTAGGAATCGACGATAGAAACTTGCTAGCCCACGAAAGCTTTATACTTGAGCAACGATGGTTGAGGTAGACCATTCTTATATAATTTGATTTTGTCTTCATCTACGCATAGTAAACAAAACCAAAGAAAAAAATTTTGTCGGTGAAAAAGGAGCACTTTTCGAGTTACGTAGAATTATTCCTTTCAGATTGTCTCTAGTACTTGCCCAGAATGTACTATATGATCACTAAGAGATTTAATGTAAACAATTATATCATCAAAGTAAACAACGATGAATTCACGGATATGGGCTCTTAGAACATGGTTCATGAGTCTCATGGAGGTGCTGGGGGCATTGGAAAGTTTAAAAGGCATGACGAGCCATTCGTATAGGCCTTGCTTTGTTTTGAAGTTTGTCTTTCATTTTTCTTCTTCTCTCATGTGTACTTGGCGATATCCGCTTTTGAGATCAATATTTGAAAAGATACATGCCCCATTCAACTTATCTAGCATGTCTTCCAACCGGTTAATGGGATGCGGGTACTTCATTGTGATAATTTTTATTGCCCGACAGTCGACACATATCATCCAATTCTCATCTTTCTTTGTTACAAGTAGCACGAGAACGGTGCAGAGTAACTAGCTCTCTAGGAAGTAAATTTTATCCATTAGTTCTTGGAATTGTTTTTTTAATTCCTTTGTCTCCTAAGGGATCATAGTTATTTTTTCCGATTTGGAAATGGTGATCCTGGGATGAGGTCAATCTGATGTTCAATGTCTCGTGTTGGTGGCAGTCCGACTGGTATGTCCTCGGGAAACAAGTCGCAATATTTTTGTCTAATATTTTGGTAATCTCCAAGGGATACTCTACTAGTGTTACCTTCCTTTTGTTCATGACAAAAGAATAAATTTTTTTCTTTCCATCATGTGTTACCTCGTGGTGGAATCGCCATGACCACCCTAGTAAGATGTCTCCTACTTACATTGGCACGGTGTTGCAAAGCACCTCATCGTGGTACATACCAATGTTGAAAGGCATAGTTACTTGTTTATTCACATTGAGTTCCCCTTGATTGTTGAGTGATTTTAGCTTATATGGGTCGGGATTCCTCTTTAGTTTTAAACCTAGCTTTTTTCACCATATGGGCGCTTGCAACGTTAGTACAACATTGTCTCACATTGGGCCATCTCTTGAAGGTTGACCATCGTGTTCAACATGTGCCTCGTCATGAGTAATTCTCCATTTTACGGGTAGTCGATCTTGTCACTTTCATCTTTATCCAATTTTTCCTCATTTATAGACTCGTATTCTCCAGAATCAACAAGGATCGTAAAGCGCAGGTTAGGGCAATCTCGTGCCTATATCCTATTCCCTTATACTTAAAGCATCTTAGCTCACAGGTACGAATAGACTTAGAGGAATATTGGTGTTACCTTCTCCCTTGATATCCCTTGATGTCTCGAGAGCTTTACCCTGGGAATGGTCGTCCGTTCTTGATTTCTCTGACATCTTTGAGGGTTATCCGACCAACCATGTGGATTGTGTCCTTCCTCGACTTATTGCTTGCTTCATCTTAATTTGCTACTAAATTTGAATCGAAAAATGCAATATATCTTGCAAATCATGGTAGTTTTTTCATTCTACCTTTCTAGAAATTCATTCATTTAACTCATCTAAAAATTGAGACATCGCAGTTTCTTCATCTTCGTCGAAGTACTCTTCAACAGTTTGACTTGATTGGTTTAACTTTCTATATTTATTCATAATTTCTTATGGAAATGTGGTGGTAGATACCTCTTGACCATTAGGGTTTTCATTTCTCCCCATGTTGCCACTTTTTTAGTCGCGTATGACATCGGGTGTTTATCTCTCGATCCCACAAAGTGATTGCACCATATGTGAGTTGTGTCAAGGAGTACTACGCCTTTTTGCGTTCGTATACATGTAACACTAAAAATTATTGATCATTCATCTTTCCCAGTCAAGATACGATTTCAGGTCAACACATCCAGTAAAAGTAGATGGTTTAAATTTTAAAGTGTTACCATCATATTCGTGTCATTGTACCTGAGCTTATTTCTCTCCTGACTCTTCATCCTCGCAGATGATGTGGCGTCGCATTGGCCGTGTGGGCAACTCTTTGTCTGCTTCTTCAAGATCAGGTCGATGTTGTGCTCAATGTTCTCATCGTCTAGGTTGAGGATTTAGCTATTCTACATCTTCCATACTATTTTTCATGAATCCTCGGTGCGTTCACGTTTGGGTTACCTTTATTATTTTTCAAGGAGATTTATTATCTATCCATTCGTTGGAGTATTTGCATAATTGTGTCAAGTTTTTTATTGAGTGTAGAATTCTCTCCTTGTTCATCCATCTTCTCTAGCTTTTTTTACAAAAAAACAAAACAAAGAAAGGATTAGTACAATAAAACAGATGTAAAGGGATAAAAGCGTACCTTTGATCCTTTTACCAAGCTCTAATACCAAAATGATGCATGCTTTAGTTCATGTCCTTCCATAAATTTACAGACGCCTATGGTTCATTTGAAAACTTTACAAATATGTGAGGCACCCATCCGCAAAAATTCCATATTGGTATTTGACCATCCGCAGATTTAAGGGCCAGTACGTGTCTATCCAGAATTTTTTTCGAGAAAAAAATAATGTTTTTCTAAAATTTTAAAATTTCAAAAATTATAAATTAAAATTAATAATAATACACATTATATTTTTTAGACGTTATCAATTATACCTATTTTAAATACAATTTCTACAAAGATGTGAGAGGTTATCAATCATCGTCGTCTCTATCGGCGTATTCATTCCAATCAATCGAAGACATTTTTGCTTTGAACATACGCATTAACCGTTGGTTGTTTCGTGTCGATCGATTGATAGGGACCAATAATTGTTGTTAAGTGGTCGCCAATTGTTGTTGAAGGGTCACCAAAGCTTGCGCGTATTGCATCATTTTATTATGTCAATGATCTTATGTTATTTTCGTTTTGCCCTTGGAGGAAGTTGAATATTGTGATGTCATTCTTCCAAGGCCAAAAATACAAACTTTGTACGGCATAACGTGCTATAAAACAAATTTTCAATTTAAATATTAGATAATATAAATTTTTAAATTATATTAAATAGTTATAAAATTACCTCGAGATATAACTCGTTGTATTCCTCTTGACATAGAGACGGTTGTAAGTTGTCCTCTCTCGACGTAATTTGAGACACTCATTCACATGTCATACTCTGAACATCATAGTAAACTTGTTTCACTCTCGAATCTACCCATGAACCATTTTACTTTTTATGTATCCGCTCGAGCAATTCAATATATGATTTTTTGTACCTTTTTCTTTTGTGTGAAAAAATTAGAAACATATACATTTTAAAGATATATTTTATTTAGATGACAAAGTTATAATTTTTTTGAAATTCTCAAGTCGTACCATTTGTTCATCATGTAACCTTCCCTATAAGACCGACGAGATTGGCTTACACTCTCGTTTCTTTGTTTAGCCATGAGATCATCCCAATAAGCGCAAAATTCTTTCCACATGTCGGAAGCCATCCACATGGGTTTTCTCTTCTTCTCTCGATTATGTTTTCATTGACGAGAGATTTAAGTCTGATTCCCGCAACCCATTCAAACTTTACTAGTTTGGTAATTTCATGATATTGCTGAAAAAATTATTTAAAGAATTATGATTATGATTAAAAATGAACAAAAAATTCCTTCCACCGACGTTTATTTAATTTTGAAATTCGTACGTGTCCAATTATAAAATGGTCATTCAAAATCAGCTTTATATTTTTTATTATATGATGAAAATATGATCATAATCATATCTATAAATAAATCTTCAATTATATTCATATTATATCAATAAATTATAAATATAAGTTTAATCTTTTATTATATACCATTGTGGATAGTCTTCACGACTATATCTAAACGTATGAACTTACGTTTTTCCTCATCCATAGTGACTCTTTCATTGTTGGTTAGTGATGCATCTGACATGTCGATGGCTCGGCCGGTGGAGGTAGCATTGGCTGATAATGCTGAAACAACAGAAATTGCAAGGATTGAGAATCGTGAAATAGAGCCAAATTCATTAAATCCGAAAATACCGGTTCGGAGACTCGAGCTTGTTGTGGAGGAGACGATCCATTGGCTCTTTCTTCAAAATGGGAACGTGATCCCAAACTACCTCCCACTACAAATCAACTAGACATTCTAAATTTAAAAGTTCAATTAAAATTTTAAATAATTTTAAATTTATGTAATATTAATTTACCAGGATCTTTCACGACACAAAGGGTTGTCAAAAAAACCAGTGACGACACAATGGATCGTTAACAAAACCACTGATGACAACAAAACTGTTAGCTATCGGAACGGGCGGTTCACACAGACATGGATGGACGACTCATGCAGACACAAATGGATGGAAGGACGAATGGCTTAGGCAGACACGACCTGATGGACGATTCACGTAGACACAAATGGCTAGATGGGTCACGTGGGTCACCGGATAAAAAGAGATTCATATGGGTGTCGGAAAACAGACAGTTTATGCAGGTCATTGGATGGATAAACGAATATTTCACGAAGTTCATCGAATGGAAGAACGGTTCAAGTGGGTCACTAGACAGATAAACGTTTTCGGGTCGATGGACGAACGGATATTTCACCTTTGGATATGAACGGAGAAACGTTTCATGCACGTTGCCGGATGGACAGACATTTAGATTGCATCACCAGTCGTTGGTCTTCGGTCTTATCAATATATTTACCCTTAGAAATATCTTCATTGTGACACACCAACGAGAAGATCGTGTAGTGTGTGGACATACGATGTAACAAACTTAATCCAGTTGTGAAGCAAGAATAATAGGTTTGTATTTTGCATATATTCATGTTAAGTTTACTTCTACGATGCCAATCTTGTTTATTCTTGTTCCACCTCTGATTATTGGATTGAATCAATCACATCAGAATAACATCACTTTTAAACCGACGTAACCTTGCACAATGAAAAATGTTGTTATATGTCGTTATAATCTTAATTTTAAGATTTTTACAAGATAAAACATGGATATTAATGGTGTTCTAAATTAGTAAAAAAACTGGATAATCTGATTGCAAAATTTTCTTCAAGATCCCGTAAAAATCATGTTCGTTAGTCGATTCACAATAACTTTCACTTTTCACACATACACCATAGTTCATAGTTGACTTTAACTTTCCATGTTCGTAAATGTAAAAGTGATAACCATATGTAAAATACATCGGATAACTCGTAACTATCAGAAATAGTCCTTTAACAAGATCTCGCAATTACAATGGGTGATTGCTTATCTCAATTTGCACAATGAGTAAGATATTGTTATAATAATTTGTATATTATATTATGTATAATTAATAAAGAATAGTTTACTTACATATTGTTTGGTTCATGAAATTGAGATTCATTGATTTTTCACATATGTATTATTCAAGATATCGTCAAACATCCAACAAATGTTACAAATATTATAGGTATTCATAATTGAAGCCGCTTATATAGTTAGTATGTTACCATTCAAAAGGACTTAGATATTCCCAGTTGAATAGAACATATGTATGTGAGATGTGTAGATCTCGTTGTGATAGTCATTCATCTTTTATCTTACGAGTAGCTCGACTAATCCCGTAAAATATATCTGGAACATCAGGTACTTGATATGAAAATATCACACCAACATCATAATTTCTATATGTATTCCTACTATATGTTTGAACACGTGGCTCGAAGTAGTATGAAGTAAAGAATATTTTTTTCTCATTCACGTATTGTTCCACAATTGAATCCTCTAGACGAGTATTTTCTTAGATTTTTTTTAGATGAAACATAAATTTCTCAAATGGATACATCCAATGAAATTGATATGGACCTCCTAATGCAGCATCAAATGGTAGATGAACTATAAAGTGCTCCATAACATCGAATAATGATGGTGAAAAAATCTTTTTCAAGTTACATAGTATAGTAACGATGTTACCTTTCAATCTATGAACCATATCCATACTTCAATTTGTCGCACATAAATCTTGAAAAAAATATGCCAACACCTGAAACATAAAAGTATTAATTAAATATTTAAATATTAATAGATTTAAATTACTAAGAACATTCTTTGTAAGAATCAAACATACTTCCAAATGCTTCGTGTGCATTTTCTCATCAATCTAGAAAAACATATGGGAAGTAATCTTTTTATGAAGATATGACAATCATGACTTTTCATCTCTAATAACTTTTCTCGTTGTACGCTTGAACTTCTTCCCACAAATAGTGGTAAATTGTATGGTGTCATAATAATCGATCATAATGAATTATTCCGTCCAGAAATTCCAAATGGATTAAAATCATCAGTGCAAGGTCTAAATAAACATTTCGACTCTCAATTGCAAAATCAAGATATATCTTCCAACAATACGTAAAATTAACTAAAATAAGGTGAAATAAAATGAAAAAATATGGTAAATTATGAAGTAAAATAGGTGTGATCAGTATTATATAGAAAGATGTTTATGCAGTGAATGTTGATGGGTTAATTATGTAGTGAGTTAATGCACAACTAAGTCTCTGGATGATCTATTAGAATATAGAAACACGGATGGATCAGCACAATGTAACAGGTTGTCTATGTATAATGATGTGCGTTATATCAAGTTATAAAAACCTAGACTAACGCTTCCGCAAGAATACGGATCGTGTAATAACTAGGGTCGAACACAAGGAGTTAATGCGACTAATGAGCTATTAAACTAATTGAATAGACGTGTGAGATGACTAAAGTTGGGATTGTGATTAAGCTAAACTAAACTAAATCGAAGAGATAAAACTTATGGCTAAGCACCATGGGTGTCGAGAGTTTGCCTAATGAAGTAACGAAGTTCTAAAAGATAATTGGTCTAGGTACTATCATGAATTCAGGGAATTCAAGCTCTCCTATAGGAACTGACTGGCGTAGACTTGTCCACTATCTAGCATGCATATACCAATGTATCCATTGCGTATCTTACAATCATAGACGCATTATGAGCGCTATCCTAATCCCTAGATTAAACCGATTGACCTGGCGTAGATTCTAAACCGGCTAACCCTAAGTCATGGCTAAGTTCCGAAACCTAATGCCCTAGCGTTGGTTTATTAGGCTTCTAAGATCATTCAATCAAGTGGCGTACAAGTAAAGAAAGCATTAAGAACAACCATGAAATCTGAAAACATGATAGATACCAATTTCATTCATTCAAGTGGCGTACAGGTAATGAAAGCATTAAGTACCACCATTCATTAAGCATAGACTTCGTTACAACATGACAAATCACTCTAACCCATGGCAAAGGATATACTCAGACATAGATACAGAAAAGGAAACACAAGAGAAGTCTAGATTCGACATAGATATGGAAAGAGATAACTCCCTATTCATAAACCGATGTCTTCGGTAGATTCTCCTCGCTCCCGATCCGTAGATCCGTCTCTTCTTCCTTCTTCTCCTTGCTCTAATGTCTCTCTATCTCCTCTAATCTCTTCTGGTTCGAATTCCCTCTTTCAGATCTCATTTATCTTTTAATTTGGCCGTTCTAGATCTTAGGAAAGTTTGTTGAGAATAAAGGACCCGAGCGGGCATGTCCCTTACCCGCTCGTGCAAGACCTCTACCCGACCGGGTTGCACACCTTTGAGCCCGAGCGGGCACCATGCCCGACCGTGTGCTTCATCCACACACAATTGAGCCCGAGCGGTCACTCATACCCGATCGTGTGCTTCATCAGCCCGAGTCGTGCAAACCTACGGGGTTTTCATGAC
>CM071875.1:19392007-19405931 GCA_036759665.1 Gynandropsis gynandra
AATCAAATCTGCCCACAATGACAGATTTCTTTTGTGATGTTTGCAACGACGTTACAACTGAGCCAATCCCGAAGTACGTTTTCTCGTAATAATTTTTTTTTGCTTAAATCAATTCTCTCATATATTTGATTTTGTTGTATGTAGATTCAGAGTTTTTGTGAACGTTGTCGATGACATCGACAATGCAACATTAATCTTTTTTTATAAAGAGGTGGTTCAATTGATAAATAAATCTGCTACCGACGTTCGTTGTTACGTTACACAGGTTATGATTTCACATAGCTCTTCATTAAATGTATTTAGATGATATACGTTATTATTATTTTTATTACGCGACAAGTTATAAATACGCAAAGTAATTCTCTTATTCGTAGGGTATAACTGGTGGTAATTACCCTGAAGAGCTGTTGTTGTTGCACAATCAGAATTGTCTGTTTCGACTCTCTGTATCACCACAAAGGCTCATTGATCATACGTCATCCGCCCGTGCACACCATAAAGGATCTCGAATCATATTCCGTGCAAGTAAAGTAACAACCAATCAAGAAATCATTATCGTTATTACTAGGGTATACGTTACCTTCCTCTAATCATACATGTTAAGATTTTCATAAACTATTCATATAGTATGTACTACGATTTTCTTTTTTTCATTAGGCGGCAGTTTTCGGGCCTTCACACGTACAATCGTCTCATGGTTCGACGTCAGCTTTCCATTCTCTCGGGAAACGACATGTTGACCTACTGACAGTTATGTAACATCCCAATCTTCGTCCTCTAAGGTAAAGCAAACAAATGCTGACGATGATGGAATTGAAACAATGGAAAACCAACGTACCTGAACAATCGACGTTTTCATCATGTATATTATGTTTGTATATTACTACGCGCGATAACTTGAATTCCGTTGATATATTTTTTTGAGCGGATTCTCGCGTGTTCTATAACAAGTGCCGTCGTACTTTAGACTCGGCAGTATAACATTTTGGCCCATGGTGATCACTTTTTGGATGGGAGTGCCGTCGGAGTATGTATACTATGTATATTATATGTAATAATGTTTTTTAATAATGTTTTTTTATATATAGTGTATACTGTTAAATATTATTATCTTTGCAACTTATTTTCCATTCTTATTAACATCCTAACCGTTTAACATATGTATATATATACATATATATTTATCAGAGATCACATATTCAAGATTCGTGCAAAAATCAAAACTCTGAAGTTTTCCAATTGCATATACGAAGTCCACGTATATCAGCTATTTTAAGTGATGCTTTGGAAACATCACACAGTGCATCATTTATTGGTATAATCTTCCTCAAAATCTTTATATTAAAAAATGGTATTTCTTAAATTAACATTTTAATCTTTTTTTACGGAATACCATGACATTAGAGATCAAGAATATTATTGTCTGTGTTGTGACGCATCTATGTGGTATGACAAAAGAATTAACAAACAAAAAAATATCCCTTTTAAATTCTCACTATGTTGTTTACAGGGAAAATATCATTATTAAAAACACCCGATCCTCCTAAATATATGACCAAAATTACCATCGAATTGGCGGTTTATTACCTTTACCAGGAGATACACCAAAATTGCACAACTTTACATACATGATACTGTGAACGAACTTCAAAATAGAATTACTTCTATAAGGTCATATTTATTTTAACGTCTCAATGAAACTTATATTTTTTTTCTAAATTAACTATCAATTTTTAATTGTTTCTTCTTTCACGTTGCAGCGGTACACGAAACCCAACAAATGAAGAGAATAAAATTTTGTGTCTAGGAAGGTAGATTGGGCGGTTTGTATCGTAGGAAGCTGGCTTGATGCTGACTCTATATCGCGTATCGTTTATCTCGATTATGTCTGGATATTTTGGTATCTTTTGTGTTGTTTCGTATCCGTCGCAGGGGTGCTCTTTTTCCTCTTTGTCGGGTTTTTTCCTATGGGTTTTACTGCATTGAGGTTTTAATGAGGCCCGAGGTGACATGTACCCTGCTCTCATAGCTGCGACGTGAGATATTCTATCTGTGTATATTGTCGTAGCATAGTATGGGTGACCTGCGTGTTATCCCATTTGTGCTAATGACAACCAGGTTGTATGTGTAACCGTTTCTATTATCCCTTCATGGGACACATGAAATAAATTTACTTCCAACCAAAAAAAATGAAGAGAATAAAATTAAACCAGCCTCGTGGTAGGTTTACAAAAAATGCTTGATACGTATAACCCATTTGTTAAAATATTCCGTCAAGCAAAAGACATGTTCAATTCAGAAAAAGAAATCAATATGAAAATTCGATTGATAGCTTCGCGGAAAATTATTGACAAGACATACTCAGCACTCCAAATCGCTGGAGTAGTTGCGCTATTAGTGGGTGACTTTGATGAATCATTAGAACCTCGAGATATTTTATTGAAAAACATACTAACGAATTAATGCGTATTACTGAACTCCATCCTGCCTATTTACCACTTCAATATCAACTATTGTTTCCATATGGCGAAGACGGTTATCATGTCGATTAATTACCCCCTCAGTGTCATTTTCAAAAAAACCACGAATCCGAATAAGTATTCGGGAATATTTAGCTTATTGATTACAAGAGCGACGCTCTGAATTTTCTATTCTACAATATTGTGGAAGATTTTTCCAACAGTTTGTTGTTGATGGCTTTCGTATGGTTGAGTCTGAACGTATTTCTTATATTAGAAACAACCAAACCAAACTCCATTGTAAAAACTATAATAATATACATCCAGCCATTAATTCTGGAAACAATGATGCTTCTACAATTGGAAATCGAGTTATTTTGTCGTCTTCATTCACCGGAAGTTCTCGATATATGAGACAAAATTATATGGACGCAATGGCTATATGTCGATATTTAGGATATCCAGATCTATTTATAACTTTTACCTGTAATCCAAAATGGCCAGAAATACAAAGATTTCTTTCAAAACGAAATCTTGCCTCAGAAGATCGTCCAGATATCCTAACTCATGTATTTAAAATAAAACTCGAAAACATGTTAACCGATCTTAAAAACAACGAGGTATTAGGCTGTGTATTAGCAGGTAAATTACTATAAAGTTTCATGTAATATATTTCCATAATTTTTTATGATATAAATTAAATTCCGTATATTGTGTATTTTGCAGTCATCTACACAATTGAATTCCAAAAACGAGGACTTCCGCACGCACACATTATACTATTCTTAGCACGTGAATCCAAACTACCTACAACTACTGATATTGATTTAAATATATCTGCTGAAATTCCAGACGAATTTTCCAACTCAGAATTGTACAATGCAGTCCAAGAAATCATGGTACATGGACCTTGCGGTATTGCAAATAAGTTTTTGCCATGCATGGAAAAAGGAAAATGTACAAAACGATTTCCCAAAACTTTCAACCAAAATACTTATATAGATCATGATGGTTATCCGGTATACAAGAGACCTGATAACGGGAGATTTGTCATTAAAAATAATATCAAACTAGACAATCGTTATATTGTACCATATAATGCTTATTTACTATTAAGGTATAGAGCTCATATAAATATTGAATGTTGTAATCAAACAAAAGCTATCAAATACCTTTTCAACTACATAAGCAAAGCATCGGAGAAAATTACAACTAACATATATTCATCAGATGCTACAAACAAAGAAATAATAACAAATGAAATTAAAAACTATTTCAACTGTCGATATATTTCTGCTTGCGAATCATGTTGACGAATTTTCAAATTTGATATCCATTACCGAAGTATACCTCTTGAGCGATTAAATTTCCATCTACCTGAAGAACAAAATATAATTTTTACAGAAAATGACGTATTAACTAATATTGTCTCGGAACAAAACAACAAAAATAACATATTTACAGAATGGTTCAAATACAACATTACATATCATGACGCAAAAGATTTAACATATATTGATTTCCCAACTAAATTCGTGTGGAACAAAACTAAAAAATATGGACTCCAAGACAAAAAGATTACGCACTTGGTCGACTGCACCATGTCTCTCCTACATCAGGAGAAGCTTATTACCTAAGAATGTTACTTAACAAAATGAAAGGCGCAACTTCGTTCAACTATTTACGAACTATTAACGGTATCACCTACACAACTTTTAAAGAAACATGTCGTGCATTAGGCCTTTTAGACGATGATAAAGAATATATAAATGTCATACAAGAAGCAAGTAATTGGGCGTCCCCATCTTATTTGCGATCATTATTCACCATATTATAAATGATGGAATGTATGACAGATCCGAAACATGTTTGGTCAACTATTTGGTTAGATCTTGCAGACGATATCATATACAAACAACGAAAGGCTTTAAACCTTCCAGGTTTTATATTATTTTCTATATTGACTACTCATATCTTCGTATGGGTAGATTAAGTATGACACACTTATTTTTTTATTTTTTATTTTTTGCAGATTTTGAGATCTCATCACAAAATTTGGAACAAAAAACGCTTATCCAAATTGAATATCTATTACAAAAAAAATGGCAAATCACTCAAAACTTTCTCGGTAATGCCATTCCCTAACAATGACAACGCTAACTTCACACTGAACAACTAATATATGAAGAAACGTCTTACAATTTAACCACAATGAGATCAGAATTTAACGAATTAAAAAAGCAACTCACCAACGAACAACGTCAAATTTTCACTACAATAATAGACTCGGCTTATCAACCCATTTGTCAAATGTTTTTCGTTTATGGATATGGAGGAACTGGTAAAACTTTCTTATGGAGAGCATTATCAACGTGTATTCGCTTAACCGGAGATATAGTTTTAAACGTTGCATCAAGCGGAATAGCTTCGTTATTACTACAAGATAGACGAACCGCTCACTCAAGATTTGCTATTCCCATTGACATCACTGAAGACTCAATATGCTCTATCAAATTAGGAACAGAATTAGCAAAACTAATAAAGATCACAAAACTTATAATCTGGGACGAGGCACCGATGGTACATAAACATTGTTTTGAAGCATTGGATAAATCTTTTAAAGATATTATGAAATATGTTAACAATAACTTTGGAACCATACCATTCGGTGGTAAAACAGTTGTATTTGCCGGCAAAAGGTAATAGACACGATATTGTTGCAGCATCAATAAATTCTTCATATCTATGGAATTACTGTCGCATCCTTAAACTCACTAAAAATGCGCCTACACACAAATGCAAATACCAACATGAAACTATACAAACATTTTCGAATTGGATATTACAACTAGGCGACGGCTCATTAGCAGAACCTAATGACGGTGAATGCTATATAGATATTCCTCTTGATTTACTTATAACAGAAAGCAATAACCCAGTCCAATCTATCATATACCACGTATACGAGGATTTAGCAAAAAAATATTAAAACCAGTCTTTTTTCGAAGATAGAGCAATATTATGTCTGACAAATGACATAGTCGAAGAAATAAACAATATACTATTAGATATGTCAGCAGGTCATGTTAAAGAATATTTTAGTTCGGATACATTATGTCCTTCTAGCGATAACAATAATGACACTGAAATATATAACACTGAATTTCTAAACACGATTAAATGTCTTGGAATTCCAAATCATTGTTTGCAGCTAAAAATTGGAATCCATATAATGCTTTTACGAAATATAGATCAAACACTTGGATTATGTAATGGCACACGTTTACAAATTACTCAACTAGGAACAAATATAATTGAAGGCAGAATTATTACAGGAACTAACAAAGGTGACAAAGTATTTATTCCAAGACTATCTTTAATTTATACAAATACTATACTACCATTTCGATTTAAGCGCAAGCAATATCCAATCATACCTTGCTTTGCAATGACAATAAATAAAAGCGAATGACAAAGTTTAAATAAAGTTAGTATATACTTATCGCGTCCTGTATTTACTCATGGACAATTATACGTTGCCATTTCTAGAGTTAAAACACGTGATGGATTTAAAATACTAATTCTAGATAACAACCGAACAATATGTACGAAAACAATAAACGTCGTTTTCAAAGAGATATTTCATAATTTGTAATTTATTTACTTTATATTTGTGAAAATATTTAACAACACCTTTTCTACCAAACAATTAAACATTATTACGTAGCACATTTGAATGTAATATCACACATATGTACATAAATTTTATACGATCTTTATATCAATTTCTGTTAAAAAAAAAACCCTCCCGCGCATAACGCGGATACAACACTAGTATATATATAAAGATATATATATATATATATATATATATAAAGATATCCCTTAAGGTGAAAAATATGAGATACGGTTATGTATTGTATACAATGTACACACGATGTCATGCACAAAGACATTATTATTATTATTATTATTATTATTATTATTATTATTATTATTATTATTATTATTATTATTATTATTATTATTATTATTATTATTATTATTATTATTATTATTATTATTATTATTATTATTATTATTATTATTCTCACACGTTTTACGCATTTATATATAGGTTGTATATATTTATGTATAAATTATAATCATAATAATAATAATACAATATTCTAATATTATTATTTATATTAGATTTTATCAATATTTATTATTATTATATATTAAATTATATTATTATTCATTACTATTATTATTATTAATTTATTATTATAATTGATAGTATTATTATCATTAATATTATTATTTAGATTGTATCAAATTTTGTGCACATCTTATACCAAATTTTGTTCACACGTTGAATCAAATTTTGTTTGCACACACGTTGTATCAACACGTTTTACCAAATTCTGTTCATATCCAAGTTGTACCTAATTTTGAATGCACTTTGTACATCACACGTTGAACAAATTTTTTACACACGTTGTACCTACATGTTGGACCAAATTTTGTTTGCATATACGTTGTACCAACACATTGTATCAAATTTTATTTGATTTCACGTTGTACCAAAATCTTTATACACGTTAAACCAAATTTTGTCCACACGTTATACCAACACGTTGAACCAAATTTTGTTTGTACACATGTTGTACCAAATTTTGTTTATATTCACATTGTATGAAATTTTAATTTTAATTATAATATTAAATTATTATTTCTATTAATATTATTATTATTATTCTAATAATAATTAAATATAATTATAATAATAATAATACATTAATGTTATCCTAATAATAATAATTAATAATAATAAGATATATTAAAATTATTATAATATTATTATTATTTGATACTAGGTTTTATTAACATTGATTATTATTAGTAGATATTAAATTATATTAATATTTATTATTGTTGTTATTGTTGTATTTGTTGTTGTTGTTTTTAATTTTAATTATTATTATTATTAATTTTAATTATGATTGTTGTTGTTATTATTAATTTTAATTATGTATTTTGTACACGTATTGTACCATTTGAATACAATGTGTGTATAATCAATATTATTATTATTATTATTATTATTATTATTATTATTATTATTATTATTATTATTATATCAACATTGTACCAACATATTGTACATATTTGAGTACAACCAACAACAATAACAAATAATAATAACAATAATAATAATAATAATATTAAATAATATACCCTAAAAATTATCAGCATTATTTTTCTATCTCAAAATTCGATTATTTAAATAAAATGAATTGAATTTTGATAAAATCGAGTTGTACTCTGTATAACTTCAAAATTTTGGGTTGAACTTGATAAATTTGTGTTTATCATGACTTGTTTCATCATAATGCACGTTTAGTTTACTAAAAATAAAATATTATAATTGTTTTTAGCAACAAACCATATATTTATATGATGAAACATGTAATTTGTACATAAACCTCATACTATGTCTTATATGTCTTACACTACAAAAACAACACAGCAATATCAATGGACGGATCAACGGATTCGTCCATTAATACCCTTTTTCCATCGAATTGCAACGGATGCCCGAGAATGTTCAACGGGCACAAATCCGTTGCACTTGTCAACGGACTAGCAACGGACGCAGTCCACTGCTAACGTTGAAACAACGTTAGAAAACCAAAAAACTGGGTAAACAGATTTCGGTTACCAATGGCAAAGGGTGACCGTTGAAATTGCAAATTTCAAGGTTTGTCTTTGCAATATTTCAACATGGTGTTTCGACAGGCATCCGTTGAGAGTTCCAACGGAAGTCCGTTGAAAAAATCACTATTTATTCATCGGAATCAAGTTTGTTCAGGAGGGTAACGGATGCCCGTTGAGACAGTTCGGTCGGGCAACGGATGACCATTGGTAGACGCCTATGGATACTCGTTGACGAAATGCAATGGATACCTGTTGGTTGATGTGCAACGGGTATCTATTGCAACGTGCAATGGATGCCCGTTGCAAAGTGTCATCATGGTTATCCTACGCTACGACATCGGTTTTGGTTCTCAATAGGCATCCGTTGGAAAGTGAAACGGATGCCCGTTGCAAAGGGAGACGTACGGTCGTGTTGGTGTCTGTTGCCTTGAGAGCACACGCTGCTAATGGGCATCCGTTGCACTTTCCAATGGATGCCCGTTGATAATCCAACATCGCGTCAATTAATTACACCCGTTGAGTTGACGTAATTTCCAACGGGCATCCCTTTGCAATGACAAAGGATTCCCGTTGGAACTTTTTGTATATCATTCGTTGAACAGTTCATTTTTCAACACAATTTCAAAACAAATTCTCTCTAAAACTGAAAAATCTCTCAAACACTTAAACACAAAACACAATGACACCTAGAGGATTCATCGGTTACTGTAGTATGTTGGCGGGTTTTGGTAGGAGCCCCTTCACCACCTCCTCCGCCACCATATCGACCTCTTTCACCTATATTGGCATAGCCGATATTTAATGAAGACGAAAATATGGTGGACATAGACGTATTGATCGATAATTTTAATGGGCTTTCGTCATGAGTATCGACCCTGAATATCCTGACGGGACGTTATGGTAAGATTTTAAATTCATAATTCATATTGTATTTAATTATAAATATTATCTAATTATTTCAGTATCAAGTGCAGGTTTGATGTTGATAATGTTCTGAAACATACCAACAATAACATCATCTAGAGATCGCTACAAGATCGATTATATTATTCATGGCAGATGAGGCGAGAAGTTATACGCCACCGATGGTGGTGTACATTCATCGTAAGTTATGTTAATATAAAATTTAACTTTTAAATTATTATTTACTTTTATTTATAATCTAATTTATTATAATTTTATTTTACAGTGCGCATATATATGGCAGAAGAAGGATATGTCGCGCATCTACACAGCTTGGATACAAGACATGTAAGTTCGGTTGCGCTTGATGATGAACAACACCAAGTGTAACTATTATAAGAAGAATATCAAACCGACATGGGCAACAGACGAGGTATTCAACCAACTCGTCCAATATTGGAAGTCCGAGGACTTCAAGACCAAGAGCGAGAAGGCCAAAAAATATCGGTACGACGAGAAGGTTCCCGGGGATGGTCTGCATCGCCATACTTCGGGATCGAAATTATTCTCGAAAAGAAATAAAGATTTGGTAATTTTTTATTTATTAATTAATTTTTATTGTTATATAAAATTTTTATTTAATTATATTACTACTATATAATAGATGCAGAGGATGGAAAGAGAACCGATTCTTCTTGAGCTGGTTATAAAATCCAACTTTAAGAAGAAGTTCGTCGTCGGAGAAGAGAGCGACGAACCTGAACTCGTAGGTCTGCGACCCTTGTATCTCTGCGACCCTTGTACCTCTGCGACCTTTGGACCCGTGCGACCCTTGTACCTCTGCGACCCTTGTACCTCTGCGACCTTCGGATCAGTGCGACCCTTGTACCTCTACGACCCTTGTACTTCTGTAACCTTTGTCCCTCTGCGACCTTTGTCCCTCTGCGACTCTTGTGCCAACAAATAATATAAATAATTTATTATTTACAAATACAATTATTTACAAATAATATGAATAATTTATTATTTCGACCTCTGCGACCCTTGTCCCTCTGCGACCTTTTTCCCTCTGCAGGGGTCCAAATACAATTGAATCGGGGGAACTTCAAATAATATGAATAATTTATTATACATCCTATTGAATCGGAGGAACTTCAATACTATCATTTACAAATCATATGAAAAATTTATTATTTATTATTTACAAATACAATTATTTACAAATAATATGAATAATTTATTATTTCTTGTCCATATGCGACCCTTGTCCCTATGCGACCCTTGGACTCGTGCGACCCTTGTCCCTCTGCAACCGTTGGACCCCTGCGACCCTTGTCCTTCTGCGACCCTTGGACCTGTGCGAGCCTTGTCCCTCTGCCACCCTTGTTCCTCGCAACCCTTGTTACAAGAATAGTAAATCCACTAAAACAGCGATACTAAACAATAATACTTACTATTGAATCATTGTCAAATCAAAACCATCCAAATAAAAAACACAACTGAAAATCATCCAAATACAAAACACAAATGAAAACCATCCAAATACAAAACACAACTGACACGCTTCGTATAGTCTCTCAGCTGCCCCTTGAATGAACGTGTTGATCTGATTCTTGGAAGGCTGAGCTTTACTCTAAGAGAAGAATCGCGCATGAAGTTCCTCCTCTATATTTCGACTACGAGGGTACAACCAACGGTCTATCGATGGTCGAGACAAAACTTTCTCCAAGCCCTTCTGATGGAAGCGCCACCACGTGCCACTGACCCTCGGTTAGTCGATGGTCGAGACAAAACTTTCTCCAACCCCTTCTGATTGAAGCGCCACCACGTGCCACGGGCCTTAGAGCTGCCTCCCACGCCGTGGAGTATCCTAGCATCAGATATATCTTACATCGTCTATGGCAAAGACCGTTCGACCTCGCAAACCCTATCAGAAGTGTCTGCGACATCTGAAGAAAGGAATAAAAATCGTTAAAATCGTTACCATCCAAGGCATAAAACCGTATTGAAGTCACTTACCAATGCATCTGCGGCCACATTCGAACGAGTGACTGGTACCACAGTTTCTCGTAAAATCCTCGGAGCAGGAGTGGTGAAGGTGACGTGAAAGACCATGTCACCTTCCTGAGTGAAAAGTATGTAATCCCCAATACTTAAGTCTAGGTCGGTCGAGAAATCTTTCCACCCATTAGTGAATCTGGAGCCATCCAACTTGACTTCCCATCTTCTGTTAGACCCATTCGATTTAAGCGTTGTCGTGTTGTTGTCCCTCGTTTTCCCGTATATATAATCATCGAAGAATATCTTCGGGATGTCCTGTAACAAAAAACGAAAAAACAAGTCAAATATTTACATTCTCTACATGTAACATACCAACAGAGAGGCTGATGAAGAAGATTACAATGTAGTTCTCTTCCAGATAGCGCGGAAAAATCTCTCTGAAGAAAGAATGGAAATGTAACATTTTCGGAAAAAATGATGGAATGAGAGTTAGAGAGAGTGAGTGTGTGTCGTTATTGTAGAAAAGGAAATGACTGTAATTCGAAAAGACATGACCTGGATATCGAATCGCGGTATGGGATTCGAAAAGACATGACCTGCATATGTTATTTTTAAAAAAATTTCAAATATGATGAAAAGTTCGGCGGGAATTTTAGTGACGGAATTTTCGGCGGGTCGCATGGGTGACATGGTCACATATAAGGATCAATACATGCGAA
Organism: Gynandropsis gynandra; assembly: GCA_036759665.1. Lineage (NCBI taxonomy): Eukaryota > Viridiplantae > Streptophyta > Magnoliopsida > Brassicales > Cleomaceae > Gynandropsis > Gynandropsis gynandra. Next base: position 19,403,790 of record CM071875.1, read on the forward strand.
ATCGATGAATTTACGGGTTTATAATGATAAAACGTCAAACTAATTAATGCCAATTGAGGGTCGCATGGTCGTATATAAGGATCAATATATGTGAAATCCACGAATTTACGGATTAAAAATGATAAAATGTCAAAAAAATCAAAACAATACATTTAAAACGTCAAACTAATTAATACCAATTGAGGGTCGCATGGTCGCATATAAGGATCAATATATGCGGAATCCACGAATTTACGGATAAAAAATGATAAAATTTCAAAAAACAATCAAAACAATACGTTTAAAACGTCAAACTAATTAATGCCAATTGAGGGTCGCATGGGTCCCATTGGTCGCACGATCACATATAAGGATCAATACATGCAAAATCGACGAATTTACGGGTTTATAATGATAAAATGTAAAAGACTAATCAAAACAATACATTTACAACGTCAATCAATGGTTAAAACAGATTATGACCCATGTGTCCCTAGTTGAGTTGTGTATAACCAATGTATGTGCTACAAAAGCGCTAGTAGTGTTTTAAGTATTCGTCGGATGAGTTTGACAAAATTTCAAAAAATACATTCAACATTGTTTTCAAATGTCGAGATTATTTATATTATTTTCTTAATTGATTCTAAATTGATAATGGCATATTGATAATGGCATGGTTCGTATGGTCGCATATAATGATCGATACATACGAAATGGACGAATTTACGGATTAACAATGATAAAATGTCGGATGGGTTCTAATTTAATCCAATTGAGGGTCGCATTGGTCGCATGAGTCATATTTGTTCGCATGAGGTCGAATGAGTCGGATGGGTTCTAATTTAATCCATTGAGGGTCGTAAGGGTCAAATTATAATGAAGAATTTATCGAATTATAAGGATGAAAGTCCCAAAAGGTTTAATCAAAATAATAAAAATAATATAGTATTACATATTACTAACTAACAAACCTTTCTTTTTTTAATTCGGCGTTGTCTCGGTTGTCACGTTCCAAACACTATCAGTGATGCTAGCTTCTGAAGATGGGGTTTGTAACGACGAAAAACACGGGGTTTGTGTAGATACAAATAGGTTTTGTATCGACGAAGAAGATGGGATTTGTCTCGACAAAGACGGGGTTTGTCTCGACGAAGCAGACGGGGTTTGTCTCGACGAAGATGGGGTACTTCTCCGAGCCTCACCGGGTCCAGGATAACGATTCTCTTTAGGACTTCCACTTTGCCTTTTCTGAGCCAGCATAGGAGGTTGAAACGTAAATTCAGTCACTGAAGGGGGAATCTCCTAATCACTGCAATCAGGAACCGGATACACAGTTTCTTGGTAAGCCAAACACCATGTCTCCCAAAGGTAGTAGTTTAAACATAGATCTGGTATCTTGTGACCTTTACCAACCTTATGTGCTGCCGCAATTGCATGACTACATGGATACTTATCCACGTCAAACATTTTGCATTCGCACGTTCTTTTTTGAAGACTCACTACAAATTTTCTATCCATCTCATTTCTCACCTCATACTCATCACTCAGACTGTTCAATTCAATAACATCATACTTGGATGTCTGTCCAAACCGTGCATGTAACGTTTTCTCAACGTAAGGTGTTAACTTTTGAGAATCATCACCGGTAGCTGCTTCCAACCTATACCTATTGAACCATTCCACTGTCTTTCCCAAACAAATATCTAAAAGTCCTAGGATCGTAAATTTTTTTGACTTCTTCAATGTTGAATTTATTGACTTGGAGTCATTAGTGGTTAATAAGTTGTACTTTTCCCTCTTAAATATGCATCTTGCCCACTTAACGGGATCAAGTTCCTCTTTCTCCAAATACTTTGCAACATTAGGATACCTGCACAAAGGTCAGAAAGGTCAAAAATGGCCACAAAGGTCACAACATTACAAAGGTGGTCTAGGGTACAAGGGTCGCAGGGGTACGAGGGTCGTAGGGGGTACAAGGGTCGCAAGGGTACAAGGGTTGCAAAGGTACAAGGGTCGCAAGGGGTACAATGGTCGCAGGAGTACGAGGGTCGCAGGAGTACGAGGGTCGCAAAGGGGTCAAAGGGTCGCAGAGGTATAAGGGTCGCAAAGGGGTACAAGGGTCGTAGAGGTACAAGGGTCGCAAAGGGTACAAGGGTCGCAGAG
>CM071875.1:19418836-19455061 GCA_036759665.1 Gynandropsis gynandra
CGGATAAAGCTTGCCCGACCGTGTTGATTCAAGGTACCCGATCAGGTGGACATCACCCGATCGCGTGGCTAAGCGGGCCTGTGTCGCGTAAATTCTCGGGGCAGATTGGATGACTAATAGCCCGAGCGGGTATTCTTCTTGCGCCCGATCGGGTAAGGCTACCCGATCTCATTGCTCATGTGCCCGGGTCGTGCTGAATGTGTGGATAAAACCCCGTAGGTTTTACCCGAGCGGGTGGAGGAATAGTGCCCGACCGGGCACCCTTGTGTCCTTGATACTTCTCTTTTCCGCTCGTTGCTCGGGTGTTCCTTTGGGTTCTGGAGCTCTGAGTAGATATGTCTTCTATTCATGTGGTTTTGATCAGAAATTCTTCATATTGAGCTCATCTAGGCCTTGTCGCCTAAAAACCTGAAAACCAACAAAACGGGTGTGTGAAGCTCGAAATCATATCGGATAAGTAAGACTCAATGTAAGATACATACGAAAATGGTGTAAAAACCTATCCTAATATTGATACACTTTCAGTGTTATCAATCTTTCTCCCCTTGTGCGAATTGAGCGAGCATGGACATAATATTGGCATTAGCTTCTTGTTGCGGACATGGGGGTGCATATGATTGATAATTCTGAGTTTGGGGTTGCGTCCATGGCTGAAAGCTCCCAAATTCATATTGTGCATTCAGCATACCATCGGTGTTCCTATACGGGAAATTTGCGTGATCGCTCCATCCGTGATTATGTGTATTCTCGAAAGGCTAATTGTAACTCTCGTAGATCTCTTCTTCATACCCCCAAACGTCTTGTCCCCATGATTGCTCCGAGTAATATGGACGGTATGAGTTAGATAGCATATGACGAGGTTCGGAAAGTTGATAATTCATCTCAGCTATATCGGCACACCAAGAGTCGATGTTGTTCATGTTACCTCGCAAAATAAAGAACAAAATTCGATTAAGCTCCGCGAGGTAGTAAAAAATATCTAGACTCAAGTAATAAATTACCTTGTGATTTTATTATAGTTAGAGTATTTCGTGTAGCACTAGATATTTTATTACCTTATGTAGGTATTTTAATTACAAGCGTTAGTCTAAGTATTTTATTTATCATCAAAATACCCTAACTATAATATTTATATGAATTAATCCATTGTATACACGAAAATAGGCTCACCCAATTTATACACCGCCATATAGTATATTAATATAATTACACAACTACAAACTCTCAAATACTAATAATTTGTATATTACTAGATAATGCGCAGTTTTTTTATAATTAAATATTATTTTTTTGACAATTTTATATATAATTTATAAATTCAAACATTGTTATGAGAAAATGATTACATGTTCTGGATAATTTATTCAGCTATACGATTTTGTAATAATTAAATTGTATTTTTTTAATTTTTATACATAATTTATAAATTCAAACATTGTTATGAGAATGTGATTACATGTTTTGGATAATTTATACATCTAAATAATTCATACATAACATTAGTAATGAAATGAAATTTATAATCTTAAATAAGTTATTAATATGTTAAAATAATTACTAATAAGTTTTGGAATAATAACAATTCGTACATCTTGAATCATCTTCGTTTGTTGCGAACATTGATCATGACTTTATAACAACAATCGACCAAATTGAGATTTAAACAAATAGTCATAAACCAGAAAATCATGTCACAACAAAGGAATAAGAGTCAAAACTCCAATGAAATTGTAAATAAAGACAATCTAACAAATTGTACTTGAAAAACTAAACACTAAGGAGGAACACAATACCTAACCAAAAATCATAACAACCTATTAAATATATGATAATATAGTAGATCTTCGAGCTTCAATCTCTCTTATTGCTACTCCAAAAGAAGGATAACATATACGATTTAGGGTAAATTATGATATATGTTTTAGGGTAATTTTTTTCAAGAAACAAAAGAAAACAATTTAAGAGAAACATGTCTTGAAAGTGTAATTCTTGCAAAGGAGACGAAGCGAAAACCAATCTTTTTTACCCTGTTAATGAAACAACTCGACGGCAACTCTCGTCGAATTTTCGCACTATTTTCTTCTAGACAAAATTATAATTTATTCAAGGTTAGAGTACATTAATAATTCCAAAAAAAATAATTTCATTATTATATTGGATCTTTAATCATATTTTATAATGAATGTGATGAAAATTATCATTCATTTGTCAAATACACATATTAACATCGAAAAATAATTTAAAATAACCATATATTTTTAAATTAAATTAATATTAATATAAATATACACATAAATTATATTAAATTTTCTCCTAAATATATCATTATGTTTTGGACTTTGAGTTTGTGTTTTGTGATATTGGTGAATGAATTAATTTATTGACATTTTTATAAATCTTAAAAAATATTATAAAATTAAATAAAATATATAAATAGATATATTTATTAATTTCATAAAATATTATCTATTTAATTATGATTTAAATAGTTTGTCATGCATACCTCAAAAATACATTTACGTAGTATGTCATGTAGAACATTCGAGAGGATTTCTACACGTGATATCAACACATCATTATATTGGTTGATCACAATTTCTTCACCTAAAGATTTTTCAAGCAAAATAACAATATATGTATAAGAGGAACAATATAATAATTCAAAATATCAAATAAGAGCTCTTATGACTGATATAATAATAATAATATAAAATATGAAATAATATTAATATATATATATATATGTTTATAAAATGGATTCTAGAAACACTGTTTTTTTTTAATCCACAAAAGTTTTTATCTTGACTATATTCCTCCTTATTATTTGTTTATTATCGTGCATTAAAATATTCCATTTTTTGTCATAAAACTCAAGACAATGCAATATACATTGAGTACATTGCCAGAATCCTTTTATATTGCTCTGTCCATACACCAAGCTTGACAATGATTAAATACCATTACAAGAAAAGAAAAACCATATGCTGAGTGTATCAGTTTTTTCCACCACAAAATCGATGTTCATATCTTCTGAAAATGTTCTTAGTCATCTAGTTTGATAATAGTTCTACAGATCAAACCAGTTTACATGTTTTGTCCACCCACAGCATGTTTAATCGCTTGGGCTTTTGCTTTCTCTACAAATTCATCATACACATGCTCATGTACATATGTACATGAGCTAGCACAGCAACATTGTCCCTTCAAGTTTACCAGAGTAGCTCGCGTTCACTAAATATAGGATTGATTGATCACATGAAACATTATTGATATATTCTCCCTATAAACTCGGTTTTAAGGTACATTGATGTCACTTGGTTAAAGAACAAAGCAAAGTGAGCAAGTTCAACGGCCTTATCTGCAACAACATCTTCGCATACAATAAATAGAGATTAGCCACCAAGCTCCAAAGTCACTGACTTAAGATTGCTTTTGGCAGCCAACTCTAGAATCACCTGTCTAGTTGCAATAGAACATGTAAAAGCTACTAGTATAGATTTGTTTAAGTTCTTTAGAAGGCATATTTTGAGTCAATATGGTCTGTCTATGTTGTTAGTTTTTCCATGAAAGAAGAGCTTTACCAAAACCTCAATATCATTTAGTCTATTTTGATTGTCCTAGTTATGTTTAAGTTTGTTTTGATTGCTTATGCATAATCTTTTTTTATGAGTGATTAGGTAGTAATGGCTGATTTATATACAATACACTCCTTTAGAAGAAAATGAAATTCAGATCATAACAAGAGTATCTTAAGAGTATATTCATCACCTTATCAATATCCATGTGAATGGCAATGGTTGCACGAGAAGTTCAACAAAATCCAGAAATTATGTTTACGACACCCGGCGGAAGTCCAGCCGATCACAGAAATCGAAATCGTCAGCAAGGAGAAGAAGAATATCGATGAAACATATTACATGGTTTGATAAAATTATTTAAAATGAGAAAAAAAAATAATCAACCTAATAACATTTATCAAATACCCTTAGATGCTCTTGGACACATACATGATGAAATCATTAAATGCAAAAAGGACTACCATCTAGAGTTCTAAGCCCTATCCAATTAACAGAAAAACAGATAATTTCGAAAGTTGTAAAGCAAAGCAAGAAGTTTTAAAGCTGAGGACAACATCATATATCATATCTAACCTCTTGAAGAATTTTTGTGGCGTAGAGACCAGATAGAGGAGTATGCTTGATTTTTTTCAGCACAATATTGTTTCCACATGACAGTGTTGACGCTAATTTCCATGCTAACATGAGAAGATATGGCTAACTACCCTTATTGGTTTGTGGAGAATCTGCACATGGTGAATACCTGCTCTATTTTGATCGGTTCATCTTTGTTCCACTTACAATTGCGCTCAAAACATGTAAGACCAGACTTCACCGTTAATCCTTGAATGGTGTGATAAAAGCAAATAGGTAGTTGTAGATGTAGGTTAAATGTAAGTGCAACTTTTGAGGCTACGGTACCTCACTAAACGGACACCTATTTTTCCCGTTGTGCTTTTCAAAATTATGCTATATCTCCTCTGAGGATAATCACCCACCTGATGATAGTAGAATAAGAAATTAATTGAGTTTAGTTACTAAAGTGATCCAATCAACACTAAGTTCCATCATTTTTTTGGCTCCACATGCTCTTCAACTCACCACATAAGGATCTGGGAACCTAAATAAATGGGCGATAATACCAGAGCTATCAAAGCGAAAGGCAGCTCCATCACGAAATCAAATGCCATGCATTCCCTTATAGAAACACAATCAAAATTGATTGTATATAAGAGAGTTCATGAATCAAAACCACAATCAAAATTGAAAGAAATCAAAACCTTAGGAACCACAATCAAAAGTGAAAAAAAAAAAAGAAAAACCTTAAGAAACATAATCAAAACAGAATTAATTGAAGCGTCACATGTCTTTTCCCTTCATCCTCTTGTGGGAAGCTAAAGATTCTGTGGTTTTTTGGATATTGAGGCATACGAGAGAATTTATTTTCGCCATACCTCTTCCTTCGTGACAATACCATCATTGTATGGTTAAAGACAACCAAAGCTTCAAATCCATACCGGAGTTTGCTGAAATGATCGAGCGCAACACTGAAATTCATCACAAAACAGGACCTCAACGGCGTGATTGGCTCCAAAACAACCATATAAATTGGAATTGGATATAATGATTCATGGAGTTGCATTTTTTATTCCGTCGAACATCCATGGGAGGAGATTGTTCACTGGAACTGGATGAAGGGTTCATTACCGTCAATTGTTTGTCATGATCGAGTCCCCATCGTCTTCAACAATACTTAGATCGTTGAAGTATGTTGATGGCCTTTGATTTATAGGTCTCTGTCCCTTCTTACTCAACGAGTCTTGTACCTCTCTCCTCATCTCCTTCTGTTGTAGAAGCTGATGCAAGAACGATGGGTTTTGCATCCCATGTACCACCGCACTACAGGTATTGCATGTCCCTGCCATCTATGGCGCCAAGCTTCCCTAACTCAATGCATGGGTCGAGCTGTATCGATGGCAATTAGAAAATCCAAGCAAGTGAGACGAGGTCCTCTCATCGACATTTTTTCCTCTTCCTCGCTATCAAGCAATCAAGGTCATCACTTTTGGTTTAACCAACACCGATATTCCTTGCTTTATAGGTCTTCGTCGCTTGTTACTCGGCAAGTCTCTATCGCTTTTTACTCAACGAGTTTCTGTCGCTTCTTATCTCCTCTAGTTCTTTCCTCATCTTCTTTTTGTTGTAGAATTTGATGCATGAATGGTGGGTTTTGCATGGACGGATGAGGATCAAACGAAAGTCTAAAGGAGAGGAATTTACGGGAACATACCTAAATCGATGACGGCGGAAGCTCCATCTCGCAGGGATGTGAAGGCTCGCATGTCGCATTCCCTCGCCGATTCTTCACCTTACCTCACACTCAAATCTCTATTGCCGCTTCCATTTGGAAATATCCATGGCCTTATGTGGTGGGTAAGAAAACTTAAACGAATAAGGTAAAAATGAGACATGGACTTCTCTGATATCTCTTCTTTGTTCGTTTTTTACACAGTAATCTTGCATTCGATTTTATCATCGTCTTCTTCTTAGTTCCCTAATTTTTTATCTCATGCCTTGGGTTTCTAAGGTATATAAAATGGAACGTTTTTCTTCTTGATATGGACCAATTTTTTTGTCGATTGGTGTACTTTTTAGATTTTCTAGAAAATTGAATTCAGAACTAGATTTGAATATATCTAATGAATTTCATGTGAATTTGGATACATCTAATGAATTTCATAAGTGACTATTTGAATTTTTACAAATGTATGATTAAAAATTAATCTAATTTAATAGGTTTTCCATTAAAAAAATGTTTTTCCTCTCTTATGGCATTGGAGATGAAAAAACCTCTCATTTTATAATATATATGATCTCTAAAAAAATTTATACATTTACATTAACTTCTAACAATGCATTTAATGTTAACAATGCAAACTAAGAGATAATATACGAATTAAATAAAAATCACTGAATTTATACCATAATATAAATGCAGACACGATCTTCCCTAATTTTTACAACTAATAAACGAACTACGAAAATTTTAATTATCCGAAGGTCATCTCCCATTGTTTGGTTCACTGTCATTTATAGTTTGTTTTTTTTCACTCGTTTCAAGCTTTGTTCATTCTTCGTGTACTTATAACAACCATTTGCAATACAACAACCACGAATTCCATTCCATTGTTCTAAAACTGCAACACAGGCTTAAAATAACAAGCCTGTTTTTACAATGTTTGAAGTTCACATTCATAATTTTTACTCTAAGCGTTTCTCTCTCTCGGATCTGAAGCACCCGTTGTACTCGCAGTTGAATCAAAGATACCTGGAAAGATGGGAAACAAGACTCAAATAAGATAAACTACGCCGTGTAACTCACTGGTTGGACGCTGATTTTCTTGGGGAAACGGCAAAGGAAGTTGAAGACACAGGTTTCTCGAGAACGTTGTAAGAGGACCAGAGGATTGATACCTTCTTTCGTGAGCGGTGATCAATGCCCATACTTCTGAAACTCCCACTCGCTGTTATCTGTAATAAAAGAGCCAGAAGGAACACGTGATTTGAAATTTCACAATCTGATGAAATAAGGAGTTCAACAGAACCTGCTGGTGCGTTGTAAAGAAGCTAAAACATACCTAAGGGGCAAACTTGACGGGTCTTGAGCCAGCGGCTGATGCAGTGAAAATGAAAAGCATGGTTGCAAACCCCTACACATGAAGATAAAGGAAATTTTAGCATTGCAAAGAACACGGCTCAACCTAAAAGAAAATTTAAAATTGAACATAGGAAGGAATAGTTATCCAAATGCATGGACTAGAGCGGATCTTAAGATTTCTTGGTCCTTGAGAAGGCAGTGACGACAACAAGGCTATGAAAAAGAAATGAATAGGTACTGAATAAGGCACAAATCATGTTCTTGCAGAAGATTAGGCGGCATTTGCAAATTACAGAGCAGATCGACTGTCAATAAAGAAAAAAAACAATTTCTACCAAAATGGATCACTTGTCCAGACAAAATGCACCTAGTGATGGGATCAATAAGTTCACACAGCTTAAGAATCAACGGAAATGAAACCCATCTGCCAACTAAAAAGGATCCCAGAAACACCAATCATAAACTAAAGCCTTCAGCAACAAATATATGCAAATATCCCCTGAAAACCAACAAGAAATTATAACAAACTGGAACTCTTCATCTAATCATCGCATTAAAACCCCACAAACCATGCTCAAACTTCACTATTTATTACTAGGATCAAATCTGTTTCTCATGGAGAATTTCTGCCATGCTAATAGAAAAAACCCGAGACAAATAAAACTTTGATTTTCATGAGAACAATAACAACCTCCTATCTTAGCTTTCACCATTAGCAAGTCACCAAAATTTCTAGACTGGAAGAATCTTACCCCAAGCAACAGTACACTCTTCACTAGTTGCGCTTGCCTGGTTCGCCTGGCACTCGATGCCTAATAAGAAAAACAATACACGATGCAAATATTTAATCCCAACCTTCGTGGAATCAATAAAAAAAATGAGAAACACATATCGTTACAATGAAAAAGGAAATTACAAACTCACATAGATCCATGATATGATTCCTGCAGATCGCACAATTATCCACGACGATATCTACACAAATCAAACCCCGATTTCACATTTTACACCGATTAAACCGTAGAAGAACAAGAAATCCAAATCAAAACAAAGAGATACAATTAGGGTTTCGGTGAAAAACGTACCCCATGCCCAGAGGGCGACAGCGTTCCACTTTTTTATCTCGAACCGTTTAGGTTTCTTGGTTGAAGAAGATGGCAAGGAGGAGGAGGCCGATGAGCCTTCTCCGGCGGGAACCATCGGGACATCAGAATCCATCGTCGCCATTGTTGTCCTCGCTGGTTCTCCCACAAGACGAAGAATCCCTATAAATCTCTTCTCCTCTATCTGTTGGTCTTTCTGTTGAGTACCACAGCCAGCGAGGCATAAACGTGTTGACCGGTTTGGTACAATCGGTTAATCGGTTTAAATTGGTTTTTTATTTGCTCCGGTTACTTTAGTTTAACTTGGTCTTTAGCAAAACGGTTTTCCAAAAAAATCATTTTTGTTGTAATTTCATGATTTTATATTTTATAACTTTCTTTCTGTTTTTTGGCAATATTAACAAATGAACAATGTATTATGTGCATGTTCTTTGTACTCAAGATTTTAATCTAAGATTTGAGTTCAACTTTGATTTTGAAATCAGATTAAAAATTATTCATTTTATGAATTCAAAACTAAAGTCTCGATATACAATTAAGAGTTTGAATTTAGATTTTTATAGTAAAAAATAGAGTTTGAATTTGAAAATACAAACGCATTCTGATGTCAATTCTCATAATTTGACTCTAAACATCAGTTATGGTGAACATCATCATGCTTCTTCAAAACCATTTACTATCTACCAATCAACAAATCTTATTCTTTTTCTCCTTCTATATCGAAATCAAAGGAAGAGAATGATATGTTGAATTCCATATAGTGATCGCGTCGTGGGGGCAAGATTCGTTGCTCAAGCAACAAATCTTATTTTTTTTTTCTCTTCTTTTAAATTAAAATTGGAAGAAAAGAACAATGTTCGTTGCTCAAGCAATAAATCTTATTTTTTTCTCTTTTTTAAAATTAAAATCGGAGGAAAAGAATAATGTGTTGAACTACGAATTGACGATCTGAAGAAGGAGAAGAATAATAAGAAGAAGAATTGATGATTGTAGCGACTCTCATCTTTATTAAGGAAAGTTTATATTTTATATTAAGGAAAGTTTATATTTTATATTAAGGAAAGTTTATTTATTTAGGGTTTTCAATTGTCTATAAATAGTCTTGTAAACCCTTCGTTATGGAATAAGAAAATACATTAGCTATTATGGTATCAGAGCTCAAGTCATAAGACAAAATAACCTATTTTTTTTCTTTTTCTGTGTTAAACGAAAGCCTGATGGATCTATTGAACGGTACAAGGCACGTTTGGTTGCTAAAGGATTTCATCAGCGTCCGGGAGTTGACTTTCATGAGACGTTCAGCCCCGTTGTCAAACCGGCAACCATTCGACTTGTCCTAAGCATTGCTGTCACCAAAGGTTGGCCCCTTAGACAACTTGATGTTAACAATGCCTTTTTGCAGGGACGTCTAATTGAAGAGCTCTATATGTCTCAACCACCGGGATTTAGGCTCACAATGCGCTCGCGCCGTACTATGATTCTGGTTCGTGGCTTCTTGACAGTGGGGCTTCGCATCATATCACATCCGATCTTCAAAATCTGGCACTTCATAGTCCATACCGTGGAGGAGAGGATGTGATTGTTGGTGATGGCTGGACCCTACCAATAACTCACACGGGTTCTTTTTCTATGCCTTCTACCACACGTCCTTTATCGTTTACTAATGTGCTTTGTGTGCCATCGATTCATAAAAATCTCGTCTCGGTCAACCAGCTTTGTAATACTAATGGAGTTTCTGTGGAATTCTTTCCACATCTTTTTCAGGTGAAGGATCTCAGCACGGGGGCACCAATCCTAACAGGTAAAAGTAAAGACGGTATCTATGAGTGGCCGCTCAAACCCTCCTCTGCGTCAACCTTTGTTGCTTTCAGTAGTGTCAAGTCCACTTTGTCCGAGTGGCACTCTCGTTTAGGTCATTTATCCCTTCCTATGTTAAAGCATGTCGTGTCTAAGTTTCATTTGCCGTTGTCTCGGAATTCCTCCATTATGTTTTGCAACTCTTGCGCACGTAATAAAAGCCATAAACTTCCTTTTGCTCAATCTACTATCACTTCCTCTATGCCTCTAGAAATACTTTTTTCTGACGTATGGATGTCTCCGCTTGCTTCCATCGATGGCTTCAAATACTATGTCCTTTTTGTTGATCATTTCACTCGTTACTCTTGGTTATACCCACTTAAAGCCAAATCTCAAGTCCTTGACACGTTTATGAAGTTCAAAGCTCTTGTCGAAAACAAATTCAACACTAAAATCAAACCACTTTACACTGATAATGGAGGTGAATACATTTCCCTAGCCTCCTTCCTTTCCTCCCATGGTATCTCTCATTTCACTACCCCACCCCACACACCCGAGCACAACGGCATTTCGGAACGTCGCCACCGACACATAGTCGAAACTGGCATGTCTCTTCTTATGCATGCGTCCCTCCCTCTCTCTTTTTGGTCTTATGCATTCACCACGGCTGTCTATCTGATCAATAGAATGCCAACTCCAACACTTTCCATGTCATCACCTTACATACGTCTCTTTGGGGTTGATCCGAACTATGATAAACTTAGGGTCTTTGGGTGTCTCTGTTATCCTTGGCTTCGCCCTTACTCCTCCCACAAATTATCCCCTCGATCTACTCCATGTGTCTTCCTAGGATACTCTCCCACACAAAGTGCCTATCTATGTCTAGAGCCCGTTACCTCTCGTATCTATGTGTCTAGACACGTTGAGTTTCATGAAAACATCTTCCCTTATGCGGCCTACTCAAAATTCTTCCCGTCCATGTCATCACACCCTTCGTCATCATCCCCCTTGTCTTCGGACCCTACTGTTTCTCTCGTCCCCTCCTCTGTTCCATCGTCCTCGGGTCTGCCCCCAGCTCGGATTCTTCACCTGCTGTGACTCCTACCGTGGACACTCATGTGGATCATGATGATGCCGAACCTGTTACAGTTGCAGACACCTCTCAGCCAGTCTCTCTGCTCGATCATGCTGCCGTGACCTCTGTATCCACCTGCTCAAGCACTGATCCTGAAGCTACGGTGCAGCCTACAACAAATCTGCATCCTATGACGACACGGTCCAAGAACAACATCACTAAGCCAAACAAGCTATTCTCCCTCTTGGCCACGGCGTCAGGGACTGACATTGAACCTACTTCAGTTGCCCAAGCATTAAAAGACTCAAACTGGCGCAAGGCTATGACAGAAGAGTTTGATGCGCTTATTCGAAATGGCACATGGACCCTAGTTCCCCCCGAGGCTGCTCCCAACATTGTGGGATGTAAGTGGGTCTTCCGTGTTAAACGAAAGCCTGATGGATCTATTGAACGGTACAAGGCACGTTTGGTTGCTAAAGGATTTCATCAGCGTCCGGGAGTTGACTTTCATGAGACGTTCAGCCCCGTTGTCAAACCGGCAACCATTCGACTTGTCCTAAGCATTGCTGTCACCAAAGGTTGGCCCCTTAGACAATTTGATGTTAACAATGCCTTTTTGCAGGGACGTCTAATTGAAGAGGTCTATATGTCTCAACCACCGGGATTTATTGACAAGGATAATCCAACGCATGTTTGCAAGTTACAAAAGGCTATCTATGGGCTTAAACAAGCACCTCGGGCATGGTATTCTGAACTGCGCAACTTCCTCGTCACACATGGGTTTCGTAACTCTCTTGCCGACCCATCTCTCTTTATTCTTCGAGATCACGAAGTCTCTATCTTCGTTCTCGTCTATGTGGATGATCTTGTTGTGACAGGTAGTTGTTCTACGCGAGTTCAAAACTTCATCACGGCATTGGCGATTCGGTTCTCTCTGAAAGATCTTGGCAATTTATCCTTCTTCCTTGGGGTTGAGGTCTCTCGCTCGGACACAGGCCTAATGCTCACACAACACAAATACATCAATGATCTCCTAGTCCGGACACACATGCAGGATGCTAAGCCGGTATAGACGCCTATGGCCTCAACGTCGCGACTCACAATTCGCTCGGGGACACCTCTAGATGATCCATCGGAGTATCGGACAATCATTGGCAGTTTGCAATACCTGTCGCTCACTCGCCCGGATGTAAGTTTTGCTGTCAACAAGCTATCTCAGTTCATGCACGCTCCAACGGATCTTCACTGGCAAGCCGCAAAACGTGTTCTTCGTTATCTTAACGGAACGCGTACTGCTGGTGTCTTTCTCTCGGCCTCCAACATGCTCCAGTTGCATGCATTTAGTGATGCGGACTGGGCTGGTGATTGTCATGACTTCACTTCTACGGGGGCATATATTGTATATCTTGGACGACATCCGGTTTCTTGGTCATCCAAGAAACAAGGTAGTGTCTCTCGATCATCAACTGAAGCTGAGTATCGGTCAGTAGCCAACATGTCCGCGGAACTTCGATGGCTCATGTCCTTGCTATCTGAACTTGGTGTTTCTCCTACGGGTACGCCTACTATCTACTGTGATAACGTCGGGGCCACCTATCTCAGTGCTAATCCAGTGTTTCACTCACGTATGAAACATCTAGCTTTGGATTTTTTTTCGTTCGGGGTCAAGTTCAAGACGGTTCTCTTCGGGTTTCTCACGTCACCTCCCGCGATCAGCTTGCTGACATTCTGACAAAGCCGCTTCCGCGCTCTTCTTTCCATGATCTCTGTGTCAAGATCGGAATCACCTTCCGTGCTCCGTCTTGAGGGGGCATATTAAGGAAAGTTTATATTTTATATTAAGTAAAGTTTATATTTTATATTTAGGAAAGTTTATATTTTATATTAAGGAAAGTTTACTTACTTAGGGTTTTCAATTGTCTATAAATAGTCTTGTAAACCCTTCGTTATGGAATAAAAAAATACATTAGCTATTAATCTTTGTTTGGATATGCATATAGTTCAACTCGGGCTCCAACTTCAATGATCGACCGCCGATGGAGATGGCTTGCCATTTTCTCTAATATGCGACTATGAAGGTTGGCTCATCGTGATGGACAAACCTAACGACGAAACACGAAATACTTCGCCGGTTTCGGTCAGGATTTCGTCTTAGGGAAGAGAGAAAGCAAAGAACAAAAGGGTTAGACGAAAGGGATCTCGTCGCGGTTGCGGAGAGGGTCTGCTTCTTTGGAGATGGCTAGGCGACAGAAAGCGACGACGCTGAGGTCGAAATGGGTGTGGCCTCCGAAATAATAATCATCGGGACACTCGTCGTTGACGATGACAAATAGTGCCCTTCTGGAGCAGATGATCTGTCGAGGCAACATGCCTTATAATAGGCGTCGCAAACTTTGTCAGCTTTGAAAAGCATCGTATTCATAGCTCTAACTCTCCCTGAACGATCGAAAATGCATTTTGGGTCGACGACGGCAGGGTTAAAAGAAAGAGAGAGAAGAAAAATGATCGACGACGTTCAAGAGTGCATTTTGGTGGGTGGGTTGAGGGAAGTAAGAAACAAGATAACCTTTGGTCGCTTAACTTTTTTTATTTTTTCCGAAATTATTTTTGTAATTTATATATTTTTATTTGAGTCCAAACATTGAAAATTTCAACATTCACAAAGTTGGATTCCAAAATTTATATCTACAAATTTAGATTTCAAAATAAATTTGACTAAAGGAATATAAAATATAACTTTGAATCAAATTCATATTCAAAATCTTTAAAAAAATATGTCTTAGATATAAAATTATAAGTTCGTAATTCAAAATATTTGCGTTTAATTTGACTATGTTTGGAAATTTGGTTATAATTTTCTTTGTTTTCCAATTTCATTTGATAATTGTTTTTGGCATGTATATATATTTTCCTTCCTGTAAAGGGATTTTCCTTCCTGTAAAGGGATTTTCCTTCTCTCTAAATTAGTTATTAACCTTATTCTAGATTGTTGAGAACGAGTTTTATAACATTAATTAATCTACATAATCATCTTTTATTATCTGTCTTATATTTGACTCTTGAAACAATCAATATCAAGTTGGTATAGTTTTTTTTTCTATTGTTTCTAGAAACAGGCATGAAAATTTACACATACAGAAAATCATTAAAGTATTAATATTATTAATCCAACACACGTCAATATAGAAACTTATATGGCTAAGATAAACACTCACACATATATAAATTGCTTTTATTCAAATTATGCATGAAAAGAAATGTACGATTATTTGTTTCTTATTAAAATGAAAAGTTTTTGAAATATTTAATCACATTATGTATTTTCACTGGGACGTCAATAAATACGTTACTGTTTATGAATATATGTATAAGAAAAAAACAAATAAAGAAAATAAATAACAAAATAAGAACAACAAGAATAAGACAAATCTAAAATAATACCTTATAAAATAAATAAATAGATAAAACGCGTCTTTCACAACACGAAGTCGTTACAACGTTATGAAAAAAGATAAATAATTTGGACAGTTATTGATATAATAAAACAAAACTAATACAATCGAAAAATAAAAATAAAATCGTAAAAATTAAAGACCCAATAAAAAATAAATATGATGTATAAAAGAATATATCTATATTTCCAGAAACGAAATCGGAAAAATAAAATTATTTACATTTTAAAAAATATACAACCCAAGACGCTCAGTTCCGTTCACCACCACTCTCACGACTCATCGGCGAACTCAGCCCATTCCTCACTTTTCGCCGGTGTCTCCCTCCGTCATGAACTGGTGACTTAACCGGAGACCGTTGAGGATGAACCGGAGAAGTCGCCACCGGAGACTGAAGCTTGCGCTGGTGATGATCACTCTTCCGAACACCCCGACTACACTCATCATCCTTCTCATCTCCGGCGACGGCAGTCTCCTGTGTGGAGGGCACCGTGTAAACGAAGGGTCCCAATGGAATATCTTTACAATCCATAATATTGTCGAGGACAGCGACTACATCGCTCATCGTCGGCCGGTGCTTGGGGCGGTGGCTAAGACATTGGCACGCCAAAGCCGCAGCCTTTCGAGCACCGGTCTCTGAGTACTGATCCTCAAGTCTCGGGTCCATGATCCTCGTGAGCTTTCTCGGGTCGTTGAGCATCGGCCGAGCCCAGTCGACCAAGTTCTGTTCTCGTTGAGAACGTTTTTTGTCGACCGATCTACGACCCGTCAAGAGCTCGAGTAAGACAACTCCGAAACTGTATACGTCGCTCCTCGCGGTTAAGTGACCCGTCATGATGTATTCGGGGGCTGCGTAGCCTTGTGTTCCCATTACACGGGTCGAGACGTGCGTGTTGTCGCCTTCGGGTCCGTCTTTGGCTAGTCCAAAGTCTGATAGTTTCGCCGTGTAGTCCTGCCAAAAAAAAGTGAAGGATGAAAACATTGTCAGAAACTGATTCAATGGTAGTGTAAAGGATATGAGATTCGGTGATAACCTATTATTATCTGCGATCTTTTGATGAGTTATTTTTTGTATAATTCGTTTGTGGAGTCTATGATTTTATGTTAGCTATAACAATTTGTTTACATACATTGATTAATGAGTAATTTGAGAGAGATTAAGGACTTAAATACCGAGTCTAACAAGATGTTTGAAGCTTTGAAATCGCGGTAGATAACGGGTTTCTCTGCTTCGTGTAGGAACTGAAGACCCTTTGCAGCTCCATGTGCGATCTTCAACCTCGTCAACCATGGCAACGAAACTGAATATCCTGAAAAAAATCATATCGCCATTCCAATCAAAACCCATCAATGCTTGCGAAATTCCAAGAGAAAGATGAAAATATCACTCACGTCTGAAGAGCTGATTCTCTAAGCTCCCACGAGGCATGAACTCGTAGACAAGGAGCCTATGTTCTTCTTCGCAACAATAACCAATCAACTTCACCAGATTCGGATTCTTCAATTGTCCGAGAAAGATCACTTCTGTCTGAAAAAATCCAAACCCACCAAGAAAACCTCAGATTAATTAAATCCATATTTACCAAAGAATTCACCGTGGAATCAAAATGAAAAAAGCATCTGAACATCAAAATCTACGAACCAGCCATTCTATGTGACCCTGAAGACCATCGGGATCGAGATTTTTGACAGCGACTGGTTGAGCTTTGAGACCAGGTCTGAGTTCATCGTCGATGAAACCCTTGTGAACCTGCCCGAATCCGCCTTCACCGAGGAAATTACTCGTGGAGAAGCTCTGGGTGATGACTTTGAGCTCTGCGAGGGTGAAGGCATGGAGATCTGAACCAGCGAGAGAGATCGATAGATCTTCAGACAACGTCGTCGAACTCGGGTTGCTTATGTCCAAGATCGACAGTCTCTGGAAAGATCTCTGTTTCTTCACCTCAGTTTTGGGTTTCTTGTAAGATTTCTCGTTTTGATCTTGAAAACACCCAGCTACGAATGATCTCCAAGATATTTTCTTCACCGCCATTGATGTTTGCTTCTTGCTCTTTATGGAACTTTTGAGAGTCTCTAATTCTTCTTCTTTTGGTTGTTTCTTGTTTGGTTTTTTGTGTTGAAATGAGAGATGCTTCATTTTAAAGATCACAAAGATGGGGACGAAATATTAAATCCATATATTAAAAGTTTAAGTTTTTGGTGGCCTGTGAGAGAGCTACTCGCTTCTCAGCCCTCCACCTCAGCATTCTTATATTCATTTCACTTTTTCTCTGTCCTCCCATGATCTGCACTCTCTCACCCACATCCTAACCTCGCCATCAACTTCTGACCTTTCGGTTTCTCTTCCTCAGCCTTCTCCATTTATTAAATTTCCTTCTCTCTCTCCCACGATCTCTAGACATTGAAGGTGAAGAAACCTTCTCATTCTCCTGTTCTTTTTTGGCCCTGCAACTCCGAAACAGGGGGTATTCCCCTTCTGATTTCATTCGCGAGGACCATTTGTTCCGTTTGCCCTAGGTAACCAAGGTTCACCTTCTCATTCTCTTGTTCTTTTTTAGCTCTGCAACTCCGAAACAGGGGGTATTCCCCTTCTGATTTCATTCACGAGGACCATTTGTTCCGTTTGCCCTAGGTAACCAATGTTTATATTCGCTTACTTTTTGTGGGTTCATCAATCTTTCATGCTTTTCGTAATTTTCCGTCCACTATTGACTGAAGGGTCTTTAACGGCAAGGCTTCCCCTTTTTTATCACATTCCCGAAGGCATTGGCTTAATCAAAGGATGAATCGGCGGGGGGAGTAGTTGAAGTAGTTCGAGATATGGTGCCTATGGTAAAAGCAATGGCTTCTTCACAAATGGAAGCAGCAATTGATGCTTTATCGCGGGAATTAGCTAAACTCAGGACAGGAAGAGCATCACCGGGTCAAAAGATCATTACTTAGTGAGGGTTTTTGTTTTATACTAAAAGGCCATTCTGGCTGGGTTTTTGTCAGGAATGTTGGATCATATTATCGTTGAAATGGGAGGAGTAAAGATGCAGCTCAATCATTTAGCAGTCGTTTCAGTGCTGGATCCCAAGACTTTATCTGTGAATTCATATGATCCCGCCGTACGAATCAGTCCCAATACTTTGTCTTTTAGAGTCCCTGGGTCATGTCTTTGTTATATGTTGCAAAGTAATAACAGTGGTTCACAATTCAAGACTCTTCCTTTCTTGTGTTTTTGCAGTCACTGAAAGAACTTGAAAAAGCTATTTTCTCGTCTCCATTAGGATTAAAACCACACACTTGATGGGCAACGGCTAATCGCCACAATTCCACCGTAAGATAGTTTTTCTTGTGCAATTAATGTCATTTCAGACTAACTAAATCAGTTTTTTTACTTAGACTTGTGTCCCTTTTTGCCATGTTTTGATCATATTAACCAAGGAACATTTGCAGGTAAAAGGTTTGAAGAAGTCAGTTGCCTTTTTGTTTCCTTTATTGCTTGTGCATTGTAGAGAGTTTGAGTTTGGAACCTACCTGTGAAACACGGGCTATGTGCAAGATTGTGACCAAATCCAGTGAAGATGTCAAACAAAGCATACGAAGAGCCCGTCAAAAGGTATAATATGAACGACATGAGTTGGTCCAAAATGAGTTAGTCTGCGTTTTGCTTATTCTTGGACGTTATGTGTTATAGGTTGTCGTGTTTATTCTCTAAGTCTCTTTTTGTTATTATGTGTGCAGACCTCGAAAGAACATCTTCACTGCAATGATTGCGGCATCTATAGGTTAGTGAAGAGATCATGAAATCTATTTTTCTTTTACATAATAGTGTTCTCACCTCAAATTTCAAACTCTCCATACTGTACTCTCATATTTGAGTTGAGTGCCCGAGGTTATGATAAGTTAGTGAAGAGATTATGATAAGTTTTTCTACTAAATGTGGAACCATGGCATCGTGTTTTGCATTGGTTCCTTTGCGAGTAAACATGACAACTGATTGGTGAATGATAATAGTGTTTTCGGCTTATCTTTCCAGTTTAGATAATGTAACAAAAATATGTCTTCTATGTTTGCAAGTTGGTCGCCTTTTTTTGTTTATCTTAAACCAAGTTCTTCTATGAAATATGCCTACAGGGTTGTGCCGATGAGCTCTATCGATCTTGCTAATCCAGATGTAAATTATCTAGCATAAGAGCATGTGAGATATGATGTATGTAAGTGGACATGGTTGTCTTTTAAGATGCCAATTGAGCTGGAACAGATGCCTACGCATATGCAACAGTAATGTGGAGCCCTTTATTTTCTACTTGTCTCGGTTTTCTTCCCTTGCTCTTTTCATTGTATGTGCTACTTCAGACAAAGGGACGCCTTGTAGGTGGATTCGAGAAGAAATGGGCAAAGTTTCTTCACTTACCCGACAAATGTTTCTTTGAATTCTCTGAGATTCACCGGGAGATTCAGGTTTCTTATTTTTTCGTACTTGGAATTCGATTACGTTTTGTGAAGAATTCATACCCTTTGGATCATAATAGCAGCTATAATGTTTGAATTTATATTGTTTGTAGACCGAGACAAATCGATTAGCAGGTGAGAACAAAGGTGTATCAGACAATCTGAAGATATTTTCCCCAAATGTTTTGGATATAACACTGGTGGATCTACCTGGAATAACCAAGGTTCATGTTGGTGATCAGCCATCAGACATAGAGGCACGTATAAGAACCATGATCCTGTCTTACATCAAGCAACCTAGCTGTTTGATACTGGCTGTTACACCAGCTAATTCTGATTTAGCGAACTCAGAGGCCTTCAAATTGTGGGAATGGCTGATCCTGATGGTAAGATCTTCTTATAGGTTGATTGAGCAAAATAATTTCTCGGTTTTGTGATATCTGAAATTTATTGTCTGTAATGTTCATGTGTATTTACTATCTTCAGGTCATAAAACAATTGGTATAATCACCAAGGTGCACTTTCTTTCTTCTGATTTTTGTTTGAAAATTATCTCAGTTTTCTAGAGGTAGCAACCTTTCCTATTTCTTATAAGTTGTGGTATATTTTCTCTATGACTACAGTTGGATATTATGGACAGAGGTACAGATGCCCGAAATCTCCTACTTTGAAAAGTTATCCCTCAACGCATTGCCAAAATATATATCTTCATAGTCTTTTTTATTGTATGAAGCCTAGACGTGTTACAGTTTGTGTTTCCAGCCTTAATAATTTTATTACATTATTTTTAAACACGACCCATCATCATTCTTGCAATGACATTGGCCATCGGAACAAATCTTCAAAGTTATTATATCAGATATGGTGTTAGAGATTCAACCATTCTCAATTGATAGATCGACGATGTTTATGACTCTTGATATATCATAATAGGTATAATGATAGAATATTAACAAATATTTTAATATCTATTCGAGATATATCATAATGTATATATTTCACGCATAATCATATTAAAGAATATTCGGAAAAACTTGAATGATAAATATTTCTTAGTGTATGAATGTATTAGAAATTTTTTTATATTATAAATCATTTTTATCAAATAATTGTTATCCGTAGATAATAATTGAAGTTAATAATTCTCAATTTTAATCTAGTGGAATAAAACCATCCTAATTTTTTGAAATATGAATTATTCAAAAAATCCATATAAACAGTAATAATAAATTTTACTTTTTTCATATATGATTCTCTTAAAATATTTTTAATGTATGAATATCTTGGAAAAAATTTATATTATAAATCACTCTTATTAAATAATTGTTATCTTTAAATAATAATTTATTTAGACAATATTAAAGGAAATAAATTTTTATTTTCATTGAGTCATTTATTTCGTTTATATTATATTTTAGTCAAACAAATACTAATTTATTTGGAAATAATAATTTATTTGAGATATGAACTCAAATTTCAATATTTGTTCGAGTTCGAATCGGTTTGATTTGAATAATATCATGTATTATATTAACATAAAAACTATTTGTAAGTCTTACTTTTTAGCATCTCCCATCGTTTTCAGCACTCAAACGTTTGTCTATCATTATTCACAATACTCTTTATGCCATTTTTTTTCAATCCATGCAGAAGCCTTAAACGAACGAATTTCATTCCAAACGAAAACCAAAAACACATTTACCTCTGTATACGTTATTATTTTCATCCGTTTATATTTAAAAGATGGCATCACTTTAGTTTCAAACATGGTTTTTTCAAATTTTGTTTCTAATTTGTAAAAAATTAATTTATTTATAAAATACGTACAACAACATAAATTTAATTTGTATAGATCCCGCACATCGCGCGGGTTGATTTTCTAGTTTTATATATAATAAACCAACCTGTTTTTGCTAAATTCTCCTATGGTCATAAATAAATATATTTAAACCAATATATTCAAATATATATTAACGGTAAAAAATTTAAATTCTAAACCACTTTCACATGTATTGTTTTTTTCATATTCATATTCATATTCATATAATAAATGCGTGTAAAGCGATTAAAAAATTAAAACTTTACGATTTGAATTAGGAATATAATTTAGTAATATATATAGATATATATATTTTAAGAAGAATATTACTTATATATTAATATATGAATGGATTATAATACAAATGGGTTAATTTATCTGAAAATATTTATTTGTATATCATGAACTTATGTGTAGGTTTAATAATCTTTGGTAAATTTATACCTAATTAGGAAAAACAACCTATTTCTTCTAAAAATTATATTTTAGTTCTATTCTCGATTTTGACCCTCATCCTATTTCCGTTCGATTTTCAGTTTTCATCATATTCCCCTTTGAAAATCATACTTTAATCCTATTCCCCTTCCATTTTGACATCATCCTATTCCCCCTTCGATTTTCAGTTTTCATCCTATTTCCCCCAATTTTGATTTTAATTTTGACCCGAATTTTTACTTAATTTGACCCAATTTGACCCGAATTGTTACTTAATTTTAACTTAATTTTGACCAAATTTTGATTTTAATTTTGATCCAAATATGACTCAATTTTAACCTAATTTTTACTCGATTTAATCCCAATTTATATTTAATTTTGACCAATTCGTCCTTAATTTTAACTCGAATTTTAACAATAAATCAAGTTAATTATTCAATTTAATCAATTTACTTGATTTAATTTATTTTAAATAAAATTAAGTATAGTTTTTTTTACTTGAAACCAATTTTATCCCAAAATCAACCATAATTTTGACTCAATTTTAACCCAAAATCGATTCAATTTTGACCCAAATTATGATTTGACTCGATTTAATCCGAATTTTGACTTAATTTTGACCTGATAAAATTAAATACAGTTTTTACGTAATCCGTAATTTTAACCCAAAATCGTCCCTAATTTTGACTCAATTTTACTTAATTTTAACTCAAAATCGATCCCAATTTTGACTCAATTTTAACCCAAATCCGATCCAATTTTGACCCAAATTATGATCTCAATTTTGACTCGATTTAATCCAAATTTGTACTTAATTTTGATCCGATAAAATTAAGTACGATTTTTACTTAATCCATAATTTTAACCCAAAATCGACCCCAATTTTGACTTAATTTTACTTAATTTTAACCCAAAATTTTAAGCCAATTTGTACTTAATTTTAACCCAAAATCGATCCCGATTTTAAGTAAAAATTCGAATTAAATTGAGTCAAAATTGAGATCATAATTTGGGTCAAAATTGGATCTGTTTGGGTTAAAATTGAGTCAAAATTTGGGTCGCTTTTGGGTTAAAATTAGTTTCAAGTAAAAAAGAATCGTATTTAATTTTATTCTAAATCATTTAAATCAAGTAAGTTGATTAAATTGAATAATTAACTTGATTTATTCTTAAAATTCGAGTTAAAATTAAGTAAAAATTTTGGTCAAAATTAAGTACAAATTGTGATTAATTAAAAATTCGGATTAAATCGAGTCAAATTGAGATCATAATTTGGGTCAAAATTGGATCGGTTTTTTGTTAAAATTGAGTCAAACTTAGGTCGATTTTGGGTTAAAATTGGGGTTGATTTTGGTTTAAAATTAAGTAAAATTGAGTCAAAATTGAGGTCGATTTTGGGTTAAAATTACGGATTAAGTAAAAACGTACTTAATTTTATCGAGTCAAAATTAAGTAAAAATTTGGATTAAATCGAGTCAAAATTGAGATCATAATTTGGGTCAAAATTGGATCAATTTTGTGTTAAAATTGAGTCAAAATTGGGATCGATTTTGGGTTAAAATTAAGTAAAGTTTGGGTTGAATGAAGTAAAATTGAGTCAAAATTGGGGTCGATTTTGGGTTAAAATTACGAATTAAGTAAAAACCATACTTAATTTTATCGGGTCAAAATTAGGTCAAAATTAAGTAAAAATTCGGGTCAAAATTGGGTCAAAATTAAGTAAAAATTCGGATCAAAATTAAAATCAAAATTGGAGAGAGGGAAAGGGAATATGATGAAAACTGAAAATCGAGGGAAGAATAGAATGAGGCCAAAATCGAGAAGAGAATAGCACTAAAACATTATTTTCAATAAAAAATAGGATAAAAACTAAAAATCGAAAAAAAAAAATGAAAATCAAAATCATAAAGGAAATAAAATTAAAATATAATTTTTAAAAGAAAATAGACTGTTTTTTCTTATTATTATATAAAAAGTTCAAATTCACCAACGACTCTATTTTACTCGTTTTTTATAGATAATTATGTAATATAATTATTTTGATAGAAAGAGGTTTGCAACTTCTAAGGGGATTTACGTTTCTTTCTAACCACGCTTTGACGTGGAATTTTTCCAACTTCTTATATCCACACGCATTTACACGCGCATGTACTAGGTGATACACGCGCTCGTATTTTCATTATGTAATATAATAACTATTTTTTGAACGATTCTCTATGAATATGACAATATAAATATTATATGAGATTTGTTATTTTATTTATCCAATTTATTTGATCAAAATGCGTTGATTAGTCTTTAGTATGCAATAATGGGTGGTCCAAATTTACGCGTTGGCCTGCTTCCTAGTCATATATTATAATTAAACAGTTTTCCTAATTAGACATTATTAATTAAGCAGGAAATGCGCTTCAAGTAGCCCGTCAGTAATAGAGTGATTTCATGTTCTACTTTTTTATTCCATATATATATACTATGAGAATCTACATCTATTACCATTCGGTGCACGTCGGTAAACATTAGATATCAATACCATAAATTATAAATTGTACAACAAATCCATTGTACGTACAATAAATTATAAACACTTTTTTATAATAAAAAATCTAAAAGGGTGTTTTATCAAATATATGTTATAAACCTCTCTAAATGATTATAGATGAGAAGATATTTTTATTAAATATAGTTAAGAATAAAAAAAAGAAAAATCCAGTGAATTAGTCTATGAAGATAAACATTACGTTGTCTTTGTGGTTGTTTGGTTTTCCATTCAGATGACGTAATTAAACATTTTAATTATTATGGATTCTTCTAATTTTGAAATTTTGTGTGTTTTCACCCAAAAATTTGTTGTTTATTTATTTTTCACAACATATGAGTGTTTACAAGTTGAAAAAGTGCACGGGTCAATAAAATTGACAACTTTGTATGTTTTTTTAAGTAATCTAAAAAGGTGAAAAAGTAACATTAACAAAATATGAGTTATTGTAAAATAAATATAAAGGATAAATAAATATAAAAGAGGAACGTCTATTTATATAGTTTGATAAAATTACATATATTATATTATTTATAGAATTTAAACATAATAGAAAAATAAAATATTTAAATAATTGTAACATAGTTTAAATGAAAGATTTAAATGATAAAAGACAAACACACATGTTGTTACTGAAGAAATGGAAAAACATATAT
The DNA here is from genome assembly GCA_036759665.1 of Gynandropsis gynandra. Taxonomy (NCBI): domain Eukaryota; kingdom Viridiplantae; phylum Streptophyta; class Magnoliopsida; order Brassicales; family Cleomaceae; genus Gynandropsis; species Gynandropsis gynandra. The sequence goes on from CM071875.1 coordinate 19,443,368, forward strand.
AATCTAAATTCTTAACTATCTTTAAGAAACAACTGTTTCAACTTGTACGGAATATCCGTATTGCTTGGACGAATTCAATAAAATAATTGGCTAAATACTCTGTATAAAACTTTTCTAATTCTGGAGAAGAATACTAAATTAGTAATTGACTAATTCTATTGTGGTAATTGAGATTGACCATATTTACTATTTCTATTGTTATTGTGATTTTGTTCAGACGATTATTTATAATCTTATAATATTTTTTTTTGTTATTAAATCAGTTTAATCAAATTATTTATGGTTACCGAACATGAAGCTAAATTCAAAGATTCTTATGAACATTTGTAAGTCTTCACTATAAATATAAAACCATATTATCTCTAATATATATAAAACACAAGGCCAAGTGAACAGTACACTTGGCCAGGTGTTTCATTTTGATTGTTGGATTAATTTTTTTATTAAAAAAAGGACTGTTTTCTAACCCTTGGATTTAGAGTATTTTTAATTCTGATAATCGGTTTTAGGGTTGATTTTAGAGTTAATCTACCTATCTCTCTTCACTTCTCACCGTCTCTACCCTCTCTCTGGTTTTCTATCTCTCTTCTGTTTTTTACATTTCTGTTTTTGATTTTGTCTTTGTTTGTTCATCGGTACCTCCATTTCTTCTGTTCATCGGTCGCCGCCTCGTCGTGATTCGATTCTGTTGCTTTCTGTTCCGATTTCATTTTGTTGGTTCGTCGCTTGCTTCGATTTTCCTGTATTTTTCATTTTTTCGAGTTGTTTCGATTTGTGTTGGTCGCTCTGTGATTTTGCTCTGGTTGTTTGTAATCATATGATTCCTCGAGGCGGTGCGGTTGGGGAAGGAGAGAAGAAGAAAGGGAGGTGGGGAAAGAGATAAATAATAAAATATTAATATTTTAGGGTTAGGAGAGAGATAATAAAATTTAAAATAAAATTTGAATAAAAAACCGTGCGAAAGCACGAAAATCATACTAGTATATATATAAGAAACAAGATTCGTAATCATATATATGTATATATATATATATAATAAACAAATGTTTTATAACTTGAAAAGAGATTTTAAAGAGAGAATAAGTTCCAAGAGATAAAACATAAAATATCAAATTTAATCATATAATATAATATAATATAATATATATAATATGTGAATTTTGTTTTCTTTTCAGCAATCGATTTTGACAATAATTATTATAAATAGATTCAACAACTTTCTATTATTACTAGATTATACCCGCGCGCTACGTACGGGCTATATGAATTTTAAACCTATAATGTATATGAATGTAATACTTTATATACAAAAGAAAAGAAGATATGTCGATGGTGGATTTACATCCTAAATAATACTATCCATTTGTAGACACAGCTTCAGTGATTGTTGCAATTGTTGTGCATGATATAGCCTGAAACATCAGAATACAAAACTGTTCAGCAATATGTTTTCCAAAAACTGTAGAAACTATTTAGGCAAGGGAAAAGTACCTTTGTCAAATGCATAACTTCGAAAATAGTCTTCAGCGAGAACGGCAGCCAAAAATCAACGGTTTCACTCATATCAGGCCGTGGAGCAAGGGGCGATATTGATTTTGGTACATCGAGAAGCCCACCAGGAATACTGCAGACAATAAAATAAAGTATAAGCAATAGAATCTACGTATGTATATATAGAAATCGTAATCGTATGTAGATGTCATTGTTGTTGTAAATCTGCAATAGGAGCAGTTGATATTGATATAGGGATTAAATGGCGCAAACATTGTGTGCTAAGTAAAAAACGTATAGAACTTACTATTCTTTGAATTGGACAATGGGGAAGAAATTTTGGTCCAAAAATAGCTTGCTTGAATACTGAACGTTTCGAATTGTTTTTTTGTCTGCAACATAGAAGATAATAGTAGTTAGTTGCACCGATAATGATTTGATTTCTATTTTTCTGCAAAGTCAATATGAAATAGTAAAATAACAATATTTACTTCCCCAACGGCGGATCTTGAACAACTGACATATTATAACTAATGGTCCTCGGTCGTGATTGCGCACACATTCATAAAGATTGTTCGCGAAAGTATCCCACAGTGTGCAATCAAGGATAGTATCACTGCAACGGTAAACGACAAAACCGTGACTAACCCATAGATATTAGTTAACATTTGTGAATTAATAGACATAGGAAAAATGGTAGCTTACTTATTGTCACGCAGCTGTATAGATATGCGTCTAACAGAACGGTCATTGTAGATTGCATCCTCTAATTCACCAACCGATATAACCTCGCCTATACAATCTGCAAGGAATAACAACACCAACAAATTTAATAAATAAATATTGCTGTATATGAATACGAATAAGTAACGTACGATTAAGCTATGAAGACTAACCTATTAGTATGGTCTCATTTAATGAGCCAGAAACTATACTGTCGAAGAGAGCAAAATCAAAGAACTAATCCATATTGGATATGTCTTCGCATTGCCTGACAAACGTCATTGGATTGAAACCAATCTTAAATTCTGCAGCACACGAACGATTGTCTCCGAAATTTCTGAGGACTGTGAAATTGACCATAACGCAACAAACCCCTTCTATGAGGTATCTTCTGTGACGAGGCCAAAATGGAGACCTAACTGAACATTGCATTCGATTTCTCTGCATATTGTAAAAATCATTAGTGTATAATCCCACAAACATCTGCAGTTTAACATCTGCAAAGTTTTCATAACAGTGTTTTGTATATTATAAGAAAATATACGAGAAGTCAATAATTTAAATAACTTACCCATTCATCACATATAACCATCTCCCAACTTGAAGTGGGACTTGGAGTTGTTGCTGAGCCGAATGTCCACAGACGGACAATACGGACTCTGATTTTGTAAGCCATCTCTTGAGCTGGACGTATCTGAGAAAGAGGTGTATACATCGTGATTACTAAACAAAGTGAAAAGCTTGTACGAAGGACCTTTACGTTTTCTTAATTGCTTTAAGCTGAAGCTTTTTTTTGTACAAATACTATTATGAAAACTGCAGTGTCTATATAGAAAACAGAAATGGTATAAATCAAATAAGTATTACGTGTAAGTTCAAAGAGGATGACGTGTTTCATGCTGGAAAAATTGATATGAGAGTGTTGGTAAATATTGCCACGAAAGTAATATTTTTTAAATGCAAAGCCCATTGCATGACACATGTAAATCTAAAAGTGATAAATTCACCGAAGGAATGATGTTTTACCTTAGAGGAAAATAAGGTAAAACATACAGGAACAAAGACTTGGATATTGCCACAACAGCAATAATTTTGCATGATAACCAACACGTGTATATCAGATAACAGTAAAAGATGGTGGGAAAATAAACACAAGCCAAGGAACAAACCATTTAATGTTAATCACTATCCAACAAAAAATCGACAGAATTTCTCGCCTAATAAATTTCATAATACCCATACACCAACAAATAAATTCAGCACGATGAATCACAATAAAATCAAATTCTATGGCGAATAATCCGATTCCAATAAGGCACCTGATTCATAATTTAATAAATACAGTTTTACATCAAACAAATGAATCTAACTTACCATCTAGATCGAGAGCTGCTCGTTTGAATCTCCGAGTCGTGTCGTCTAGGCCTGCCGCAACTCTGCAATCAAAATCATCTGTAGCAATAAAAATCATTTGTAGAGAAGAGTGGTTTGCTACGTATCCTTTCAATAGAGGAAATCTTGAAACATTTAGAGCCTATACCTTTTTTATGTAATGGGTTGTATTTCATCCTCGCAACATCTCATCGTGCAACGTGCTTGTAAAAAAATCTCAAAAAATTTGACGAATCGGCTTAGGGAAATGCTTGATGAGTAGGTGGGTCCCCATCAGTCGGCATGGGTGCTTGTGAGGATAGGAACGTGGGGTGAAAAGGAAGGAGCCGAAAGCGGTTAGGAGAACAAAGGAAAAGACGAGGGAAGAGGAAGAAAGTAAGGTTAGGTACGGAGGAAGGAGACGGAGGGGAAGGAGGCAGAGGGGAAGGAGCCAGCGACGAAGAGTAAGGCAGCGGAGGACAGAAGACAGAGGCGGAGGAGAAAGAGGCGGAGTGGAAGGAGGCGGAGGGGAAGGAGCCGGCGGGGAAGAGGAGGACAGAGGCGGGCAGAGCACAGAGAAGGACAAAGGACAAAGGCAGAGGGGAAAGAGGCAGACGGGGAGGAGGCGGATGAAAGAGCTTAGGTTCAAGAGGTGAAAGGAAGAGGGGAATGGAAGGAGAATTAGGGCTGAGGGTTTTTTAGATGATTTATGACAAATGTACCCTTTTTTTGCCCAGAATACCTACGAAAAAAAGGGAAAAATATCAGACAGTCAAAAACAGTGACAGCACATTAATATGAATTATCTAACCATAGATATATATGCCACATATAAATGTTTACGGTTCACAACACATTCATAATAGATTATTTAAACTACTTGAAATCATAATAGATTCTATTTTCAACTTTTATTATTGATATCTAATTAAATTTAATGATATAAAAAATAACTAAAACAAATTACTTTAAATGTAATTTTTGATTCTTAATACTCGATTTTTTATATTTTTCATTAATATTAAAAAAATTAGGATAAGTTTTGTGCAAATAAAACTATACCATCACATTTGTTTATGGTTAAGCTTTAACAAAATTAAAACTTTTTTTATTTCACAACCTATTAAATCTTTATTCATAAGAATTATCATGATCAATATATTATATCCAAATATGTGAGTAGATATAATGATAAATTATTTTAATTGTTAAATAATTAAAGTATTGAAATATTTGAAAAAAAAAGATTTTCGACACAATAATCATTTAATAATCAAAATATTGTAGAAATAGATTTGTCTTTTGTTTATGTCAAAAAGAGAAGATTTGATATTGGTCGAAAGGGATAATATTATTTACGAAAATAAGTCAACTTATGAAAATAAGATGATGAAATTTAATAATATATATTTATATTATATGGTTGGTAATACAACAAAGAAAACAAAGAAGTGAATAAAGCTTCTAGAAATTTCACTAAATCTACGTACAAATATTTTATCATGAAATAAAACTTCAAATCTTTTGAACTATGTTTACTTTTTATTGTTTCATCATTTGAAATAGATTTATAAATACATATATATAATGTTTGAATAACAATAAATATTTGAATTAATTTTTTAAATTTAATCTAAATATATTTGACATAATATTAAAATTTTATTTGTTTTAATTTAAATTTGATAATATTTAATTTTTATTTTGTGATGCGTAAATTCCAAATTCAATATTAATCCAATTAAAATATAAATTTATATATATATATAATTTCAATCAATATTACATTTTTCATCTGAATTGAATTAACAAATTCATATGTAAATAGATCCATTTGTATTAAAATTAGTTAATAATTAAAATTATTAAAATAATGTAAAGATTAAAATTGATTTCAAAATATAATTTCTTAAATTTTTATTCAACTCAAAATGTACAAAATATTCCATTTATATTTTCAATAAAGTTAAATCAATATTTTGAATCGATAATTTTATGTTTTTTTTTATAATTTGTTTCGAAAAAAGAAAAAAAAAAGAGAAATGAATGATCATGAGGTGAGGATTATAACCGCGTCGTCCAAGACGGCGACTTGTTCGTATTCGAGAAGGAAAAATAATAACATTTGTTTTTTATTTTATTTTATTTTTGGGAGATTCTCTAAAAAGTTGACGCCTACTAAGTAGGACCCACTTTCGAGCGTGGGCCCATTTATTTTTTCTCTTTTTTATTATTTAATTTGTTTTAGGTGTTCTTTAATAAAAGTCTTCAGCAGTTTCTTTCTAAATAAATCATTATCGATAAAATAATATCATTTGATATATTTAGGAGAAATTAATTTAAAGTTTGAATTTTCACTTTGAAAATATAATTATATGAAGCGGAATCCGCATAAGATAAAAACGTAATTTATAGAAAAAAGTCTCACAATGTAGAGTAAGTAGACTTGAGCTGATTTCAAACATGGCCCAATCAATGGTATAACCGTAATTTAGCATGACATTAATAAATAGCCGCGTTATTTTGTATATATAATAATAATGTTAAAATAAAAACATTTGCCTCCAAATTCAAAACACAATAGACAAATGGAGAAAAATACAAATGGTACCTTTTTTTTAAAATAAATAAGAAGAGAAATATGTGCAAATTATTTTATATTGGGGTGAAAATTTGGTCCAAAACTACGGATACATCACATCGCCTTCAATCAAATTTTAGATTATACTTTTCATACGATGAAGAAATTCGATTTAACTTGATTCGGATTCTAAAACTCTCGAAACTTTATCGTGAGTTATATCAATATTTGGAAATATCGAAACAAAAGATTGATATAAGTACTTGGAATTACGATATACGACATGTAGCGAAATAGATCTTCTGACTCTTCGTGCAAAACCGAAAACTTGATATTGATGGGATGTTTCAAGATGAGATTCTCTCTGAAGTTTTCTGTAAAACCGTAGGTGATAGTGATCACTTTCAGAAACAACATGAATCTCATTTATAAATACACGTGAACTAGGAACCATAAACCGATAGATAACCGATTAATTTCGGTTCTCAATTATATCGTTTAATTTCGTCTATCATGAAATATAAACGATACTAACAAATATCTCTATACATATAATCATCCCCATTCAATTCAATACCAAAGTCTAATCAATTAAAATTTAATCCGATCACATTTAATTTGGACTAAACCGAATGACAACACTTATTCCAAAATTATTCACATATATCTGTCCACTAAAATATAAGATTAAACCAAAAATCTTATAATCTCCCACTTGGACAATATATATGTGACCATAAAACCATGAAATAACCTTAAGAGCGCTCATCAATTTTTGTCATCAAACCGATATTGACACCAATCTCGTCCATCAACCATATCAACGTAGAACCAAAGAGATCTAGCCACAATATCAACGTAGTTAGACCCACATTTGATTACTAACGCAATAAAAAATAATGACATAGATCTGAATGTGGATGCATAGCATGAAGATTACACGTGAAGTGATCGATACGTGTCTATCTCCAACAGGTCCTACATTATCGAGATCAACTTAAATCAAATGATACAGAGTGAATACCTTGACCTTAAAACTCAATAGTTCCGGAACACAATATTGAAACCCAATAAGCATACGCCATCATAATCTAAGAGCAAACTGGAATAGATACAATACTCCCACTAAACTGTAATATTGTCACAAAGGACAATACCCATACGAGCAATATGCTCCCGAAATACTTTAGGTATAACACCCTTAGTAAATGGATCCACAATCATGGAGTTTGTACCTATATGCTCTATCGAGATTACCCCATTCTGTATCCTTTGACGAACAACGAGATACTTAATTTCGATGTGCTTTGACTTCAAAGTACTCTTGTTATTGTTCGAGTATAATATCGCAGAACGATTGTCATAATAAATCTTTAGGGGCCTATCCACACCAGTCATAATGTGCAACCCAGTGACAAGATTCCATAACCATAAAGCCTGATTGGATACCTCATAACATGCTATATATCTTGCCTCCATTGTGGACGATGCCACGAGCTTTTGCTTAGCACTCCGCCAAGAAATAGCCCCATCAGCAAGGAGAAATATATAACATGAATAGGATCGAAGACTATCAAGGCACCCAATATAATCCGAATATGAATAACAAAGTGATCTCGAGATGGTCGAATCGTCTATATACAAGCATATAATCTTTTGTTTTCTGAAGATATCGCATCACTCGTTTGGACACTTTCCAATGATCAATACCGAGGTTACTTAAGTATCTTCCCAAAATGCCAACAATATATGCCAAATCAAATCGGGTACAAACCTGTGAATACATTAGACTCCCTATAACTGAAATATAAGGAATCTTCCTCATTTCCTGAATCTCTGTCAGTCTTTGGGCACTATCTAAGGCTGAATTTATCACCCTTAGAAATAGGGGGTCTATACATTTACATCCTTTCATGTCAAATCGTTCTAAAACCTTATCGATGTAGCTCTTTTGTGATAAACCCAATATACCCCGAGAACGGTCTCGGTGTATTTTTATACCCAATACAAAAGAGACATCACGAAGATCTTTTATCTCTAATTGCTCCGAAAGAAAACTCTTGGTGTCGCGCATAAAGCTTACATCGTTACCAGCAATAAGGATATCATCAACGCAAAGGCTTATCGAGATAAAGTTTCTCCTGCTGATCTTTTGGTATACACAATCATCTATCTGATTCACCTCAAACCATATGAGATGATTACATGATGAAATTTGTGATACCATTGACGAGACGCTTGCTTTAAACCATTGATGGATTTCCTTAATTTGTAAACTATTTTCTTTGGATCTCCAACCACAAAGTGTTTTGGTTGCATCATATAGGTAGTCTATTCAATGTAGGGATGTCAATGGGTTGGGTTGTGTCCAACCCATTAAATGGGTTCTCTAGTATAATTGGATTGGGTTTAACCCGACCCATTTAATAACGGGTTATATGGGTCGGGTTAAACGGGTCAAACGAGTTAAATGGATAAAACGGGTTAAACAAGTTTATTTATATAAGTAATATTTTGTATATATATTTTTATCATTTAACATTATAAATATATATATATATATATTTATATACATTAGATACTATAATTAATGTTTCAATATTCAAAATAATAATTTATAAAAATAAATAGCTAAAATGATAATTAATGAAAATAAAATTTATAAAATAAAATTCTTGATATATATTAAAAACATATGATATAATCGTCAAATTTCATCTGAATATATAAATAGCTAAAACGATAATTCCTAAAATAAAATTTTTAACAAATTCTAATCAAAAGGTGTCCAATATAATCATCAAATTTCATCATTTTCCTCCTCGTCCTTGACTTCAACATCACCATCATCGACAACATCAACTCCATCGGCACAACTATCGTCACCTATCATTTATAAATATATTCAAAATAGAATATATTTTAATTAAAATAAAAATACTAATATAGGTCTTACCGTTTTCAGAAAGTTCTATACTTGTTTAGTAAACGAGAACCGATGCTAAATGATGATTCTGATGCCACAGTTGTGATTGGAATGCTAAGTATATCGCAAGCCATTCGAGCTAAGTCTCCATAGCGATTTTATGGCTTCTCCAAAACTGTAAAACATCGATATCATCAAATTCGTTCATTTCTAACCTTTTGTCCTCCAAATATATTGTGAATGGTAATCTGAATTATTGATTACTGAAAAGCCATAAACGGCTATATGTACAAGAGGTTAATGATTTGACCTAATTAGGGAATAGTAAATTACAATAATACCCTTAATACAATAATATCCTAATATCCTTCATACGCCCCCGCAAGATGAATCACCCGAGGTGATTCCAATCTTGGAACACAACTCGTGAAATTGTAACCGCGGAAGAGGTTTGGTGAGGAGGTCGGCGAGTTGGTCCTTGGAGTGCACATGAGAAACGCGAAGTGTACCAGCTTCAATTTGACCATGAACAAAGAAGTAATCAAGGGCAAGGTGCTTCATACGGGAGTGGAAAACCGGATTGGCGCTGAGAGAAGTAGCTCCGATATTTTCACAATAAATGGTAGGAGCCGATGAGAGGGTGACACCAAGTTCCATGAGAAGATTACCAAGCCAGCAAATTTCGGCCGAGGTGTTGGCTACGAACCGATATTCTGCCTCGTTGGATGATCGTGGATGGCCATTTTGTTTCTTGGATGACCATGATATTGGATGTTTGTCAAGATACACAATGTATGTCCCCGTGCATTTGAAGTCAGGTGAGTCACCAGCCCAATCCGTATCGCTAAAAGCATGAAGAGACAAACCGTTGTGAGCTGCAAGAAAGATACCTTGGGCACGAGAACCAGCAAGATAACGAAGCACACATTTGGCGCAAAGTCAATGCTCATCCGTGGGTTGATGCATGAATTGAGACAACTTGTTGACGGCATAGCTAACATCCGGACGCGTGAGGGCAAGATATTGTAGGCTGCCAATGACTTGACGAAATTCAGTGGGATCGGACAGAGGTGAGCCCGAGGAAATGGTGAGCCGTGAGGTCGATGGCAATGGTGTCGAGACAGGCTTCGCCTCATTCATGTTGGTCCGAATGAGAAGATCTGTGATATACTTCCGCTGCGACAAGTGGAGACCCCGTGGTGTCCGCATGGCTTCAATTCCGAGGAAGAAGGTTAGAGCACCGAGATCTTTAATGGAGAACCGAGATGCCAACAACTTGATGAAGTTATGAATGTGAGTGGAAGAAGAGCCCGCAATGATCATATCATCGACATAGATGAGACGTGTTGAGCACAAAGAGTGAGGCATCCGCAAGAGAGTTCTTGAAGCCAATGTGAAGCAAAAATATCCGTAACTCAGAGTACCACGCACGGGGAGCTTGTTTGAGACCATATATAGCTTTCTGGAGTTTGCACACGTGAAGAGGGTGGTCCTTGTCAACCAAACCAGGTGGTTGCTCCATGTATACATCTTCGGTGAGTGTGCCTTGAAGGAAGGCGTTGTTGACATCGAGCTGATTGATGTGCCATCCGTTGGAGACCGCAAGACTAAGTGCGGTGTGGATGGTTGCGGGCTTGACCACGGGACTGAAAGTCTCGTGAAAATCCACTCCCGGATGTTGATGAAAGCCTTTAGCAACCAAGTGAGCCTTGTAGCGATCAATGGAACCATCGGGTTTGCGTTTGATACGGAAAACCCATTTGCAGCCAACAAAGTTGCTTGCGGTTAGATGAGAGACAAGGTCCAACGTCTCGTTGCTTAGAAGGGCATTGAATTCATCACTCATGGCTTGTCTCCATTTGGTGTGACATAGGGCTTGTGTTGCTGTAGCGGGTTCAGTTTCGTCTAGAGAACCTGTATAAACATTCGCAAATGGAGGATTAGATCGAATGAGATTGACCTTGCTGCGAGTCACCATGGGATGCACGTTTCGAGTGGCCGGTTCCGCAACGGTAGCACGGGTCGCGTCCAAAGGTAAAGCTGGAGTACGAGTCGTGTCCAAAGACGACGCGGGAGTACGGGCCGCGTCCGAAGGCGACGCAGGAGTACAGGCTGCGTCCGAAGGCAACACTGGAGGAGAGGAGACCGCAGCGGTGCAAGTGTCCGTGTCACTCTCAACAATGATCAGGGAAGAATCTAATCTTGGGGGCTGCGGTGGTGGAGATGGAGCGTGCGCCAAGGTGAATGGCTCAATGGGTGAGAGAGAAAGACCATGAGACAATGGGGATGCGACGGGTATGCTAGGATGTGTGACATATTTGGAAAGATTAGCAAAGGGGAAGACAGATTCATGAAAGACAACGTGACGCGAGACAAAGACGCGAAGTTTGGATAGGTCAAGACAAAGATACGCGCTTTGGGTGTTGGATTAGCCAAGGAAGACACATGGGGCGGATCTAGGGTCTAGTTTGTGAGAGGCATAGGGACGCAGCCAAGGGTAGCACAAACAACCAAAGATTTTGAGTTTATGGAGGTTCGGTGTAGGTTGGAAGAGAGCTTCGTAGGGCGAGGCATAGGAGAGGAGAGGCATGGGCATGCGGTT
>CM071875.1:19458332-19469533 GCA_036759665.1 Gynandropsis gynandra
GACGACTTTAAGCCCTTCTTGCACAATCAAATTCAGAATATGTGCACAACATCTCACGTGGAAAAACTCACAATTGCATAACAAACCATTCTGTAAACAAAGTCGATCCCTTAATATATTTTGCATACTATCATTAGCCGATGCATTATCAAGTGTGAGAAAATACTTTTTTCTATATCCCCCAATCTTTTAAAATCTCAAAACCCTTATTGGCCAACTCAATTCCAGAATGCGAGGGAGGCAAAGCACTAAACGATAGTATCTTACTGTTTAATGCCCAAGAATCATCAACATAATGTTCAATCACGCAAATATAACCTTCCACAGCTATGGATCTCCACACATCGGCAGTTAAAAAAAATCCTACTAGAAACATTAGTTATCTCAAATTTTAGCTTCTTTAAGTACTTTGATGTAATCTAAGTACATCAGCTACGAGAGTGTTTCTAGAAATCGGTTTGAAATCTGGATTCATATACTTAAGCAGTTGTCTAATTCTCTTATACTTCACAAAGGAAAATGGAAGATCATGCTCTATGACAACCATAACTAAAAACTTGTGAATCATCATTTGGTCAATATTTTTAGCTATTACCATTCCTTCACGAGCAAACATCTCTGTTAATTCAGAAAACCTGACAGGCATTCCTTTGCATACCAACAAATGACGAAGGAGCGTAGATGTTTCATTTCTAGTAAAATTATACGGATAATCTTTCTTGCAATAATTACAAGTAATTCTATTCCCAATGGTTGAAAAATGATCACATGTACGTGAAGAACGTCGTCGTTTTCGTTTATTTACTTGATCATTTGCTTCCATAGACTCACTCGGTAATGATGATACCTCATTGGTACTTTCTCCGCTCCTTGGTAACGATGATCACACTGTAAAACAAATATCAATGAACAAGCAAAATAAAATGTATTATTCTTGATACATTTCCAGATTATCAGTTACTGCAAAAGGCTGAAGAAATCAATGACCCATTACAGATACAATAACAGAGCTTAACTACTATGAAAAGCCTATGATCTGTTTTGATTCAATAGTCATTTCTTTCATAAAAAAAAGCTATTGTAAGGGGCAAAACTGATGAATGGGGCAAGGAATCCACCAACAATTTTAACTCTTTGAATTAATCTATTACCAGAAGACTTCCATGAGCGAGCTTCGTATGAATAAATTATAAAAGTATATTTCAATGCAACCCATTGTTGTAGAAGTTTATGAAAAATGATTAAATTATATGCTAAAAGAACCCGAGTTCTGCTTCAATTCTTTGCATTATCACTGTAAATATACAGATAAACACGATGAAATTCAATAAAACGTAAAGGAACATTCTTCGCATTACTATTTCCAAATCATGTATACTGATCGTGGCTTAGGATTTTCGAACGAAAAACGTCACAAAAAAATCTGTCGATTTAGCGGCCGTGTAACATGGTCCACTAGAAAAACACTATGATTCATGAGACAGGAAGAAGAAGTGGACTTACCAGCGACGATGAACGACGACAACAAAATACAGAGAAGAAGGCACAGGTACAAAGTGAGAAGAGGGGAGCTCGACGACGGAGCAAACCATCGGAGCGAGCGAGCAAACCATCGGAGCGAGCGAGCAAACCATAGGAGCGAGCGAAGCACTGGAAAAAGAGTTAAACGGAATAGCTAGCCACCGTGAAAGAAGAGACCGAAGGGTTCACCGTGAAAGAAAGGACCAAAGGGTTCGACGACCGGAGAAGGAGCTAGACGACGGATCCAACCACCGGAGCGAGCCAACCACCAGACAGAGAGTTAAATGGAAAAGCAACGAGTTAAACCAGTGAACCATTGGAGAGTTAAACGTGAGAAAGTGAAAATTACAGTAGGAAGGGTCAACTCATAAATGGGCTTAATGGGTTAAATGGGTATAACCCGTTGAATATAAATGGGTTCAAAATCCATTAAACCCTTGTAATTTTTAATCCATTTTTTCAAAACCCATTTTCATTTTAAATGGATTGGGTTGGGTTAACCCACTAAACCCAACCCAGTTTGACATCTCTAATTCAATGTCACCATTGAGAAAGGCTGTCTTAACATCCATCTGATGCAGTTCTAAATCATAATGAGTTGTTAGTGCCATCAATGTTCTCAAAGAGTCTTTCGATGAAACTAGAGAGAAAGTTTCTTTCTAATCTATGCTTTCCTTTTAAGTAAATCATTTGGAAACTAGACGTGCTTTATACCTTTCCACATTGCCTTGTGAATCCCATTTGGTTTTAAATATCCATTTACAAACAACGGGTTTCGCACATTCGAGCAAAGGTACAAGTTCCCAAACGCCATTTCCATCCATAGATTTAATCTCTTCCTTCATGGCATAAATCGACTTTTAAGAGTTAACACTTTGAATGGCTTGACGAACGTTAACTGGATCATCTTTCGTCAACCTAATGCCATTCTCATGTTCTTGAAGATATACTATATAATCATCCAGAATAACACATCTCCTCTCACGGGTGGGTCTAAGTGGCACAATTTCCTGATATGGTTGTTCTTGAGGTTCATGAACTTGTTCCTCATGGATTTTAGGAATGACATTTGGAGTATCTTGATTTGTAGCTCAAGCAACATATTCTAAATCATTGCCAGCTACAATAGTTGGAATATGAATCATCTTTTGTGAATATAAAATTTCATATTTATCCTTTCCAAAACAAAGTTCATCATTCCTTTTTCCAGGTTCAATATCTTCAAAGAACGTTGCTAATCCCGTCTCAAATATCGTCTATTTCATGGGATCATAAAACTTATACCCATTAGATCTTTCCGAGTATCTAACAAAGTAACAGCTCACGGTTTTGAAATCCAGTTTCATTTCATCAGGTTGATAAGATCGAGCCTTGGTTGGACATCCCTAAATGTGAAAATGCCTTAAGCTAGGACGTTTACCCATCCATAACTCATAAGGCATCTTAATTATTGCTTTAGTTGGTACTCTATTCATGATATAAACCATTAGGAGAGTAAAGAACGATATCATACTTCTCACCATTTCCTGAAGTGTACGGTTTCGTCTCTCCGAAATACCATTCATGCTAGGTGTACCCGACATTGTGTATTGAGGAACGATTCCACACTCCTCGAGGTATTTGGTAAATGGTCCTCGACGTTGTACCTGATCCATTATTTCTACCGTAGTATTCACCACCACGATCAGAACGAACGACCTTAATGCGTTTTTTAAGTTGAAGTTCAACCTCAGCCTTAAAATCTTTGAAAACACCCAAAACCTCCGACTTTTCATAAATTAGATAAAGATAACCATATCGATGGTAATCATCTATGGATGATACAAAATAATGTTAACCATTCCAAGAAGCCATAGGAAATGGTCCACATACATCCATATGTATCAATTCCAAAGTCTTCGAAGTTCGATATGCACCTTTACCTCCTTTGTTTGTCCGTTTCACCTTGATACAATTGACACAATGGCCAAAACTTGAAAAATCGAGAGTTTCAATAATTTCCTCTAGTATTAAATGTTCCATTCTCGGTTTCGAGATATGGTCTAATCGTTTATACCATAAAACAATGGAATTTTCATCAATCAATTTACGCTTCACGTCTCGTGAAGCAACCTACATGATTTCATTATATAAAGGGATGATATCGAGCATATAAAGATTACCCAAAATAGATAAAGAACTAATTCCAATTATAACTGAATGAAATGAGATGGTAAACTTAAAATCTCTGAGTGAACAAGAATAACTTATTTTGTTCAAAATGGAAAACCGAAAGTAAGTTCTGCGTAAAAGACGGTACAATGAAAATATCCTCCAAATCCAAAAATTGGTCAGTCTTCATCAAAAGTCTAAATTGTTCGATAGCTTCCACTTCCACCCTTTTACCGTCATCCACATAGATGTATCGTTCAACATCAATCTGTTTTCGGTAATAGAGGCAACCCCACATAAAAAATACTTACGTGAGTTGTACACCTTAATCAACCCACAAAGTATTACTAGGCACTAAAGCTAAATTGACCTAAGAACAAACCAAAGCGAGAGTCAAATCCTTATTTGCGCGACAAGTATGATACTTCGTACAACATTTTCGTATGTGACCAGTCTTGTGACAGAAGTAACATTTTTAAAGCTTATTATGTTTCTTTTGCACATGAATTGACCTTTCTTTCTTTTCTCGATCATGCCCTTTAAAATCAGAGGAATACAATGCTTAATGATCATCAAATACGAGCGGTTTGAGGTTTTCCACCATTTGAGTTTGTTACAATCCTTAATAGAACTCGAATGCCTAATCGCTGGACGAACCTCCCTAATCTCAAGGTCGTGACCCATCAAAGCAAGCACGATCAATAAGTGCTCCTTCCATTCAAAAAAGTTCAATCCATTCATCAAAAGGATCAAACTAACGTTGGCAGAGATACTGGATGTCGATAGCAAAATTGTAAACAAAAGATAGCTCGTGTGTTAGACTTCCATTCAATAAAACCTTAATTGAACGATAACACGATCCAATCCCATCACCATCTGCGCAACATCAAAATTAGTCTTTGGACAATAATTTTGACTTGCATTAGATGACTCAACACATCAAATAATCAGTGTAAATCAAACATCTCATGTAATGGTTACCTTTAGGCATACCATCACATTTATGTCATACCAAAAATATACACTAATTACCAATGCACACACAATACAATTCTGCCAGACCTTGAATGACCTTTGGGTTTATCAAAGTTCACATGAATTATATTATGTGACCTTCTCGACGTAATTGAAATAATTAATTTTCTCAAGATTGCCCATTTTGGTAGAATGTTGAGAAATTTAATTAAATCGCATACATTGATCAAAGCATATATATCAATAAGCATCATAATTCAGTGAATAACCTTAATTCAATAACTATGAATTAACCGTATTATTACACGATCCGTTTGTGTAATTATAGTAAATTAAATTCATCAGAATCATGATACGATATACATATATATAACACTTGTGCCAATTCTAATCAAAATGAATTACACAAAATAATTGGAATATAAACCCATCTTCATGCATTTAAAATAAAACAGTCAACCCGACAATTTAGACCTATAACCCTATTTTTTTATGATTAAAAAAATAAATCCAATGCCGATCATAATCAAATTTTTTTATTTTTTTATTAAGAAAAAAATCATGTCTCACCGAGAGGTTCTTCACCTCTGTCATCCTGAACCTTAATTTATCTTCAATTTTACTCCAAAATTGCTTAATTAATCAATAATCAAATCTAAATCTGATATAAACACAATAGATCGACTCTGATACCACTTGAAGGAATTTGATTTAACCTGATTCGGATTCCAAAACTCCCGAAACTCTATCGTGAATTATATCAAAATTTGGAAAAAGCGAAACACAAGATCGAGATAAATACATGGAATTATGGTATACTATATGCAGCGGAATAGATCTTCTAGCTCTTCGTGCAAAACCGAAAACTTGATACTGATGGAATGCATCAAGATGAGATGCTCTCTGAAGTTTTCTGTAAAGCCGTAGGTGATAATGGAATAAATCACTTTCAGAAACAAAATGAATCTCATGTATATATGCACGTGAACGAGGGACCATAAATCGACAAATAACAAGTTAATTTCGGTTTTCAATTGTATTGTTTAATTGTACCTATCATGAAATATAAAATGATACTACTAAAGGTCGCTATGCATATAATCCTCCCCATTCAATTCAATATCAAAGTCCAATCAATTAAACTTTAATCCGATCACATTTAATTTGGACTAAACCGAATGACAATACTTATTCCAAAATTATTCACATATATCAGTCCACTAAAATATGAGATTAAACCAAAAATCTTATATACGAATCTCTCATAGATTGTATATGATATTTTTATGAATATTATATTTTTCTTCAACATGTTCTATGAATACAATGTTTTTATGAATATCATATAATATAAGTATTTAATTTATACAATGTTTTTATGAATATCATATAATATAAGTATCATATAATATCATATAATATAAGAATCATATAATATATTTTTATGAATATTATATTTTTCTTCAACACGTTTTTATGTTTTTATGAATATCATATAATATAAGTATCTAATTTATACAAAGGATGTAATAATTTCCAAGTATCAGTTTTGTAAACTTTTATAGTATGTTGTCCTAAATGTATGTATACAGTGTATACTGTCCAAATATTGGTCTTCTATTGCCAAACTCTTGCCATTTTAAAGAAAAACAAAACAAATCGTTGCTCGGAAAGTTACAAATTTTCAAAATTTATCAAAAAATTTGTTGACGTGGCTTAAATGGCGGAATATCAGAAATACCCTCATAGGGCTAAATCACTTCAAAAATACCCTTCCCCAAAATAATTATTAAATCCGAAAAATAAAAACTGAAGAAAAGACAAATTTGCCCTTAACGTTCGAACGTGGAAAAATGGAAGTATAATGTATTTGTAATTGGTCATTTTGCAGGAAAAAGGGACTAAGAGGAAGGAGTGCGTGAGTGATGCTGATGCTGATGCTGCAGTCCCTCTGACACTGGAGAAGAAATTAATAGGGGAAATAAGGAAGTCGGAGAAGAGAATCATCAACGCCGTAAGAGACCTTCTAAGGGATGTCGGGATTCATGTGCCTAATCCAAAATCAAAGGCTGCCGAGAAAGTTGCGATCATCGAAACCCAATCTTCCGACACTGTTGGTGATTTTGCTTTTGAATTCCTTCGACGTCCAAATCCAGTGTCAAGAAACATTGCTCCTGATGGAGTTCCACCAAGTAAGTAATATTTAGTGAAAAGGTCATTTGAGTGTCAATTTCCATCGAGACATATAAGTCGTAGGGTCGCATAAGCCGTAGGGTCGTTAGAGTCGTAGGGTCGCATAAGCCGCAGGGTCGTTAGAGTCGCATGGGTTTCATATGTCGCATGTGTCACTGGGTCGCTAAAGTCAAATGGTCGCATGGGTCGCATAGGTCGCATTGGTCCCATTGGTCGCCATATGTTTAATGAGGTAAATTTTATGCAGGTGCTGGACCTTTATCGAAGGAATCTGCGCCATATGTTGAACCTCCGCCGGCGAAAAGAGCAAAAACGGTGGTTCAAGAACCTCAGGAGTTTGTGTGGAATCCCAGAGGATTAGTAAAGGACTTGATAACCCGATTTCCTACGTTCACTGATGCTAGCGGTGAAAAATTGACTAAGCTATATTGGTTCCTTAAGGCACCTCGACATGATCGGTGGTGGAAATCTGAGCTAAATATTCCCCGGGGGCCAAAGTTTTGGGAGATTATATTAAAGGCCAACGCATGGCTTGAAGATGAAGTAAGTTTTTTTAAACCCTTAGTCTCACGGAGTTTTGTGTCATATGCATTCCTGTGTGTTAATTTTTTTTTTTTTTTGCAACAATTGGATGAGGCGTTGATGGAGCTGTCTTCTCGCTTGGCATCGGATCCCAGCGCGTATCAGAATTATTACGTTTGTCCTGTTGCTTTCATGCAGACGCTCTCGATGTGGACGTACGAGGATATGGAAACTTTGCCGGAAAAGCTTAGTCAGTTTTTGAACGCCAAGCCACCAATTAGTGATTATGAAGGTTTTGTCTCGGTTCTAAACATTCCATCGATAAATAATCGATGGGTAGGATGTCATTGGGTAGCCATCAAAGCGGATTTCAAAACCCGATGCATCACGGTATACGACTGCAGGATGAGCCTTAAGGAAACACATATCGATCCGGTGATTGAGAGGATAAGAAAAGCTGTCCCCAAGATGCTCATTCTCGGAGGGTTTCCTTCTTTGGCTTCTGGAGAAGATGAATGGAGGTATGTATATTATGATGGTCTGCCACAGAACCAAAGCGGGAATGACTGTGGTGTTTTCTCCTATAAATTCGTAGAAGCCTCGTTATTAAAGGAGAATATGTTTCGCTTAATTTGCGACGACAATGTTACTTCCATGCGTGAGAAGATGGCGGCTGATATATATAGTAATGGAGAACGTATCTATGAACCCGAAGATGACTAAATTGATATATGGTACATTGTTTTTTTTGGACTGGTAGATGTGAACATTTGGTACATTTTTTTTAATATTTGGTACATTCTTTTTTCTATTATTTGGTACATTGTTTTTTTTCTAATATTTGGTACATTGTTTTTTTTCTAATATTTGGTACATTGTTTTTTTTCTAATATTTGGTACATTGTTTTTTTTCTAATATTTGGTACAAGGGTCACAGAGCCTCATACGACCCTTGCGACCCATGCGACCCATTTGACCCTTGCGATCCATGCGACCCTTGCGATCAATACATTCATTCATTCAAGACCTATATTAAAAGGTTCTTTAATGTGGTCAATGCATGCACCTTGGTTAAAACGGAGTTCATTTATTTTTCGTTGAATATGAGTTTATAAATAGAGGAGGAAAAACCGAAAAGCTACAACAATTTGTAGCACCAAATCATCTCTTGTGTTGTCATTAAGGTCCAATACACTGGTAGGTAGGGGACGCAAGAAGGTCCAATACACTGGACATGTCAGAGACACAAGAAGGTAGACCTTCAAAAGATGTCTTCAGGAAGTCTGCGGTCATAGTAGAAGTAGGCGAAAGATTCAATAAACCTTCGATCGATTCCACATAATAGACGAAAGTTGTATGAAGCC
Source organism: Gynandropsis gynandra (assembly GCA_036759665.1). NCBI lineage: Eukaryota > Viridiplantae > Streptophyta > Magnoliopsida > Brassicales > Cleomaceae > Gynandropsis > Gynandropsis gynandra. The sequence goes on from CM071875.1 coordinate 19,467,059, forward strand.
AACACGACGAATTTTAACTCATGCTCAGGTAAATCACTTGAATTTGTTCGAAAGATTAAATTTTTATTATCTTAAGACGGGTTTTTTTTACTTAGTTTCTCTTGTTCAGGTTTATCATCTATTATGTGGAATCGATCGAAGGTTTATTGAAAAGTTTATTCCAATGTTCAACTCTCTTCACCTTACGTCTTTCCCCGTTACACCAAATGGTTACCGAGTGACGGAACTTGTTCAAGCATTCACGGGGAGTCGATTAGTATTCGTAAGAAAGTTTTACTCTTGATCATTTACATGAAAGATGCTTCATTTACTTTGATTTTACTTTGATTTTTCTCATCTCTTGTGTTGTAGCATTAAGGTCACATACAGTGGGATGGTAGGAGACGCAAGAAGGTCCAATACACTGGACCTTCTTGCGACTCCAACTATCCCAGTGTATTGGACCTTCATACGACCCTTGCGACCTATTATCCCCATGCGACCCTTGCGATCCATGCGACCCTTGCGACCTATTATCCCCATGCGACCCTTGCGATCCATGCGGACCCTTGAACATTCTAGAATCAGTCAAACCAACTTAAATGCACGGGTAGTTTGAAGGTTATCTCGTTATTAGAAGTATCTTTATTATCTTTAAATGCACGGGTAGTTTGAAGGTTATCTCGTTATTAGAAGTATCTTTATTATCTTTAAATGCACGGGTAGTTTGAAGGTTATCTCGTTATTAGAAGTATCTTTATTATCTTTAAATGCACGGGTAGTTTGAAGGTTATCTCGTTATTAGAAGTATCTTTATTATCTTTAAATGCACGGGTTGTTTGTATTTTTTACTCCTATAAATAGTGTATGAATAAACCAAAAGCAAACACAACCTTTTCCATCAACTACAATCTCTTCTAATTTTTTCTATCCTATAGAATTCTCTAACATAAATAGAGGAGGAAAAACCGAAAAGCTACAACAATTTGTAGCACCAAATCATCTCTTGTTTCGTCACGAAGGTCACATGGTCGACCCAGGTCTTGGTAATCGGCGGACTCAGGGTCTATATACATAAAATAGTAGTTTAGTACATCCTAAGAGGAACAAGCAAATTTAATCGTTTGCGTCATCTTATTTCCATTACTATCCTCTAAATAAAACTTGGAACCTGAGCTCCAATCTATTGGTTTCTTCTTCCTCGTCAACCCACAAGAAGAACAACGGAGCATTTCGTGAAGCTTGTGAAGGAGGAGTATGACTGTGGGTTGATGAGGAAGAAAAAATCAATAGATTGGAGCTCAGGTCCAAAGTTTTATTTAGAGGATAGTGATGGAAATAAGATATCGCATAATATTATACAATCTTCGAAAATAATTCTGATTTAAATAAGATATCAGAAAATATCCAGAATATCTCATAGAATATCATCAGAATAACTTTTGTGACCTTTGTAACCCATGCGACCCTTGCGATCCATGCGACCCTTGCGACCTATTAACCCCATGCGACCCTTGCGATCCATGCGACCCTTGCGACCTATTATCCCCATGCGACCCTTGCGATCCATACGACCCTTGCGACCTATTATCCCCATGCGACCCTTGCGATCCATGCGACCCTTGCGACCTATTATCCCCATGCGACCCTTGCGATCCATGCGACCCTTGCGACATATTATCCCCATGCGACCCTTGCGATCCATGCGACCCTTGCGACATATTATCCCCATGCGACCCTTGCGATCCAATCTATTGGTTTCTTCTTCCTCGTCAACCCACAAGAAGAACAACGGAGCATTTCGTGAAGCTTGTGAAGGAGGAGTATGACAAAACCCGAATAAACTGTGGGTTGATGAGGAAGAAGAAATCAATATTCTTCTTGTTCCTCTTCTGCCAAATAGAGCTACCGTGGAACAAGAAGAAGAATATTGGTTTCTTCTTCCTCATCAACCCAAAGAGAAATCACCCGACTTTAGGATGTACTAAACTACTATTTTATGTATATAGACCCTGAGTCCGCCGATTACCAAGACCTGGGTCGACCATGTGACCTTCGTGACGAAACAAGAGATGATTTGGTGCTACAAATTGTTGTAGTTTTTCGGTTTTTCCTCCTCTATTTATAAACTCATATTCAACGAAAAATAAATGAACTCCGTTTTAACCAAGGTGCATGCATTGACCACATTAAAGAACCTTTTAATATAGGTCTTGAATGAATGAATGTATTGACCACATTAAAAAGCTTTGACCGCATGGATCGCAAGGGTCGCAAGGGTCACATGGGTCGCAGGGTCGCATGGGTCACATTGGTGGCAAGACAGGAGTCTGACAGCAAAACGACAAGTCGCACGAGTCGCATAGGTCGCATGAGTCGAACAAGGGTATTATGTGGTCGCATGAGTCGTCCATGGGTCATATGTGGTCGCATGAGTCATCCATGGGTCATATGTGGTCATATGTGGTCGCATGTGGTCGCATGCGTCGGATGGTT
>CM071875.1:19469804-19482024 GCA_036759665.1 Gynandropsis gynandra
TTTGTTGTCAACAAAGAAGCTTGCAATTAAGCAGGTTTCGCAGAAAAACTGTTGCACTAGGTCACAGAGTCTTAGGGGTCCAAGGGTCATAAGGGTAAAGGGGTCACAAAGGGGTTGCAGGGGTAAAAGGGTCGAAGAGGGTAAAAGGGTCGCAAGGGTCTAAGGGTCGAAGAGGTAAAAGGGTCGCAGAGGTACAAGTGTCACAGAGGGACCTCTTCGACCCTAGGACCCATGCGACCCTTGTACCTATTCTACCCTTGGACCCCTTCGACCTTTGTCCCTCTGCGACCCTTGGAACCCTACGAACCTTGTCCCTCTGCGACTCTTGTTACAATAATACTAAATCCAACCAAATTAGCGATACTAACAATACAGTAAAAATAATTTATTATTTACAAATACAATTATTTACAAATTATATGAATAAAATTTTGAAAATAATAATTTATCAAGTTATTTACAAATAATGGACTCAAATATCTACGAGCCTTGTACATTTGCGACCCTTGGACCCGTGCTACCCTTGTCCCTCGGGACCCTTGGACCCGTGCGACCCCTGTCCCTTGAGACCCTTGGACCCGTGCGACCATTGTCCCTCGTGACCCTTGGACCTACGAGCCTTGTACATTCGCGACCCTTGGACCCGTGCGACCTGTGTCCCTCGCGACCCTTGGACTCGTACGACCCCTATCCCTCGCGACCTTTGGACCCGTGCGACCCTTGTCCCTCGCGAGCCTTGGACCGTGCGATCCTTGTCCCCCTTTCGACCCTTCTCCATCTGCTAGCCTTGTTACAATAATAGTAAATCCACATAAACAACGATACTAACACTAACACTAACAATTGAATAATAGTAAATCCACAAGATCAAATGAAGTTCAAGTTAAAAGGAGGTTCAAAGAAATCAAAATACAACTCAAATCAAAATATGTTGCTGATAAGTCAAAACACAGGATCTCCTGCAATGGAGAACTTTTTTACTATGAGGGAACAATCCACGTTCAGTCCATTTTCTTGACAAAACTTTCTCCACCCCTCTCTGATGCAAGCTCCACCATGACTCACGGGCCTTAAAGCTGCTAGCGAAAAATAGAATGTTCCGCGATCGATTCCGCAATCGTGGTACATCATTACATGACATCGTCTACGACAAAGACCATTCTCCCTCACAAACCCTATCGAAAGTGTAAGCGATATCACCAAATTACATCAGTATAAATGAATAAAAGTCTAATAAATAACCAAATTATATATGATGAATCGGTTTGAGGTCACTTACCAATGAATCTAGGGTCAGATTTGAACGTGTGATGGGTACAATGAAAACCCTCGAATCAAGAGTGGCTCTGGAGACGTTAAAGACCACGTCACCTTCGTGATGGAAAAGTACGACATCCCAAATACAAATGTTTTGGTCGTTGTAGAAATCTGTCCATCCATCAGTGAATTCGGAGCCATCCAACTTGACTTCCCATGTTCTGTTAGACACATTCGATTTAATCGTTGCCATGTTGCTGTCCCTCGTATTCCCGTAAATAAACTCATCGAAAAAGATCTTCGGAATTTCCTGTAACAAAAAACGAAAAATAAAATCAAATCTGCACATTCTCTACATGTAACATACCGATGAAGTGTTTGAAAGAAGATTACAAGGTAGTACAGATGATGCACATGAATCTGCCAGAAGAAATGAGGAAAATGTGGCATTTTCGGAAAAAAATGGATGGAAGATGATGAGAGAAATGGCTTGGAAAAAAGGAAACGACTGGGATTCGAAAAGATATGACATCGAATCGACGTTTGATGAAATTTGAAAAGACATGACCACACGGTCACATGGGCCGCAGGGGGTAAAAGGGTCGAACAGGTAAAAGGTCACATGGTCAAGGTTCGAACGAGTAAAAGGGTCGCAGGGGATAAATGGTGCGACCCTTGTACCTCTGTGACCATTGGACCCCTGTGACCCTTTATGCTTTATTATTAAATAATTATTTACAAATACTATGAATATTTTTTTTAAGAAATAACAATGTATAAAGTTGAATTATTTTAGACCCTTGGACCGTGCGACCGTTGTCCCCCTCCGACCCTTCGACCCTTGTACCTCTGCGACCACTTGGACCTCTGCAACCCTTATCTCCCTTCGACCCTTGTACCTCTGCGACCCTTTGTCCCCTGCGACCCTTGGACCCTCTGCGACCCATATTACAATAATAGTAAATCCACAAAAACATTGATACTAACGATAATACATTCTATTGAATAATAGTAAAAAAACCAACCAAATACAAACATGAATTTTGTTGTCCAAATAGGTTCAAAGCAATCAAAATACTACAAATTCAATCTATGTTGATTATAGGCCTTGACCGAGGGGTAAACAGTAGACAAGCTACATCATCAAGAACGGTGTCCAGTTCGACTTCGAGGGTACAACCCATGTTAAAGCCATTATCGTGACAAAACTTCGTCCAACCCCTGGTGATGCTAGCGCCACCGCGTTTCACGGGCCTTAGATCTGCCTCCCAAATCTATGCGTAATTGGTTAGCAGATCAATCTTATTTCGTCTACCGCAAAGACCACTCGACCTCGCAAACTCTATCGGAAGTGTCTGCGATAACCGGATAAGTTTACAACGACGCAAAACTAATGCATATATGGCCAGATTTGATGAATCAAATAAATCGGTTTGAGTTAACCTACCACTGCATCTACGGCCAGATTTGAACGCGTGACTGGTGATAACATGTAAAGTGTATCAATTTTAGGTTAGATATTACTGTCATTTTCGCATATATTTCTTAGTTAGAGTTATATTTCCGATATGATTCTTCTTTACATACGTTCGTTTTGTTGGTTTTCAGGTTTTAAGGCGACAAGGCCTAAACGAGTATAAAAAGATAATTGGGTCGTAAGGTCGCAGGGGTATTTTGGGAATATCAATATTTATACGGGTACTTTTGAAGCTAAAAATTTTTTCTTTTTCGGGAAGGATATTTTTGAAATGTTTTAACCCTACGAGATATTTTTGAAATTCCCCAACTTAAATACGTGGCGATGATGTATAACTTAGAAAAAATGAAACGCAATAATTAGAATGTAAGTTTTATCATTAATTTGACATGACATCGACATTGTTTTCAGATAAATTCTAAAATTGACAGTTTATAAAAGAACACAAACTATATCTATATACTTTTATACAATGATACGTGTTCAAGGATTTTTTTGCCTTGAAAAAAATGAAAAAATTATAAACCATTTTCTGCAATCACAAACTTTAAATATCAATATATTTTTTAATTAGTTCAATAAATCTATATATTAAAAATTGGATAAATGAAAATTTCTCGTCTATTATTTTTTTTAATTTTCATTTCATTAAATTATTTTTTTAATTTACAATTCATAAATTACTTTAAAAGAATTTATATTAATAATATTTAAGAAACAAGAAACATAAAATATTTATATTTAATTTAAATAATATTTTTAATAATTATATATGTAAATAAATAGAAAATTTTGAATTAATAAATAATTAAAAAACAAAAAAATATTTATATGTTTATTTGAAATAAAATTCAGTAAACTATTAATTTTGACGAATAAATTATTAAAAAAATATTGATTTTAGTTATATATATTATTTAGTTAATTTGAAAAAACTTGATTTTAACTTATTTTAATAAATTTAAATTTTAAAAAACTACAATTAAAAATATTTAAAATTAGATATATTATTGAAAACAAAATTTGGATTGAAAAAATAATATCCATCATATCATTTATTTTTTCTAATTAAAGTACACATTTCATATAATTTATATTCAATCTATCTCTTAATTATTATCCATTTTTTCTACAGTTAAAATAAATAAATAATTTTTTAAAATATTAAACTATGACAAAATAATTATTAAAAATATTATATATTATTTAAAATTAATTATCTTGGAAAAAAGTAATTTTAACATATTTAATAAATTAAATATTAAAAAACTATAATTATAAGTATTTCAAAAATTAAATATATTATTGAAAAAGGGGACTTCAAAAATACCTTCGTAGGGCTAAAGTTCTTCAAAAATACCTTTCCCTGAAAAAAAAAAAGTTTCAACTTCATATCTACCCTTAAAATATTGATAATCCCATATTATCTTTGTCGACAATTTTTGTCTCTCCTTCAGAGCACCTCGATTTCTCTCTCTACTGTGGTACGAAAATAACTATTCTCTCACACGATGACAGATTTGGCGAGAGTAGCTTGAAATCGGCATCAGATTCGCTGCCAATAGATTGAAATCATTTGTTGTCAACAAAGAAGCTTGCAATTAAGCAGGTTTCGCAGAAAAACTGTTGCACTAGGTCACAGAGTCTTAGGGGTCCAAGGGTCATAAGGGTAAAGGGGTCACAAAGGGGTTGCAGGGGTAAAAGGGTCGAAGAGGGTAAAAGGGTCGCAAGGGTCTAAGGGTCGAAGAGGTAAAAGGGTCGCAGAGGTACAAGTGTCACAGAGGGACCTCTTCGACCCTAGGACCCATGCGACCCTTGTACCTATTCTACCCTTGGACCCCTTCGACCTTTGTCCCTCTGCGACCCTTGGAACCCTACGAACCTTGTCCCTCTGCGACTCTTGTTACAATAATACTAAATCCAACCAAATTAGCGATACTAACAATACAGTAAAAATAATTTATTATTTACAAATACAATTATTTACAAATTATATGAATAAAATTTTGAAAATAATAATTTATCAAGTTATTTACAAATAATGGACTCAAATATCTACGAGCCTTGTACATTTGCGACCCTTGGACCCGTGCTACCCTTGTCCCTCGGGACCCTTGGACCCGTGCGACCCCTGTCCCTTGAGACCCTTGGACCCGTGCGACCATTGTCCCTCGTGACCCTTGGACCCGTGCGACCCTTGTCTCTCGCGACCCTTGGACCCGTGCGACCTGTATCCCTCGCGACCCTTGGACCCGTGCGACCTGTGTCCCTCGCGACCCTTGGACTCGTACGACCCCTATCCCTCGCGACCTTTGGACCCGTGCGACCCTTGTCCCTCGCGAGCCTTGGACCGTGCGATCCTTGTCCCCCTTTCGACCCTTCTCCATCTGCTAGCCTTGTTACAATAATAGTAAATCCACATAAACAACGATACTAACAATAACACTAACAATTGAATAATAGTAAATCCACAAGATCAAATGAAGTTCAAGTTAAAAGGAGGTTCAAAGAAATCAAAATACAACTCAAATCAAAATATGTTGCTGATAAGTCAAAACACAGGATCTCCTGCAATGGAGAACTTTTTTACTATGAGGGAACAATCCACGTTCAGTCCATTTTCTTGACAAAACTTTCTCCACCCCTCTCTGATGCAAGCTCCACCATGACTCACGGGCCTTAAAGCTGCTAGCGAAAAATAGAATGTTCCGCGATCGATTCCGCAATCGTGGTACATCATTACATGACATCGTCTACGACAAAGACCATTCTCCCTCACAAACCCTATCGAAAGTGTAAGCGATATCACCAAATTACATCAGTATAAATGAATAAAAGTCTAATAAATAACCAAATTATATATGATGAATCGGTTTGAGGTCACTTACCAATGAATCTAGGGTCAGATTTGAACGTGTGATGGGTACAATGAAAACCCTCGAATCAAGAGTGGCTCTGGAGACGTTAAAGACCACGTCACCTTCGTGATGGAAAAGTACGACATCCCAAATACAAATGTTTTGGTCGTTGTAGAAATCTGTCCATCCATCAGTGAATTCGGAGCCATCCAACTTGACTTCCCATGTTCTGTTAGACACATTCGATTTAATCGTTGCCATGTTGCTGTCCCTCGTATTCCCGTAAATAAACTCATCGAAAAAGATCTTCGGAATTTCCTGTAACAAAAAACGAAAAATAAAATCAAATCTGCACATTCTCTACATGTAACATACCGATGAAGTGTTTGAAAGAAGATTACAAGGTAGTACAGATGATGCACATGAATCTGCCAGAAGAAATGAGGAAAATGTGGCATTTTCGGAAAAAAATGGATGGAAGATGATGAGAGAAATGGCTTGGAAAAAAGGAAACGACTGGGATTCGAAAAGATATGACATCGAATCGACGTTTGATGAAATTTGAAAAGACATGACCACACGGTCACATGGGCCGCAGGGGGTAAAAGGGTCGAACAGGTAAAAGGTCACATGGTCAAGGTTCGAACGAGTAAAAGGGTCGCAGGGGATAAATGGTGCGACCCTTGTACCTCTGTGACCATTGGACCCCTGTGACCCTTTATGCTTTATTATTAAATAATTATTTACAAATACTATGAATATTTTTTTTAAGAAATAACAATGTATAAAGTTGAATTATTTTAGACCCTTGGACCGTGCGACCGTTGTCCCCCTCCGACCCTTCGACCCTTGTACCTCTGCGACCACTTGGACCTCTGCAACCCTTATCTCCCTTCGACCCTTGTACCTCTGCGACCCTTTGTCCCCTGCGACCCTTGGACCCTCTGCGACCCATATTACAATAATAGTAAATCCACAAAAACATTGATACTAACGATAATACATTCTATTGAATAATAGTAAAAAAACCAACCAAATACAAACATGAATTTTGTTGTCCAAATAGGTTCAAAGCAATCAAAATACTACAAATTCAATCTATGTTGATTATAGGCCTTGACCGAGGGGTAAACAGTAGACAAGCTACATCATCAAGAACGGTGTCCAGTTCGACTTCGAGGGTACAACCCATGTTAAAGCCATTATCGTGACAAAACTTCGTCCAACCCCTGGTGATGCTAGCGCCACCGCGTTTCACGGGCCTTAGATCTGCCTCCCAAATCTATGCGTAATTGGTTAGCAGATCAATCTTATTTCGTCTACCGCAAAGACCACTCGACCTCGCAAACTCTATCGGAAGTGTCTGCGATAACCGGATAAGTTTACAACGACGCAAAACTAATGCATATATGGCCAGATTTGATGAATCAAATAAATCGGTTTGAGTTAACCTACCACTGCATCTACGGCCAGATTTGAACGCGTGACTGGTGATAACATGTAAAGTGTATCAATTTTAGGTTAGATATTACTGTCATTTTCGCATATATTTCTTAGTTAGAGTTATATTTCCGATATGATTCTTCTTTACATACGTTCGTTTTGTTGGTTTTCAGGTTTTAAGGCGACAAGGCCTAAACGAGTATAAAAAGATGAATTCCTGAGTAAAACCACACATTTTGAAGATAAATTCACTCGGAGCCAAAATCAAGCCTCTGAACTCAACGGAACACCCGAGCAACGAGCGGAAAATCGGGGTGCAACGGATCTTCTTTATCACCAGAGCTTATGATCCCTTGTGGCTTGATCTTTACTACGGGCCATGATAACACGTAAAGTGTATAAATTTTAGGTTAGGTATTTGTGTCATTTTCGCATATATTTCTTAGTTAGAGTTATATTTCCGATATGATTCTTCTTTACATACGTTCGTTTTGTTGGTTTTCAGGTTTTAAGGCGACAAGGCCTAAACGAGTATAAAAAGATGAATTCCTGAGTAAAACCACACATTTTGAAGATAAATTCACTCGGAGCCAAAATCAAGCCTCTGAACTCAACGGAACACCCGAGCAACGAGCGGAAAAGAGCAAAATCAAGAAATCAAGAGTGCCCGCTCGGGCACTGAGGTCTACCCGCTCGGGAAAAACCTACGGGGTTTATTTACAACACCTTGCACGACCCGGGCACGAAGGCAACATGATCGGGTAGTGATACCCGATCGGGTGCAACCAAGGTACCCGCTCGGGCGTTAATTCATCCTAAAAATCCTCGAGAGTTTACACGACTCGGGTTGTTCAATCACACGATCGGGTGAGTAGAGTTCCAACTATGGGTTAGGGATATCGGATTATAACAGATGTACAAACTTATGTGTTTATGCTTAGATCTATTGTATTTATCTTGATATTCGGTTCTACATTCAACATCGTAAACGTCTTATACTAGTGCTGCCCGCTTAGTAACATAGGAATTCATATTTTGCTGGAAGGTTAAAGTATGAATCCGGAACCGTTGAGTTGTAGGTTAAGTTCGATTAAAGAGAATCTGACTATAAAATTCAGTAAACTATTAATTTTGACGAATAAATTATTAAAAAAATATTGATTTTAGTTATATATATTATTTAGTTAATTTGAAAAAACTTGATTTTAACTTATTTTAATAAATTTAAATTTTAAAAAACTACAATTAAAAATATTTAAAATTAGATATATTATTGAAAACAAAATTTGGATTGAAAAAATAATATCCATCATATCATTTATTTTTTCTAATTAAAGTACACATTTCATATAATTTATATTCAATCTATCTCTTAATTATTATCCATTTTTTTTCCGACACCCGTAGTGTTCTTCATCGCCAAGTCTTCCGAACCCCATTGTCATTGCCACCATTAGCTTAGTCTTTTAGATATTTCGCACCACGCCTTCATCTACTTTTCTCCGTCTTAGTTTAGTGATATTCTTAGGATAAGGCTGCATTAGTCCCTAGAGTTCGACCCTGGTACTACACGATCTGTATACTTGCGGTGAAGTGGTCTAGGAAATATATTGCTTGAGATTTCCGACATCAAGTTTTTGGTGCCGTTGCCGGGGACTAATTACAGTCTAGACTAGGAATTAGCTGGATTAAGATCTAGTCCTTTCCGGAGTTTTCTTTTGTTTTTCGTACTTTAACATATTTAATAAATTAAATATTAAAAAACTATAATTATAAGTATTTCAAAAATTAAATATATTATTGAAAAAGGGGACTTCAAAAATACCTTCGTAGGGCTAAAGTTCTTCAAAAATACCTTTCCCTGAAAAAAAAAAAGTTTCAACTTCATATCTACCCTTAAAATATTGATAATCCCATATTATCTTTGTCGACAATTTTTGTCTCTCCTTCAGAGCACCTCGATTTCTCTCTCTACTGTGGTACGAAAATAACTATTCTCTCACACGATGACAGATTTGGCGAGAGTAGCTTGAAATCGGCATCAGATTCGCTGCCAATAGATTGAAATCATTTGTTGTCAACAAAGAAGCTTGCAATTAAGCAGGTTTCGCAGAAAAACTGTTGCACTAGGTCACAGAGTCTTAGGGGTCCAAGGGTCATAAGGGTAAAGGGGTCACAAAGGGGTTGCAGGGGTAAAAGGGTCGAAGAGGGTAAAAGGGTCGCAATACCTCACAGAGCTTAATCGAGTTTGATGTCCTTTATCTTGCGAGGTAACATGGACAACTTCAATTAGACGTGCAAGTGATCAGATAGGTAGCTTATTCAAACAATTGGACCACAAGCTTCAGATCTTGTACAAGGGGCATTGCGACCACAAGAGGTTGCATCGGAAAGTTTAGAAATAAATCCTCGTGAATATGTCAGCGAAGTTTACCTAAGGGATTGTGAGACGGTAGATCAACCAAGCCCATCCTTGATTGAAAAAGAAGATGAATCCAACACGGTAGTGGATGAGGCTACGGACATTGATGGGCACATGAAGAAACCCGAGGTAGAAGAAGAATTCAGCTTAGTGGACACGATTGAGCAACCATGCCCTATCGATTTCGTGTTCTCCGAAGGCATCTTTGAAGATTTAGCCGAGGAAGGTTGTGAGAAATTTCAGAATGAGGATTCCTTAGATATGAATTGCATAGCAGTTGGGGAAGGTAACTACAAAGTTTTAAACGAGCTGCTTAACCATGAGAAGAAAGAGGAATCCCCCGATAGAGACTTCCACACAACCCGAGCTAAATGCGGTGCAAGTCAGTACACACATGACCCTAAGATGCCGAGAAGCCACACAAAACGTCCAGCTCACAATTGGGACATCGATAAAGCACCCAAGGTAAAGATGAAGCCTTCACCCCAAAGGCTCACACATACAACATCTCTGCACAGAGACTACGCAACACTATCTAAACTCGAACTATGAATCAAACTTGCTATCGAACGAATATGGATGAAGAATGAAATACTGAAAGTAAATAAATGAGTTGATTCTTAACGATACGACAAACGCTCTAGGAATCCAGTTTCACCACAAGACTACCGAAACCGACAATCGCTCTATCTATCATGCAATCCCAGTTTAAGCTATCTAAGGCAGACGATCCTAATATGATATCTACCCTCTCTCGAGGCATAGACACGTGATCTAGACAAGTTGCCCCCTATTTTTGTGGCTGACACCTTGAACTAAACCCATAAGAACTATGATTCATCCGTTTTCCCCTCAACCGTTGCTACCCTACTTTCGTGGCCTAACCTCGGTTGTTCTAAACCTGATCTTCTAAGACTAGAATTCTCCTTTCGGTCCTTCTCCTAACCCCTAACACATGCAGCTACGTGGCCTTTGTAAACACAAGTAAATTAAGCGCTCAGATAGAGAATAGATGGAAGATGCATTCAAAGATAAATAGAAAGTGGTTCCGGGATCGCCAAGGGCTAATCCCTTCTCCTAGAACAAACAAACTACTCGCTCATGCGTCTGTAAACAAACATAAACAAAGTAGAAAGTCTAAGGAACATGAAAACCAAGCGAAACCGAAGTGTCGGGTTGATCTCCAATGCTCCTTGCTTGCCTCCTCGCAAGAGTTCTTCTCCAATCACGAACTAAATGAAAAGTTGTCTTCTAATGTCGTCCTCTGGCCTCTTTTATGTCCCTTAAGTCGGTCCAAGTGTTGCCTTAATTCCCCCCACGAGTTCCATTTTATTTTAAGTTAATTTTACTTAACTTGGCTGGTTTCTTGGGTCGCGACCCGCTCGGGCGCTGAGTGTGCCCGCTCGGGTGCGGCTAGGTCAAGTCGCGCAGGTCGTGGCCTGCAAGGGATGCCCGTCGGGCATGATGCCCACCCGCTCGGGTATAAGGCAGATGGTCGGGCATTTCCTTGCCCGAGTCGTGCGTGAATACGCACCAAAATTCGCGCCTTTGCCCGCATGAGTTGTGCCCGAACGGGTGGAGACTCTTCATGCCAAATCTCATCCCGTTTGTCCCGTGATGATCCTCGAAGTTGCTCCTTAGCTCCGTGCATGTCCTTTAGCTCCAAAATGATCCAAATACGCGTAAAAACTTGTAACAACATGAAAACACGAAAACAAGTAAAACGGAAACGGAATCATACGTAAAGCAACACATATATGTCAAAAACGTCTCCTAAATCGTGCAAGAAATACGTATGAAAACGAGATGATCACCCGAGCTAAATGCGGTGCAAGTCAATACACACAAGACCCTGAGATGCCCAAAAGCCACACAAAATGTCCAGCTCACATTGGGATATCGATAAAGCACCCAAGGTAAAGATGAAGCCTTCACCCCAAAGGCTCACGCATACAACATCTATGGAGAAGCTGAAGGAAACAAACGACAAACGCCTAACCGGTTACATGGAGTACTCAACAAAACTTATCGACAGCTCAACAGAATGTTTGGACAACACGATCTAGCATCCAACATAGAGAGCATCATGACCGATCTTAGGGACGACAATACCGATTGTGCAAGGAATTCGACAAATTCGCGTGCCGCACGTTATCGAGCACATATTGCACGCGAAATGCTACGGACAAGATGACGTCGAGGACGTCCACCTGATGAGTAGCGTGGTTTGGTCAAGCTCACGACCTTAAAGAAGCGCTTCTTGGGAGGCAACCCGAGCCCCATATCCTTTTTAGTCGTTTTAATTTTATTTCTATAGTTTTGAACTCCTTTTCATTTTTTTAGGTTTGGACAATTTTTCTAGGATTTAGGACTTTAGTGGTCTATCGAATTTTTGCTGCATGGTTTTCTTCGAAGATTTTTTCTGTTTTGCAGCCCAGCCCGGTCGGGCATACACTTCCACCCGAGCGGGCGACATCTAATTCAAGGGAACCCGGTCGGGCATCACCAGAGGACCCGAGCGGGTAGGTCAACACGAGAGACGCCCGATCGGGCGACGCAGAGTACCCGATCGGGCACCGTAAAATCTGCAAGGTAAGTTATATTTCGAGTAACCCGAGCGGCAACCCTCACTCCACAAATTCAACACGAGCGTGCTCCCAAAAATTTCGAACCCTCACGCCGCAATCTCACCTGCCGGAGTCGCTCGTGCGCCGCCGCCGTTCACCACCGTCACCGGTTACTCGAAATACCTTTCTTCCTCCC
>CM071875.1:19482077-19505240 GCA_036759665.1 Gynandropsis gynandra
ATACCTTTCTTCCCCCCCCCCTCTCTTGAAAAACCTGCAAATCTCTCAATTTTCTCTCGAATCCCAGGTAAATCTATGAACTATTTTGTGATTTGGACTGCTATGGGTTAGATCTAGGTCTGATTAGGAAAGATTTAGGGCAATTTTGTTGATTGAATCATGAAACGCGAACTGCAGGTCGCGATTTCGTGATTCAACCCGACCGGGCTAGGTTTAGTACCCGGTCGAGCATCCTGGATCTTTACCCGATCGGGCGGCTTCACCACCCAAGTCGGGTAATGCCTACGGGGGTATTTTGCCAATTTTCCACCCGACTGGGCAGCACCTCCTACCCGATCGGGCATCATGCAAAACCGTGATTATTGCTTATATTTGTTCTTCATTTGTTTTGTAGATGGCCCCGAAGATCTTCTAGAGCTCAAAGAAACGCCGATCTGATGCTTACGATCCAGAACATGGATGGCCAGCGAAGTCGGATGCAGTCACGAAATTGATGTCGTACATGCCGATCACCACATCCCACCAGCAATACAACTACCGGACGACCACCTTCTTGTCCGTTCAGAAGTCGAGATTCATTGAGCTTCAGCCGCGGATTTTCCGGTCCCGCTTCCTATCCAAAGAAGCGATGAGTGCTCTCCACATCGAGGAGCACATAGATGCCATCTTCAACACATTGGGATGGACGGGACTGAGGCACACGCAGGAGTACACCTACCGCAACCTCACGGCGGAGTTCTTCGCGTCATACGCAACATTCTTCCCCGAGTCCAGAGATAGGGAGAGAGCCTTCATGGAGTTCCGTCTGCTGGGACAGAACTACAGGCTCAGCGTGAGACAGTTTGCAATCATTCTTGACGCTCCGCATTGCAACTTCACGAAGATGCCTGAGCACAACCGGATCCGTCAAGCGCATTTTTGGGCTCAGATTGCGTACGGTGAATACTCGACGAGGTCGAAGGCCAGCCATATACGCCACCCCGCCCTAAGATACTTTCATTACTTCCTAGTCTCTTCAATACTAGGAAAAGGAGCACAAGGCGGAGTCAACCACATAGAGTTGGCGTACCTTAGGCGGGTGGTGCAGTCAGGCTTTGTGGCAGACGAGTGGGACATTTTAGACGTCGATTTGGCGTCTCTAGTCATGAGGCATTTCCATGACATAGCCACCGAGAAGTGTAGCACAGATACGAAGATCATGTGCGGTGGCATTGTCACGATGATAGCACGAAGAGTCGGGATCAACCTTGGCATCCTAACTAAGGACAAGATCGACGAGGAGCCCGAGCTGAACCTCCAGAACTTGCGCAACCGAAGGGCTATTACGATAGAGAGGTACAATGTCATCTGGAGCTACAAGGACGAGCACGGTCGCAACTTGGAAGTCGACCTACGCAAGATTCAGATGCCGGGTCTAGACGGGGAGGGCTCCCGATTCAGGATTGATCCAGCCATCGGACACATCGGCCCGAGGCTAGGTGAGGTAGATCCACCTCCAACCGCTGCACTAGGACTATCCATGTCGAGGCAGCACAACCGACGTGCCACACACTCTCGTGCTCGCCCAGAGTATCCTCACCACCGCTCTGACTTCCCTTCCATGGAAGGAGTCTCCGACGTTCTCAGGTATGTCGCGGAGGAGACCAGGTATCAATCTTTTATGACAGAGCAGAGGTACGACCTGGAGGCGGCGAGGCACGAAATTGAGGCTGCGAGGTATGCGGAGCAGCATCAGTTCCAGGAGCAGTCGATCCAGCACACGTATTACCTCACGGAGTCCGTCCGTAGATTCTAGTAGCTCAGTATGCAGCATTACCAGGAGCCATACGTGCCGATCCCGTAGGATTACCATACTAGCGCTATTCCGTACCGTCTGCACATCCCCTATGAGCTGCAGTCTTTCTAGTTCCCACCTGGGGAAGGGCACACGCGAAGCCAGCAGACCCTCCGGCCACCCGCGGTGGAGAGGATGATGATTAGACCACTCTTCCCTTTTTCCTTTTTTCTTTCTTTTTCTTTTTCATCTTTTATGGACCTATTTTTTCTTATTTTCTTTCTTTTTAGTTTTAGCGATTATGTACGCTCTTTCAGACTAATTGATGTAGTGATCTTTGCTTTATCTTTTGCATTGCATGATTTTCATCTCAGGTTCTTCGCGCTAACACATGCATTAGAGCAAAAGAGTATCACAATCCGGATGTATCACAATTCGAGAAAGCCACACACATCAGGTGTACTCGTTATCCTTTTTATATTTCTCGAGTTTTTGGCATGTGGGTATCCCTCATAGGTCTCGAACACCGGAACTGTGTTCCGTTCAGGTCTGGGGGGAGGGGGTACTCTTCGTTTAGTGATACGGATTTTTTTTTAGAGCGACATATTTGTGCTTAGGATTAGGTTTAGGATTAGGATTAGGAATAAGATGGATACCTAGTAAAATTTTTTCGAGCTTTAGTCATCTTTGCGACCTTGTCGAATCGTGGATAATGGTCTAGGTTTGCTTAGAAGCCTTTTGGATACCGATTAGTCGAGTAGTTGTGTTTGAAGCCACAATCGATAGTTGAATTCACTCCTTAGATTTCGGTACCAAGTAGTCATATCTCCGTGTATACCGTCTAGCCTTTGCTTAGTTGATATTTTTACCGTTCATAGTCATTAGATTCCACACGCTTATACTCCGCTGTCATCTAGGATAAGTTTATGACTATTCCGAGTTAGGATTGACATGAGTACATCGATGTTCGATGGTTCGGGTCTAAGTGGTGGGTAGAGGCGCTTTTCTACGTCCTAAGGGTTAGAGTGTTGCGTAATAAAAAAAAATCTTCAAAATCGCACCTCTTCACTCCGCTAAGGTCACGCGACCTTATGAGTGTGCCATAGGCAACCTGGGTCCAAGTAGAAAGCCATCCCTCTTCGACTTCGACGTCCTAGGAACAAAGCGTGGATCTAAGTATCGAAAAGAGAAAGAAAAGAATAAGAACGAGAAAAAATGATTTTAATGATATCAAAAGCTTAGGGGAATAGGTATGGAGATCGCTTGGACGTTATCTAGGGTTGTGAAGTAGACTTAGATTTTTGGTAGGATTTCATGGCTCAGCACTTTCGGTAGATATAAGGCTATACTCGGTACGCTTAGGCCTTTGTTCATGTGACGCGTTGATTTGCGGAATGACTAACTCTTCGAACTTTTTGTGCTAGTATCCATCGTTATTAGATTCTTCTTGTACTTGACTTTCGTTTTGTTTGAGGACAAACAAAGGTTCATGTTTGGGGGAGTTTGATAACACGTAAAGTGTATCAATTTTAGGTTAGGTATTAGGGTCATTTTCGCATATATTTCTTAGTTAGAGTTACATTTCCGATATGATTCTTCTTTACATACGCCCGTTTTGTTGGTTTTCAGGTTTTAAGGCGACAAGGCCTAAACGAGTATAAAAAGACGAATTCCTGAGTAAAACCACACATTTTGAAGATAAATTCACTGGGAGCCAAAATCAAGCCTCTGAACTCAACGGAACACCCAAGCAACGAGCGGAAAAGAGCAAAATCAAGAAATCAAGAGGGCCCGCTCGGGCACTGAGGTCTACCCGCTCGGGCAAAACCTACGGGGTTTATTTACAACACCTTGCACGACCCGGGAATGAAGGCAACATGATCAGGTAGTGATACCCGATCGGGCGCAACCAAGGTACCCGCTTGAGCGTTAATTCATCCTAAAAATCCCCGAGAGTTTACACGACTCGGGTTGTTCAATCACACGATCGAGTGAGTAGAGTTCCAACTATGGGTTAGGGATATCGGATTGTAACGGATGTACAAATTTATGTGTTAATGCTTAGATCTATTGTATTTATCTTGATATTCGGTTCTACATTCAACACCGTAAACGTCTTATACTAGTGTTGCCCGCTCAGTAACATAGGAATTCATATTTTTCTGGAAGGTTAAAGTATGAATCCGGAACCGTTGAGTTGTAGGTTAAGTTCGATTAAAGAGAATCTGAACGGTCGGTTAATCGACTTAGGAATTAGGATTGCGTTCGTAACGCTGCCATAGTACGGTTTAATCACTGCTGGAAGGTAGGGTTGCACGTACGTATGGTTAGGAGGTTTAGGCTCAGAAGAATCACTCATCACCTTAGAGCATGAATTTCCCGTTATCAAGATAATTCGATAGGTTTATGATCTTTAGTTGTTACATCCATACGATTCTCGGTATTCCGACACCCGTAGTGTTCTTCATCGCCAAGTCTTCCGAACCCCATTGTCATTGTCACCATTAGCTTAGTCTTTTAGATATTTCGCACCACGCCTTCATATACTTTTCTCCGTCTTAGTTTAGTGATATTCTTAGGATAAGGCTGCATTAGTCCCTAGAGTTCGACCCTGGTACTACACGATCCGTATACTTGCGGTGAAGTGGTCTAGGAAATATATTGCTTGAGATTTCTGACATCAACTGGTACCGTGAAAATCCTCTAACCAAAAGAAGATGACCCTGCTTCTACGGATGATGATGATGATGATATAGATGATGCATATTGTAGATTACACATATCATCTCCAAAACCAGTGACGTGAAAAACCATGTCACCTTCGTGACGGAAAACTAAGAAATCCCGAATACGAAAGTCATGGTCCTTGGAGAAATCTTTCCATCCATCAGAGAATCTTGAGCCATCCAACTTGATTTCCCATGTTTTGTTAGACACATCCGATTTAAGCGTTTCCGTGTTGTCGTCCCTCGTTTTCCCGTAAATATGCTCATCGAAGAATTCGTCGGAATGTCCTCTAACAAAAGTCGAAGAAATAGTCAAATCTTTACATTATCTACATTAACATACCGAATTAGAGAGATTAAGAATATAACGAGGTAGTTCTCCAGAAAGCTCGAAAAAATGATTTGGACGAAAGTAGGGAAATGTTGCATTTTCGGAAAAAATGGATGGAAGATGATGAGTTAGAGAGAGAGTGTGTGTGTCGTTATTCGAAAAAAGGAAACGCCTGGAATACGAAAAGATATGACCCTGATATCGAATCGCCGTCAGATGGAATTCAATATATTTTCTCAAATTTTGGTGAAAAGTTCGGCGAGAATTTTGGTTCGCATGAGGGTCGCATGGATCGCATGGGTCGCTTGGTCGCATATATTGATGAATAGATACGAACTCGACGAATTTTACGGGTTTATGATGATAAAATGACAAAAACCAATCAAAACAATACATCTAGAACGTCAAACTAATTAATGCCAATTGAGGGTCGCATAGGTCGCTTGGTCACATATATTGATGAATAGAACACAACTCGACGAATTTACGGGTTTATGATGATCAAATAACAAAAACCAATCAAAAAATAAATCTACAATGTCAAACTAATTAATGCCAATTGAGGATCGCATGGGTTGCTTGGTCGGATATATAGATGAATAGATGCGAACTCGATGAATTTACGGGTTTATGATGATAAAACGACAGAAACCAATAAAAAAATACATCTACAACGTCAATTAACGGATAAAATAGATTATGACCCATATGTACCTAGTTGAGTTGTGTACAACCAATGCATGTGTTTCAAAAGTGATAGTAGTGTTTTAAGAACTCTGGATGATTAAACAATACATTTAACATTTTGTTCAATTGTCGATATTATTTATATTATTATCTATATTGATTCTAAATTAGACATATACAATCAAAACAATACATCTACAACGCAAAACTAATTAATGCCAATTGAGGGTTGCATGGGTCGCTTGGTCGCATATATTGATGAATAGAACATAACTCGACGAATTTACGAGTTTATGATGATAAAATGAAAAAAACCAATCAAAACAATACATCTACAACGTCAAACTAATTAATGCCAATTGAGGGTCGCATGGGTCGCATGGGTCGCTTGGTCGGATATATTGATGAATAGATGCGGACTCGACGAATTTACGTGTTTATGATGATAAAATAACAAAAACAATCAAAACAATATATCTACAACGTCAATCAACAGTTAAAACAGATTATGACCCATATGTACCTAATTGAGTTGTGTATAACCAATGCATGTGTTTCAAAAGTGATAGTAGTGTTTTAAGAACTTGTCGAATGATTAAACAATACATTTAACATTTTGTTCAAATGTCAATATTATTTATGTTATTATCTATATTGATTCTAAATTAGACATATTCAACTCAAATATATTGATAATGGCATATTGATAATGGCATGGGTCGCTTGGTCGCATATATGCCAATTGAGGGTCGCATGGGTCGCAGTTCGTCTCCATCTTCCAGTCTTCTGCATTCTTCTTGTTAGGTATTGCAGTCCAGAGTTATCTCCCGCCATGTACTTCGTCTTCCAATCAGATTTCAAGAGTAACCCAACACCGTCACCTAAGTCACCCCCGCAACTCGTCAGTGACTGCATAGAGACTGAATCCACCGATTACCAAGACCTTGAATAACACATAGACAGCACAATGCCCTGGGTCGACAATGGTGACTACGGCACGGAGGTCACAAAGGTAAAAAAGATTTTACAACAAAATGACATGGGTCGAAAGGCATACTAAGAGAAGAGACGTAGACGTTAAGTTATAGACATGGGTCGGAAGGGTCACATGGGTCGAAAGGGTCACATGAGTGGGAAGACAGGAGTCTGACAACAAAACGACAAGTCACATGGGTAGGAAGGGTCACATGGGTCGGAAGGGTCACATGGGTCGGATGAAAGGAGTCTGACAGCAAAAGGACAAGTCACATGGGTTGGAAGGGTCACATGGGTCGGATGACAGGAGTCTAATAGCAAAACGACAAGTCACATGAGTCGTAAAGGTCACATGAGTTGTACATGGTCATATGTGGTCTCATGAGGTTGCATGTGTCGGATGGATTCCCGTTTAAACTTGATTCTAATTTAATCCGATTGAGGGTCGCATAACGGGGCATATTGGGTCGCATGAGTCGGATGGGTCATAACCTTACGAACAATAGATGCAAAATAAGACATTTTCAACGTTTAAATATTGATTACATAAGGTCACAAAGGTTACAAAGGTCACAAAAGTTACATAAGGTTACATAAGGTCTCAAAGGTCACAACGGTTAAAAAAAGGTAAAAAGAAGTTCAAGAAAAAAAAGGAAAGAAAAAAGGTCAAGTTTTCCGACTTTAAAGACACATCGGAGCCCTCCCCCGCAAAGAGAGTCGTGTGTGACTCAACGCCTTCTCCAAGTTAACCTCCAACCGTGACCTTAGGTAACACGGATACAGTTTGATGTCTGAGTCTGCCGATTACCAAGACCTTATGTAGTGCAGATACATCACAAAGTCCTCCATCCACATTATAAGTATATGTGTGTATAGAGACCGAACAGCACGATGCCCTGGATCGACCATGTGATCTTCGTGACGAAGGTCAAAATGGTCACAAAGGTAACAAGGATTTTTCAGAGAATTTAGGGTTAGATGTTAGAAATCGCCCTTTAGAGAGAACGAAAGACTCGAAACAATAGATGATTTGGTGCTACAAATTGTTGTAGCTTTTCGGTTTTTCCTCCTCTATTTACAAACTCATATTTAACGAAAAATAAATGCTACAAGACTCCTAAAATTCCACAAAGACACTAAATACAAAGAATGATTAAGGTGCATGTATTGGCCACATTAAAGTGGACAAAAGCTCTCACACAAAGATTCATCCAACATTAGAGACTTAGACGAAGAGATGAGAGAGATGTGATTCACCGGATTCATTCTCATCTCAAATGGGTGTTAAGGTGAGACTTAGAAAATTTGATGTACCTTTTAATATAGGGGTAATAGAGACGTGTCCCAATGGTCTTGAATGTGGCATTGGTAAAATAAAAAGCATAGCTAGCACATGGAAAAACCAGTAGTCTGACATTGAAAAGATTAGTCGAAATGGTCGAAATGGACAAATGGGTCGCAAGGGTCGCAATGGCTGGAAGGGTCGCAATGTCCACATGGGTCGCAAGGGTCGTATGAGGCTCTGTAACCCTTGGACCCGTGCGACCCTTGTACCGCTGCGACCCTTGTACCTCTGCGACCGTTTGACCCTGCGATAATGTACCAAATATTTAAAAAAAACAATGTACCAAATGTTTAGATCTTCCATTCCAAAAAAAATAATGTACCAAATATCAAGTTAGCCTTCTTGGGTGAATAGATACGTTCTCCATTACTAAATATACCAGCCGTCATCTTTTCACGCATGGAAGTAATATTGTCGTCGCAAATTAAGTGAAACATATTCCTCCTACTCAATAACGAGCCTTCTATGAATTTATACGAGAAAACACCACAGACATTCCCGCTTTGGTTCTGTGACAGACCTTCATAATACTCATACTTCCATTCATCTTCTCCAGAAGCCAAAGAAGGAAACCCTCCGAGAATGAGCATCTTGGGGACAACTTTTCTTATCTTCTCAATTACCGGATCGATATGCGTTTTCTTAAGCCTCATCTAGCAGTCGTATACCGTGATGCATCGGGTTTTGAAATACGCTTTGATGGCTACCCAATGACATCCTACCCATCGATTATTATCCGATGGAATGTTTAGAACTGATACAAAACCTTCATAATCACTAATTGGTGTCTTCGTACTTCTGAATGGATACTTGGCATTCAAAAAATTACTAAGCATTTCCAGAAAAGTTTCCATATCCTCGTACATCCACAGCGAGAGCGTCTGCATGAAAGCAACATGAAAAACGTAATAATTCTGATTCGCGTTGGGATTCAATACCGAGCGAGAAGATAACACCATCAACGCCTCATCCAATTGCTAAAAAAAACTAACACACATGAATACATATGACACAAAACTCTGTGAGACTAAGGGTTTAAAAAAACTTACATTATCTTCAAGCCATACATTGGCCTTTAATATAATCTCCCAAAACTTTGGGCCCCGGAGAATATCTAACTTAGATTTCCACCACCGCTCATGTCGAGGTGCCTTCACGAACCAATATAGACCAGTCAACTTTTCACCGCTAACGTCAATGAAAGAAGGAAATCGGGTTATAAAGCCCTTTACTAATCCTTAGGAATCCACACAAACTCCTCTTCCCTTTCAGGTTCTTGAACCATCGTTTTTTCGGGTTCTTGAACAACCTTCTTTTCAGGTTCTTAGACTCCACCAACATCTTTCCCTCGCCCTCTCCCTCGCATTGTTCTTGCTCTTTCCGCCGGCGGAGGTTCAATATATGGCGCAGTCTCCTTCGATAAAAGTCCATCACCTGCATAAAATTTACTTCATTAAATATATGGCGACCAATGCGACCTATGCGACCCATGCGACCTATGCGACCATGCGACCTATGCGCCCTCAAATGACCATACTTACTTGGTGGTACTTTGACAATAGCGCCGACCTCTTGGACAGAATCCACTGCTGGAGTATCCTTGGTAGGAACCTCGTCGGCGACGTCATCGATAGGACCCACTAAAGTATCTTTAGTGTGCACCTCTTCGACAGGACCCACTGGAGCATCTGCATAAAATTACTTCATTCATTTGACTCATCAGTCGTTACATTGATTATGTAACACATGCGACCCATGCGACCCATTCAACTTTAGTGACCTAGTGACCAATGCGACATATGAAACCCATGCGACCCATGCGACTCTAAGAACCCTGTGACTTATGCGACCTTACGACTTATATGTCCCTGTGACCGATCCTACTCTTGCGACCCATGCCGACTCTCGATGGAAATTGGCACTCAAATGACCTTTTCACTAAATATTACTTACTTTGTGGAATTTCATCAGGAGCAATGTTTGCTAAATCCTCTTCTGAGCCATCTCCGCTTGGTTCTTTTCTTGACACTGGATTTGGACGTCGAAGGAATTCAAAACCAAAATCACTAACAGTGTCGGAAGATTGGTTTTCGGTGATCGCAACTTTCTCGTCAGCCTTTGATTTTGGATTAGGCATATGAATCCCAACATCCCTTAGAAGATCTCTTATGGCGTTGATGATTCTCTTCTCTGACTTCCTTATTTCCCCTATTAATTTCTGCGCTAGTGTTAGAGGGACTGCAGCATCAGCATCATCTTGGACCTCTATTGTTCTTCACTCACGCTCTCATTCCTCTTAGTCCCTTTTTCCTTCCCCTTTCTTTGATCACTAAGAGCTCCTTTTCGTGTCAGCAGTTCTTGCTTACGGATATCCTCCCAACAAATACCCTTCGGATTTCTACGAAGATGTTCCATCCATATCTAAATATCAGGATCGTCACATCCCTCGTAATCCTCCAGATCAGAAAGTAAAGCTTCCTCTTCGTGTTCAGCATGAAGAATACTTAGAATTTCCTAAAAACAAAAAATAACCATTTTTACCCTCTGTGACCCTTGTTTCCCTTGTGTAATTGTTACCTTAGAATCTCCAATCTGCCTTATCACATCTACATACTTCGGGTTAAAATTGGGTTTAACCATCTTCTTGCACATTCTTGGGCATGATCGATGCGCATCCATAACCTCAACATAGCATCCCCTTCCGCCCAAAGTAAGGATGGTTTCGAATGGAAGTAACTGAAACATTAAAACAAAATGATAAGAATGCAAAAAGTACGAAAACACTCAAGTTATTCGGATAATATATACAACTTACCATTAGTGGGATCATGAAACCGCCACAATACCATTTTGGTTTCGGTGATTCCCCGCTAACGTGCTTGCGGCAAGTATCCACAATCTTCTCGAATGTGTAACGACCCCATGGAAAGACGTTAAAAAATTCCAAGTCATCAACCATGTCAATGAGATCATGGTTGATAGAGTTTTCTGTTGAAGGCTTGTGAGCCATAACTTGCGCCAATAACATCAAAGTTGCCAACCTCTTCCGGTCGTCAGAATTCTTTGCCTTCACAAGCTTTTCACTGACTTGTTCGGGGGTCACCTTTTCACGGTCGAAATTCTTCAGCCTGAATGTGACACCCCTTATGGACTCCCATCCTTTGGAATATGGTCCGCATTTCAATCCGGAAATTAGTGCGTGCTCCACTATAGAGTACCAGATGCAAATGCCGTTTATGACTAACCACAACTCTGTCTTGTCCCGTATAATCACGGAATGATTTAGTAGGATAGACATTTGAAACTTCGTCAATGTGGAGTCACATTGTAAATGGAATAAATGCCTAAATTGTGACTCCTTCTCGAAGTACTGCAACTCGTGTTCATCTAAGATTCCTCTCAGCGTCGTTATTGTCTCGTGAGGATACCACTTGGTGGTGATCTTTGGCATTCTGTCCATGTGCTTAAATTCATAAACAAACTTCGGCTTTGGCGCCACCTGAAAATGACCAATTACGAATACCTTATACTTCTACCGACTTAAGCGACCCATGCGACTCAACCGACCCGTGCGACCTATGCGACTCAACCGACCCGTGCGACCCATGCGGCTCAATCGACCTGTGCGACCCATGCGACTCAAACGACCCTCAGACACTCTGCGACACTCAACCGACTCACTGAGACTCAACTGACCCATGCCTCTCAAACGACCATTGCGACCCATCCCACTCACTGAGACAACCGACTCACTGAGTCGAAGATGGTCATGCAACTCCTGCGACCCTTGCGACTCAACTAACTCACTGAGTCGAAGATGGTCATGCAACTCCTGCGACCCTTGCGACTCAACCGACTCACTGACACTCACCCATTTCAAATCAATAAACCATTTTGTGACTCGAAACCTTGTAAAACTCGAGAAATCGATCTACTTACACTTATTGACACCATTAAGATTGACTTGTGCTCTCTTCTTCACTGCTGCTGCTGATTCTAGCCATTTTCCTTCTTGCCAACTTCAAATCGATCCCCCTCAAGTTCGACATCACTTATCATTTCTTGCTATAAACTTTTAAACAGGTTTCACGTCGAAAAACTGTTCGGCTTTCTCGCTTTTGACAGTTTTTCACGTCGAAAAACTGCAGAACGTGGGTTTTTTCCCGTTCGAACATTAAGGACAAATTTGTCTTTTCTTCAGTTTTTTCGATTTAATAATTATTTTAGGGAAGGGTATTTTTGAAACGGTTTAGCCTATAAAAATATTTCTGATATTTCACCTATTAAAAAAATAGAATGAAAAAAATAATGTTTATCATATCATTTACCCTTTCTAATTATACAATTTAGATTCAATATATATGTTAATTAATTTTTATTTTTTCTATAATGTTACGACGTCAGCCGAGGAAAAAACCTCCCTTTACCCGGTTAAAAAATACATTATCACTGCTTACTCATTTACTCTCCTCTATCCCTTCATTACTGCCTGATCGTGCTAACGCTTCCTTCCCTTCTGCCTGATCGTGCCAACGCCGATGGGAGCAGCGACGCGGGAACAAAAGGGAGCGGCGGCGAGGACTGAATCGATTCCCGACGGCTCAGGCATGGCCGAGCGATACCCTGCGCAGATTCGTTTGTATAAATCAAGCATTAATATTGATCGATTCATTCCTCTTCATGTTCGAATCTATTCCTCTTCCATCAATTTCGTTGTATATCCCTTCAAACACTTCGATCGTCGCTATCGTGTTCCGGCCATCAGCGACGAGGCCTGTGAAATGCAACCCTAGATTCGAGCGGTTCATCCTATTTCGACCAAGTTGGAATCAAAACCATGGATTCGATCGTTGTTCCCGTGTTCCGGGCAAAACCTAAATCCATGCGACAAATCCTTTTGCTTAGTTGCAGATGGTAGGAAGCGGTTACCGAAGCGTTTCAAACGGATGTACAACGTATTTGAGAGGAAGATTTTTCTTAAGGACAATGTTGGATTCTCTGTATCTATGTTGAAGATTGTTTTATCGACATAATAGAAATGGCTTTACATATGTTTAATCGACGTACTGAATGGAGTATGAGAGATTTGGCGTGGTTGAATCAATGTAATAGAGGTTTTGGTTTGTTCATCGACGAGAGAGCTTTGTACTTTCTGAATCTATACAAGTCGTCTTTGATTACCAGTACGACTGATAGGAGATGATGGAACACGTAATTAGGCGTAATTAGGTCATTAAGTATATCTTCTGATTGTTCAACTATCCTGGAACAACCTCATGTATGAACTGCCAAAAGCATGGAAACTATTGAAAAAAATGTATATTCAGGCCTTTTTCCTTCCTATCTCCTAAATTTTGAATCACTGTATATCCGATTTGGTGAAATTTGGTTAGCTCTTCGAAGTTTTGATATTAGGGTTTCAAATTAGTGGTTGATTTTGTTGGTTTTGTGTTCGGACTTGGGTTTACTAATGGATTGGTTCTGATGGTTGTTTGTCGTTGATCTGATTGGTTTTGAAATATTTGCAAGAATCGTTTATTGGGTGTATCCTGTTCCAGTTCAAGTTCCGACACATTCTACAACGATGATTCGCCGCCATTGATTTCAGTCTGAGATTCATCAATGCCGGGAAATTTCCAGTATGCTGTTTGGATCAGAAGCCCTGGAAACGCTGAAGAACGCCGAATCAAGTTCTTGAATTGGATGGGAGTAAGTACGAGTCAACTCCAATCTCCGCCGTCCTTTCGATGAAGTTAACTCCCAGCTTCAGACCAAGTCTAGTCAGGTCTTTTTTCTTCCTATCTCCCAAATTTTGAATTACGTCATATCCGATTTGGTGAAATTTGGTTAGCTCTTCGGAGCTTTGATATAGGGTTTCTGATTAGTGGTAGATTTTGGGGGTTTTGTGTTCATACTTTGGTTTAGTAACGGATTGGTTCCGATGGTTGTTTGTGGTTGATCTGATTGGTTTTGAAATATTTGCAGGAATCGTTTATTGGGTGTATCCTGTTCCAGTTCAAGTTCCGACAGATTCTACAACGATGATTCACCGTCATTGATTTCAAGCTGAGATTCATCAATTCCGGGAAATTTCCAGTACGCTGTTTGGATCAGAAGCTTTGGAAACGCTGAAGAACGCCGAATCAAGTTCTTTAATTGGATGGGAGTAAGTACGAGTCAACTCCAATTTCCGTCGTCCTTTCGATGAAATTAACTCCCAGCTTCAGACCAAGTCCAGTCAGGTTTTTTTCTTCCTATCTCCTAAATTTTGAATAACTGCAAATCCGATTTGGTGAAATTTGGTTATTAATGTGGTTAAACGTTGTGTTGACAAGAAAGCTCTTTGGGCCTTATCCACTGCCGCAGTACGCGCAAGCCGGTATTTCGCACAGGTTGCTTTCTCTACATATCTCAATACAAGGATTGAAACCCTTTTCGTCGTTTTAAGTCAAATCCGTAACGGTATATGGATCGATTTTCGCTTTATTTTCTAGGTTGCTCTGTGGAAGGCAGTCAACGGGTTTGGCCTGCTATAGTGATACCGGCGCTTTAATCTTTCATTGCGGATAGTTAAAAATAAGATCAAAATATGGTATCCCTTTGGGATGCTTTCCTGAAGATCCAGAGTCGTCTCCAGAAGTGAAGAAAGCCTTGGTTTCTTGCCACCGGTGCTTAATATACCTGGGTTTCTTGCGCGGTATAAAGGATTATCTGGGGAGGGGCTAAAAATAGGGAATATGTTGCTGCATCAAGTTACTGTTTGCAAGATGCTTCCTTATTGCCAACAAGTGGAAACCCACATCATCAGGTTTTTTCTGCAATTTTAGGCTCCTTTCTTATGGTGTTGGTAAGAAAGTTGCAACAGTTATGTAGCCCATGTTTATCTAATTAAATTTCCTTGATGTCTCAGTTTACTATAATAGCCTCTTATTCAGGGCATGAATTGCCAGCTATATATTGTTCTTTCTGAAGTTTAGCTGTGGAAAGCCCCTTCCCTACAGCCCGCGACAACTTGATTGTTGCATTCGAAAAGGTTCCCCTCAAAACTTATGCTTCATAATTATGCCGAAGGATTTATGTATAGCATGTCCCTGCGACAATTGCCTCGCGTTTTTTTGGCAATGATGAGGTTTGATGTGGTTATGTAACCCACTTTGTCTGGCTTTTCATGTTCAAGTTTTTGTTTAGCATACTAGCTATGAAAGTTGTATTTGTTGTAGTGGTTATACAAGAATTTCTGATTTGTTTGGTTCTGATAGTTACAGCTTTGTTATATTAGGATAACCTGTGTTGAACTCAATCTTTTGGTTTAAAATAATGTAATGATGTTATGTCTTTCTGTATTTGTGTTTCTCTGTTATCTGCTTGGCATACACTTGACTTAACTTCCTTTCTCTTTCTAATGTTGAGCAGAACCGTCAGAAATACACTCAGCTTCTTATGATTGTTAAGGATTCATCTTGGAAGCTGAATGGTAAAGGAAGAAGCAAAGAGGAAGATCTTTCATTGAAATATGCAAACTTGGTCACTGGTTCTGAGAAGGATAAAGCATCCAAGGCAAATGAGATGCCCAAAACATTTTGCACTAGGTTTGTCCTTCGAGCCCTAATTCTTCCATTTTTTTACCTTTTCTGGAGTCTGGATCTCTTTTTGCTCTATCTTTATTAGGTTTCACCATTGAGTTTGGTGATTATGATGAATCTTATGTACGATGTTGAAATCTCGGGATTTCCCTGTGATAGTGAATTTTTTCTCTTTGCGCAATAGGTGTAAACTGATATTATGTTGTTTTCAGGCACTGGCTGTTATAGAGTATCTGATTTCACACGGCTCAGAATATTCTATTGATGGGATTATCGAACATACTTACCAAATTTCTGTCAGTATCTTCTTTCCTGTTGTGCTCTATGTTTCTCATTAGTCATCGGTCAAATTGAAGATTGTTTCTCTTTTGCTGACATGATTTTTCTAGGTTTATTTTTCCATTTGAACTGGTTCAGTCACTCACAAGCTTCGAGTATGTGGAACCAAATGGAAAAGATGTGGGAATCAATGTGAGGAAGACAACATTAAACATAGTGTCTCCGTTGAATGATAAAGAAAAATCCAGGAAACCAGAGAGAAAGCCACATCAAATCGTAATAAGTTAGTCTATTTACAAGTAAAAGATATAATTTCAAAGTCCATTGTTCTTTCTATGTAGTCTTGATCAATCCTACCTTTCATATAGGTATGTTGGCCTTTCATCGAGTGGAATAACATATAAGTCTGGGTCAGTTTCATATGGTGGTAGTTATCAACATGGTTCAAGAAACTTTGATACCTTTATGGGTAGAGATAACGGAGAAGAGGAGAAGAGTGCCTTTGATTCTTTCAGAAAGTCAAGGCAGGGTGTTAAAAGTGATGAACAAAGTTACAGTCCGAAGAAGAGTGCTCTCCCTTTATGGCAGGTTTTGCATTAAACGCTATTCCCTTTGTTGTTGCTTTTTTGTCCTGGACTTATTTTGCATGCTTGCCTTTTATATAAATGAGCTTGGGCTTAAAGAAAGTTTTTGGTCAAGTGGGTGAGGTGATGGAACTTAGGCTTATGAAGAACCGTTGGACAAACATAAGCAAGACATGGACTCTAAAAGCTGTAAGTTTATGGGATTTCCTTAGGTGTGTAAATAAAAGCCGTTCATTGTGAATGGTAATCTTGACTATTAGGGCATGTCTGTCAATCCAGTTAAGGGAGAAGCTGAAGCACTATGGCGTAGAGAATATTGATGTAACCTTGGTAGAGGACAACAACCATGTAGGCATGAACCGAGGATTTGTCTTTTTGGAATTTTCATCACACTTGGATGCCATGGATGCCTACAAAAGCCTCCAGAAAAAAAGATATGATGTTAATAATTGAGAAACCGGCAAAGGTTTCTTTTGCAGATTCCTTTATAGACCCGAGTAATCAGATAATGTTGCAGGTGCTATCTCACATGATCATTTATTTTCTGTAGTTTCCTTCTATGCTTGCACTCAGATGCTTTATGTAGAGCTTTGAAGGAATTCCATTTGGGCAGTGGATGCTTATCTGTCACCTCTGTTATTTGTATCATGCATATATACGTTTTGGGTCACTGGTTCCGGACTTTTTGTCCTTTTACTGCATTATAGATATTATACATCTGTTTTTCCTAATGTTCCAGTTTTTGTGCTGGTGGAGAGAGTATATATTGTATGCAAACTCAGGGTTCACTTTCTTTTCGGGTTTTTCACGTTAAGACTATATTTATTGATGGTCTGTCACCTTCTTGGAATGAAGATTGTGTAAGGTTACAGATATTGCGAAACCAATCGGGAAATTGATTACGTTTATGGGTAAAGGGAGGGGAAAGAGGAGTCATTTTGCTCAGTTCGAGTACGATGGGAACAAGTACGAACTGGTGAGTCGTGGTTTTATCTGAAACCGATGCATTTCAACAGAAACAATATCAATATGAGCAATTTAAATGTCTCCTCATGATGAGCAAAATTACTTTCATGATGAACCGGTGAGTTGTAAAATATTATGTAGGTATAGATAAGAAAAAGAATAATATGAAAAAACTCTTGTCCAATGTGAATGCATGTACAAGATTTTTTGTACAACTTGAATGAAATAATATAGTAAATTTCTTTTCGTTTACCATGAATCCCAAGCAAAATTCAAATATGTTTAACTTGATGAGTATTCTTTTACAGGGTTTAATGTGGAAGCAGTTGAATACAAAAACATTAGCTTCACTGTCTGGGATGTCGGGGGTCAGCACAAGGTTTGCGTCGTCTTTCTTCTTATGAATCTCCTTGCTTTTTTTTTTATTAAAAAAAGGTGGAAATGGAAAAAAGAATTGGATTATCTTCTCTTTGTAGATCCGTCCCTTGTGGAGGCATTACTTCCAAAACACCCAGGGTTTGATATTTGTGGCGGATAACAATGATAGAGACTGTGTTTTTTAAGCAAGGGATGAACTTCACAGGATTTCGAATGAGGTAAGTAATTCCTCTATGTGTCATTGTCTGTCTGTCTCCCGATTGTTAATCAGGACACCGTTCGAATAAACAATGGATGAGACTTGGTTTGTGTATGTAGGATGAGCTACGTGATGCGGTTTTGCTTGTATTTGCAAACAAGCATGATCATAATTATATGTCATATCATGGTTGTCTAAGCAAGTTTTGTGTCGAGCTAAAAGACTTACCATGTGGTTTGTGTTCAGGCTCTAAAGTGCTTATCTTTCGGTACAATACTTCGTTATGTTTGATAGTTTTTTAATCTCCGATTTACTCATATTCTGGTAAATGGTGCTACTGAGGTGTTGATGGTCGTCCTCGAGTTTCTGCATTACTGGAAAAGCTCAAATAGAGAAAGCCTGGTGAATTCCCTTTTTGCATTACAGAAATAGATTCCAGCTTGTTATACGAATGTGATGACCCAACTACCAGAATACTGACTTGTATCAATGGTAAAACCTAAAACCGAGTCACTAACGTCCTCTATTTAACACCCTCATTAACAAAGAAAGTCATTTGCAATGCAGATCGGTTGTACCGGTGAAAGAGCTTACAATTGCATAGCTTGCGAAAAAAATACGAGAAAACATGCAATTGTAAATCATTAGAGCTATGCAATTGTAACCTTATGTGATGGTGGTAAAGTCCTCTCTCTTCTAGGATTTACATTCTTTTTAGGTTTAAAGATGTAGTACCTTCTACCGTTTCTTTCAATTGAATAGAATTGTTGCAGAAAAGTTAAAACCAATTGACGGATTTCATAAACTGGTCAAGTGGATAGAGGATCGTAGGTTGAAATTGGCTTTGAATGATTTTGACGTGTCAAAGGAGCACACTTTGATTTCGAGGTTTGTTGGATTGACAATCCCAGTTTTTAAGCGGCCGCACTATTTACATGATCCCTTATAATCCCCGTCTTTGCTCCAGCTTCCCTTACGTTTTCCTCTGACCAGGACTCGGTATTTGGGACAAAAGCTGGAGTTGCAACAGGAAAGCCCGTGATTGCTCTAACTACAGGTAATCCAGCCGAGCTCTTGTTTCAGGCAAAACACGCCTTTCTCATAGCAAACTATGATGATTCGAAATTGTGGACTGTCTTAGAAGAACTTGACAATAAGGGTGGCATTAAAACATCTTCTGGTTGAAATCTTTATCAATCGTCAATTGCTAGAGGAGTTTGGTGTCTGTGTTTTGGTGTCTGTGTACTCCGAAGGGCAAAAGGTAAATCTTTACAATGTCTGTTTCGCTTTATACTTTAGGGTTTATGAGTTAGTGACCATCCATGGAAGTGAAATGGTTATCTGGGTGCTTGCTTTGCAGGTTATTCAAGGGATGAAAGCCGGGAGCTAGACACCATTGTAGTCAGAGGGGTTTCGTCGAGATGGTTTGCGGCACCGAGGGTTCTTCGAAGCCATTCATGTTGATTACGCATATAATCTTCTCTAGCTTTGGCAAAATAAAGTATAGTATTCAGTATTGTTCTCCAAATGGTGCTTTCGCTTGCTTGATAGTGAAATTGCTCTAATCTTCGAAGCTAATGTACATTATCTATATAAAAGAAAGGGATTTCTTTTTGCTCAATATGATAATCATTTAAAAGCCTTAGATACAAATATCTTAGAAGACTTTGAAGATATGGCTTTGTCCTAGATTTCTGATATTTCATTGTAAACAATTCTGTTGATCTATAGAGTATTAGGCGTAGTTTAAATGCATCTTTGTCATTTTTTCATTGTGTTTTCGCCATGATTGACATCTGCTTCTTTTTATTGTTCGTGCAGCAAAGCCTATGAAGTAACATGGGACAACGGAATTTTTTCAGAAACTGAAAAATTCAATCAAAAGAAAAGTAGGGTTTTGGAATGGGAACAGTACATAAACTAGGCGTTCATATGCGAACCATTTGTTCCCGAGTACAACGCGGATGGATACAAACAAAACATAAGTGTATATAAGGCTATCTGGTTATCTATAATTTTGCAATAAGTGGTCATTGGGATATTATGATACTTTGTGAAGTTGTGGTGAATTTTTGTATTTGGAGAATAAACTTGATTTTTAAGTTAAAGGGTCTTACTTTATCTTTTTCATATATTAGTTCGCTACTCTAACTTCATCGATTATTTTTATTCTTTTACGCTT
Source organism: Gynandropsis gynandra (assembly GCA_036759665.1). Taxonomy (NCBI): domain Eukaryota; kingdom Viridiplantae; phylum Streptophyta; class Magnoliopsida; order Brassicales; family Cleomaceae; genus Gynandropsis; species Gynandropsis gynandra. The sequence goes on from CM071875.1 coordinate 19,502,087, forward strand.
CTCTTTTTTATTAACTTTAACCATAAATATCTAGCACAAATATTTGACTACTTATAAGTGGTAAAAACTTAATCACAATAAACAAAGTATATAACACTTGACACAAATTAATTAAACTTTGAAAAATATTCGAAATGCATTATAATTAGTCAATTCATTACATCAAATTTTATTGATCCGTTATTCTAAAATTAAATAAATTACCATATGCAAATAAAATTAAAATTGATCGACAATATGGAAGCATGCCATAACCCTAACGAATCAAAATTGATCAACTGATATGACCATCATGTACTGAGCAAGGCATGTGAAATTTTTAGTAATGATTCTGGTTGATTTTGGGTTTTGCATTTATTAATCTGATAGGATTTTGAGGTTTTGCGCAAATTGAATTGAGTTCAAGTTTGGTTCGCTTATTATAGATACAACTAAATTGTATTTTAATACATAGTAATTGTAAATGTCAATATGTATAAACACAATAAAAAAATAAGAATCGAGATAACATATTTTTCAAATAAACGTTCTTTATTTATCAAGTAACAAATACAGTTGCAACTTTATACTGTTTGAGTTGCAATTAGTCTGCAGTTAGTTATCCCCTTGACTCGAATATGATACTCGTAAATAAAGTTCCCGACAATCGTAAATTCTCAACACTCAAAACATGATTTCTCGGAGTTAAGAAAGACTCCTCAAAATCTTAAAACACAAACTCGTGTTACCTAAAATTGTCCCCACTCTAATCTCACTCAGATTCAAGAAAAAATACGTTTGATTAGCCTTACGTATTGTGATTTTTCTTTCTCTCTTTTTTCTCTCCAAGTGCGCATGCCTTCTAACATGCTGCTCAACATCTTTATAGCCTCCAATTATGTCAGAATCCGTCTACAATCAAGGACAACGAAAAATCTAAAAACATACTAGTCAAACCCTATAAAAACTCTAACAACAATTTCTGAGAATATGACTAGTTTGAATGACTAAACATTTTTTCACTTTTTGACCTTATGCTTACTCAAACATAATATGCAAAGAAAAAGTTCATCCATAAAGCATAAGCAATGAAACAATTATAAATCCGACAACATAAGTTCGAAAAACAGTCAAACTAATTAGGTCCACGATTTCAAGTTGCAACTAAAATAACTATTGTCAAACTTCAAAATAAGGGTCAAAAGCACAAAATCTTGAATCCAATCGTTCCTTTCGTCCATCTATCTGTGTTTTAGTCATGCATACCCTGATCTTGACTCGTACTTTGTTTCCATGTTTGGGTGAGTCATAAAATTCAAAATCATAGTTCATTAGTAAACATCGACGGACTAAAGATTCAAAAGTAAAACAAAAAGATGAAGAGATAATATTTTTTGTATGAAGAATCATCTTGATGTGATTCACGTATTTCTTATGTTCTGCCAGTGATTAAACCATCTTTTTCTCGAACTTCATCAAAACATTTTGTACAATATCTCTTTGACAATAACCAAGTTGTCCACCGTTACAACTTTACTTTCAAACCGCTTATCAATATTGATCCAAGAAGGTATGAGTTCATTGGATTCAGTAACACTTACTACCCTCTTATGTTGAGTCAAAGCAATTCTTAAATAAAAAAAGAAAAGTTAGTGTAAATCTAACAGTTTTAGACATCCATTGAGTAAGAATATACTAAAAAATACTTTATCCATGTTGAATGGAACTTCTTCCTTGACACAATAAAGTAGAATTGCCATTTCACTCTTCGAGGAATTTGTCTTCTTTGTAGGCAACCAATTTGACCTACGAATCTTGTTGACTAATGTAAATTTTGTGCTCAATTGAGAAGAATGTATTTGCCCATTCTTGATTCTTTGCGAGAGTTCTTTATACTATATTCATATCAACTGGTATCTCTAGCTTAATATCTTTATGTGTCTCTGTATCAAGCAATTTTTAGTGTTTATTTATGACTCTAGGAGAAAATTTGAAAACATTTCCTCTCACATACTCCTTTTGATAAGAATGATGGTCTCTCTTATCTACGTTAGGACTCAGGTTGGCATAAAATTCGTAGACAATTTCTCTATTGAATTTCATGACCTTTGTCACAGTTCCAATTAATAGTCTTTCCTATAACAAGCCCAAACTCCTGTTGCTCTAAATTGTGTAATATTTAACGACATTCCCTATCAGATTTCTCTTGTCTTCATCATCTCAAATATATCTTCTCCTTCTTCTGAAAACAACTTATAAGTAAAGGCATATGTTGCGCTTGTTTTTCACTCTTTTCGGTTTTTGATCTTCGAGATGGTTTCATATCCTCTTTTCTTTTCTTCTTGATTTTTGTTGAAGTAACCTTAGATATTTCTTCAGACTCAGTTGACTTAATTTCATTGTTATGTTTTGGGAGGTTAATAGTTCTTTACCTTGTTTATGTACTGTTACAAGCCCGTAGAAAACTGTCAACGGATATATCTGTTGGAAATGACTACTTTTCCGTTGAAAATGATCATTCGCAACGGATTTCAACGGATTTTGAACAAGTGAGAATCAATCATTGAAAATCTGCATCCGTTGAGATTTGCAATGGCAGTGCAATGGAATATATCCGTTGACAGTTTTCAACGGGCTTATAACGTATATACCTGTTAGGAATTGGAAACGGATAACCGTTATACATTGTCACCGTTATACAAATATTTCACGGATATCCGTTGGACTTTTGTAATGGGTATCTGTTGTCCATCCGTTGAAAAGAAAAATGATGGGAGTTAAAAATTGTCAACGGAAAGCCGTTGGCAAAATGGTGGGAATTTCAACGGATATCTGTTGCCAAAAAGGCGAGAATTTTTCATTTCCAACGGATGCCCGTTGAAATTTTTTAAAAATATCAACGGGCATCCGTTGAAAACGTGATGAAAACAATTAAAAAATTAAAAATTATTTAAAAAAATTAAAAAAAGTTAATTAAAAAAATTTATACAAATTAAAAACATAAACTACAAATGGGGTAACTTCAAAAATACCATCGTAGGGCTAAAACACTTCAAAAATACCCTTCCCGAAAAAGAAAAAATTTCTAAATTCAAAAGTACCCGTATAAATGTTGATATTCCCAAAATACCCCTGCGACTTTACGACCCAGTTCGACCCAGCGACCCAGTTTGAC
>CM071875.1:19513605-19543423 GCA_036759665.1 Gynandropsis gynandra
AACTATTTACACTTATTGACGCCATTGAAGATTGACTCGTGCTCTCTTCGTGCTCTCTTCGGCAGTTTCCTTCTCGACAAGTTCAAATCGTTCGCCAACTTCAAATCGTTCCCTCTCAAGTTCGAAACCACTTATTTCTTTCTTGCTATCAACTTTTAAACAGGTTTCACGGCGAAAAACTGTTCGGCTTTCTCGTTTTCGGCAGTTTTTCACGTCGAAAAACTGCCGAACTTCCATTTTTCCACGTTCGAACGTTAAGGGCAAATTTGTCTTTTCTTCAGTTTTTATTTTTCGGATTTAATAATTATTTTGGGGAAGGGTATTTTTGAATTGATTTAACCCTTTGAGGGTATTTCTGATATTCCGCCACTACAAATCATCTAAGTAGTAGCGTCGTCTTAATCCCCGTGATTGTCAACACCTCGTGAAGAAGTTATACAAGAGTCAATTATCGGGTCTTGTCTCGGTGTTTTTTCCCCCTTCGGTTCTAGGGGTTGATACGCTCAACCAGTTAACAATTCGATAACGCCCTTCATGTGACGCATCTTTGCTGGAGTTTCTCGAAGCTTCGTGTTACCTGAGGCGTTGTTTCCAGATGCTCGATATGTCGTTCTGGCGTGTAACTCTCTTGAACCACGTGGGGAGGGGGGTACCGACGGTCGTAGCATCCTCAACAATATCCTTTTGGAGTGAACCAATACAGTATAGACGCCCCTTATACATTCTAACAGACTACAAAACAAAACACGTTAAAGTTAGTATCGTTAGAAAATATTTTATTTAAGTAAAGAATTAAAAATAATAATCTTATTATTTACCTTTAAATAGTTTTTTTCCTTTTGTAAAGCACTGAAATCGTCGGGAATTCAACTGCAGGCTTGTGATTATTGTGTGATATTCTCTGTCACATCTTTCACGGTCTGTTCTTCCCGAAGTTCGATGAGTTCGGGTTTGTCATTCTCTTCCCCGATGACGGACTTCTTTTTGGCCTGGGTTTCTACAACAACCTCCAGAAGAGTCGGTTCTCTTCTCATTCTCTACATGTGTAACATTATAGTAATATAATTAGATAACTATTTTATATAACAAGAAAATTTAAATAATGAATTAAAATTAATTTTACCACTTCTTTCTTATGTTTCGGGAATGATTTTGATCCCGAAGTATGGCGATTATGATCATTTTGCGCTTGGTGTTGTTCATCATCAACGCAACGAAGCTTGCATGTCGTGCATCCAAGCTGTGTAGATGCGCGACGTATCTTTCTTCCACCATCTATATGTGCGCTACAAAATTAGATTACAATAAATTAGTTCATAAATAAAAGGAAATAATAATTTAAAAAATTAAATTTTATATTAAAATTATTTACGATGAATGTACACCACCATCGGTGGCGTACAAATTCTGGCGTCATCTGTCAGGAATAGTAAAGTCGATCTTGTAGCGATCCTTGGATGACGTTGTTGTTCGTGTATTTCAGAACATCAAACCTACACGTGAAATCAAATAATTAAATAATATTTATAATTAAAGAAAATATGAATTATGTAATAAAAATTTCACCATAATGCCCCGTTAGGACGTTCCGGATCAATAATCGAGACGGAAGGATGCTCGTCGAAACAATCGATTAAAGCGTCTATGTTCACCATATCATCCTCTTCAGTAAATATCGGCGGTGCCGATATAGGTGAATGATGCCGATATGGTGGCGGTGTAGGCGGTGGCAGGGCTCCTATCGAACCCCCCGACATAACACCGTAATCGATGAATCATCAAGCTCTCATTGTGTATTGTGTTTAAGTGTTGAGAGATTTTTGTTTGAGAAGATTTTTGTTTAGATATTGTGTTGAAAAATGAACTGTTCAACGTATGATATATAGAAAATTCCATACGTCGCCTCAATGGACGAAATAAATTAACGCGTTGTTTGGTTCTCAACGGCATCCATTGAACTTCAATTTTCTTGATTTCATCTGAATTTAGATGAGGAGATGTATCCATTACTTCTTCATCTAATATCATATAATAAAATTACGTTAACACATATATTTTTAAATTTACATATATATATATATATATATATTTGTGTTTAATAGATCAATTTTCATGTTTTGTACCTTTTGAAAGATAATAGCTCTTGACAATTTAGTAATATATATGTGTGGACATGATTATACTCCTCTGGTGTTAGCCAATATTCTTCAGATTTACCTCCTGTATGTCCAGTCGATGCAAACATCTCAGGATTTGCGCCAAATTGCGAATTATATTGATATAGATAGTTTATATGATCTTCCGTTGAGCGTCTTTATTTCTTCGAAATATGCGATTCGAAATAAAATGTGTTGAAATATGTGATTTCTTCCAACAAGTTTTGTTTAACAATAGACCCTTATATCGCTGCATTGTTTTTTTCTTTTTTCTTTAGATGAAAGAAAAACCTTTTGAAAGGATACATCCATCTGAATTGAACTAGCCCACCGAGTATTGCCTTATTTGGTAATATATCGGAAAATGGTCCATTATATCGAAGAAGGAAGGCGAAAAAGCTTTTTCCAATGAGCATAATACTTTAGATATTTTTTTCATTAATTCTAATTCATTGCTTTTTAAATTTCTTGAATATATATCTCTGAAAAACATGCTAATTTCGTATAGCACATCACGAATATTTCGTGGTAAGAGCTCAGCAAATGTAATTGGAATGAGTCGCTGCATGAAAACGTGATAATCATGACTTTTCAACTTGATCAACTTCGAACCAACAATGTCCACACACCAAGCAATGTTCGATGCATATCCATATGGAAATTTAACGTCTTCTTTTAACCACCTTAATAATGCGATTTCGCTGGCCCAGACAATCTGAATAATGGGATAAGTGTCCTTCCATCTCGTAACTCCAACTCAAGTCTTCGACATATTGTATTTAAATCTTTTCTTAATGGTATATTATCCTTTGTTGTTTCCGTCACATTCAAAACAACATTGATGATGTTATCGAAAAAGTTCTTTTCGATATGCATAACATCTAAATTATGACGTAATATTAGTGATTTTTCAAATATGGTAGTTCCCAAAAGATACTACGTTTTTACCAGTTATGCCATTCACCTTGCCTTTTGGTTTTCGATGTTCACGATCTCCACCACATTCTATCGATTCTTGTAAACCCATTGTATTTAATCGTTCGTAAAGGATTTGCGTTCCGGTTTACATGTATGGTGCCTCTTCTTTTTGTACCACGTTCTTTCGAAAATGTTTTTTTATCTTTTCTGAAAGTATGTCTACGGAGAAGAAATCTTCTATGACAGTTAAATCAACATTGTTTCTTTCCATGTACTAGTCGAAATAGATCCGTATCCTCCGTACGATATGGACATGCCAATCTCCTGTGCGTGTTCCATCCATATAACATTCCATAGATAAGAAAGCCACTAATTGTCCATAACTAGTCTGCTTTTAATGTGAAATTTTGCTTCATACTCACGTCATAAGCAAGAATTCAATCATTCCACAAATATCTTAATTCATGAATCAATGGTTGGAAAAAAGACATCAAAACTTTTTTTCGGATGTTCTGGTCCTGAAATCAACAACGTTAGAAATATTACTTCTCTTTTCAAACACATATAATGAGGCAAATTATAAGGAGACAAAATCAGTAGCCACAGAGAATATTGACTTTCAGATTGTCGATATGGACTAAAACCATCAGTTCATAGGTAAAGATAAATATTTCTCGTTTCATACGCGAACTCAAGAAATATTTCATTGAAATCTTTTCCAAGCCTTACCATCCGATGGATGTTGCATTATCCTTTCACACGTTGAGTGTTTTGCATGCCATCTCATTGCCGCAACGGTTTTTTCGATTCAAATAATCTTCTTAACCTGTTCGTTACAAGCATATAGAACATTTTTTGTACGTTACATATTTATGTGAAGATGGTTTCCCCAAGTCTTTATCATTTCTCCAAAACAACATGCAACTGTTTCTACAACCATCAATTTTCTCATGTGGCATTCCTAAATATTTTAAAACATTCTTCATTTTGTAACATGTCTCGGGAGCTTGATTATTTTCCAGTAAATATTCACACATGCTTTTGCAAAATGAATCCATGCAATTTTCAACAACATTGTAGTCTGTTTTTATACTCATCAATCTTGATGACATAGATGAACGAGACTGACCTTCACGACAATCTTGATATATAGGTTGTTTCGCCGAATCCAATAGGTTGAAAAATCAGTGTGCCTCGATGTCTGGCATCTCTTCATGCGGTTGTTCAACAATTCCAGGAAAAGCATCTGACACCGTTTCCACATATGGATTGGTCGTCGATGCTTCATAAACAATATCTTCATTGCTTTCTATTTCTTGCGCTTCTTGCACTATATCTCTAATACAACAATTTTCGCCGTGAAATAACCAAATTTCGTAATTCTATATTAAAACCACCTTGTAAAGATGTTTGCAAACAATTTTTTTTCTTCAATACTTCATTTTTTTTTCATCTTTTGCAGGGAAATAACATTGTCCCGTGTTCTTGACACAAAGGTTGCATCGATGCAAAACTTATAAAATGCTCTAATCCGTGTAAGACTTCTTGAGTAACTTCCTCGGTTACGAGATCTTTTCTTCTATACATCCATTCTTTCGATCTATATATATATATTTATTTGTAGAAGATGACATTTTTTTAAAGTATATTTGTTGTTGATTGTTTGATGGTAGAAGCCTTGATTTTAATCATTAAATAGTGATTTTTCAACGGGCATCCGTTAGAACCCTCAACGAACCCCGTTGAAAAGTCACGTTAAAATATTCCAACGGTAATCTCGAAATATATAATTTTAACAGACATTTGTTACCATTTTCAACGGAAATTCGTTACGCTGTGCAACAGACATCCGTTGGCTAGTTTTTTGAGGCTTTCAATGGAGGTTACACGGATCAGTGCAATGGATTGTGTCTGTTACTCATCCGTTAACAATAGCAATGGATCAGCGACCGTGTTGGCCTCCATTGGAAATTCCTATCAACGAACGGATCAGTTGATAAAACCATGTTTTTTGTGCAATGGGTATCTCTTCTTCGGTTCCAACAATTTCTAAAAAAAAAATTTATCCACCATTCGACTAGGTAATTCAGCTTCTTCAACTTCTCCAACAACATCAGTTGTTTTCTTTTGCAAGAGACCTCTAGTATGCCTTAGTTCATGCACAACTATTTTTTTTGTTGCGACGACTCTTTCCAATGACAACTCTTGTGGATTTTCGGTCGCTTCGTAAGTGTCTTGTACAATCGCATTTCTCTTGCTTTTCAGAGGTAACTTCTCTTTCGATGCTTGCGTCTTCTTCGCTTGAAGTGTAAACTTCTTTTTTGGTGCCATTAAAAAGGATTCCAAGTGAAATTTCTGAAAAATTGTGAGAAAGAAAACCAAACAACATGACTTTTCTAGGGTTCTTAGATTATAATAAAGATAAAAATATAAGGCATTCGGAAAAACGTTTTCATTTATTTATTTTTATTTTTTAAAATTTTGAAATTCAAAAAATATTCCCCTCAAACTCTCATGCAAGCAACAAGATAATAAAAATAACCACTTGTCTCGTAGATTCCCACGATCATCAACAAGATAAATTTTTATTTCAAAAACGTTAAATCATAAAATTTTATACCTTTTGAGACTTCTAAACATCAAGTTCAATATAGACTTCGATAAAGAATATTCTTTAGATCAAGACCTAATGTTATCCTTATGAGGTATAACTCAACATTTCTTAATTATTCTTGAAAGATCATCTCATTTTTTTTTAAATAATATCCAATACTTCTAGAACATTAAATTGACCATTTTTACACAACTTAGAGCTAGACTACCATTTGATATACTCCTATGAAATCATAGAGGAGTAATTAGATCATTTTTATTTTGTGATCTTGTACCCTTAGGATGTCGCCATTGAAATTGTCCCACCACTTAGTTCCGAGTCATTCCTTCATTATTTTTATATATTCTAATTCAAATATGATGAGGAATTCACTCATCTAATTTATTTGATAATAATATCTTACTTAAGATAGCAGAGTGTTTGTATATATTGTGAGAAGAAAAAAAATCTTATCCGACAGTTTCTCACCATTTAGTTATACCAAGATAAACATCGAGTTGCACTTTACTTTCAAGTAGTAATCATAAAATAACATTGTTAAATTATCATACTTGTCACTTAAAAATATTTAGATGTATTTTAATCTAAAAGAGCACAAATGCCTAATGACTTCCTTAGACATACAAAACGATTCATATCTAAATCTTTTGTGAAAATATCTTCTAGTTGAAGTTCTATGGGAATATAATCAAGCAATAATTTTTTGCAACTTGTTCTCTTAAAAATGATGCCTAATCTCGATATGGTTCGTTCTAGAATGGTATGCATGATTTTTTGAAATATTTATGGCACTATTATTTTTGCAATGTTCTGAAAAAGATTTAGAATTCATAATATAGTCAGGAAGCATGTGTTTCATCCAAATCAATTGAAAGTAACCACTTTCCAGTACGATATATTCAACTTTAGTAGTAGACAACGAAGTTGAGATTTGTTTCTTAAAATGCTAAAAAAACAAATTATTTCCCAAACACCCGCCTATGGTACTCTTTCGATCATATGGCCCCAATCAACATCACAACAACCTATCAATTCACAATTTATGTATTTTATATAGTAAATATTAAAATCACTTGTACTTTGACGTATTTGATGATACGCTTTACCGCCTGCAAGTGAGATTTTTCGGTCTTGATTGATACTTAGCATAAATCTAGCACTTAATAAAATATGAGGTCCGCTTGCAATAAGATAGAGTAAACTACCAATCATACTACGATACAACCTAACATCAACATCTTCTCCATCTTTGTCCTTTTTCAATTTGGTCGTTGTTGATATAGGTGTACGAGCAATATTGTCGTTGTCTAGTTCAAAACACTTCACTAAATCTTTAGCATACTAGCTCTGTGAGATGAAGATTCCTTATGTCATTTGTTTTACTTGTAGACCAAGAAAATAATTCAATTATCCAAACATTCTCATATCAAATTCTTGAGTCATCCATTTAAAAAACCAACCTACTTTTTCTTGAAAAGTTGATCTAAACACAATATCATCGACATATACTTGAACAAGTAACTCATTACGATCATAATGAATGAATAAAGTTTTATCCACTCTCCCTCTTTTGTATCCATTGTCGATAAAAAAAACTTGTTAAACCTCTCATACCAAGCTCTTAAAGCTTGTTTAAGACCATATAAGGCTTTCTTCAGACGATAGACCTGTTCTGAATAATGTGACTCTTTAAAAACTAGTCAGTTGTTCAACATAAACTTTTTCTTATAAAACACCATTTAGAAATGCACTCTTCAAATCTACCTGAAAATATTCAAGCTGAACACACAAGCAACTCCAATCAATAACCGAATAGATTCTAAACATGCAACAAAAGCAAAAGTTTCACCACAATAAATGCATTTAAGTTTAGTATAACCTTTTGCGTCAATGACATTAACATGCAAATGTCTAGAAACTATAAACACGCATCATTATGAACAAACTATTCAAGTTCCTCTTATATTGCTTTCACCCAACATTCATTATTAAGAGATTCAATGGTATTTTTAGGTTTAGTATGTGAAATGAAATAAACAAAATTTACCATGACATAGTAATTGATTCGAGGTTTCTCTCGAATCTTCCTTGATTATGAACATTGCCAATAACATATGTAATAAAGTGATTTTTGTGTAATTTACCGAATCTTGAATCTCTTGTTTGTCATCAATTTAATTTCCATCACTAGAATGATCCAAATTAGTTGATTGCTTCTGCCAAAACATAAGTTGCAATTCTTTTGAAATGAAGCATGGTTTACGTCATTTCCTGTGGTGTACGATTTTTTTCTCTCGATAACTACATTTTGTTAAGGAGTTTTTAGAGTAAAGTTCATGAAAAATACCATTTTTGTTACATAAATTTTGAGAATCGTCCATGATCACTTTGTATTCGTTGAGACATTTCTTTTCGTGTTAGCAAATTTTAAACAAAGAAAACTAAATATGTCAATTGCTACCGATTTTTCTTTCAAAAATTTTATCCATGTAAACCTAGAAAAAAATCATAGACACATACAAATATCAATTTCTTACCACTAATGCTTTCAATTTGAACAAGTCTCATTAAATCAATATGAAGTAATTATAGGATTTTTCCAGTCCTAACTTCTGGTATCTTTTGCGATGTATTTTTACTCGTTTACCTTGTTGACATCCTTTGCAAACGACTTGTTCTCCTTTGTCAAACATTGGAATTCCCTGAACAGCTTTGACTTTCACCAATTTTATCAATGTTCTTGTGTTCATGTAACCTAAATATGATGCTACAGATTCAAATAGCTATGAACTCTTTTGAAACATACTAATCCAAAGTTCCAAATATAAGCAATTATTCAAAGCTCTAGCACCTATCAAGATAACTTTATTATTCTCATATGACCTTTTACAACCAAGTTTTATAACTTTAACTTTTAATCTTTTTCACATAATTGACTAATACTAATTAGATTATATTTTAGTCCTTCGACATAATAAACATCTTTCAAAGAAGTTTGTCCATCCTTTTGCAAAACTCATTTTTTCACAGTCTTACCTTTCTTTCCATCACCAAAAGTAACATTACGTCATTTATTTTTTTGGTAAAGTCCGACAATAAATTCTTGTTACCTGTTATATATTTGGAGCACCATTTTCGAAATACAATGTGTCCTCGTATCCATTAACAGTTGAAGTGTATGCAAAATTGCATCTTAAATCATCTTTTTCTCACCCAAATTTTTCTGATCTCAGTAGTTGAAAATGGTTTTCTCCTTAGCTGATATCATTAGGCGGAAATGTGTCATTTCTTTCAGCAATGGTTGCATCATTTAGATTCTTTTCTTTTGTAACGAAGTCCAAGTGATTTGTGTTGAGTTTCATCTAATAGGTGTCCAGCTGACGCAAAACCACGAACTCCTTGAGCTCTATTAGTTTTTGATGCAGATCCATTTTGGAATTTCTCTTTGTTTGATTCAATGTATTCTAATCCAAAATTATTTGCTTCAGTTTTTCCAGTTGTTAACAAATAACCTAACTTCTTCGTTCCATTGCTTAGAATTCTCAAATTATTTTGAGTTTCTTTTAAATATCATTTCACTTGAGATGTTTCATCTTCTTTGCCTCTTAGCTCTAAATCATGATTTTCATGCACTAATTCAATATTCTTTTACGTCATTCTCTCATCTGCAGTATATAAGGTTTCATAGTGATTTCTTCATTGTTACTATTAGATTTAGATATATATTACTCTTGGTCACAAGTTTTGTTGAGATATTCAACAATTGCCAAAAATACCACAATTTTTTTCATTTCTTCCTCTTTGCTTTCAGAATCAGAATTTGATGCACTTAAAATAACCAACAATTTCCTTGTTTCTTTTGTGAGCTTCCACATATCTTGGTATGTTCATGTCTTTTGCAACCAAAGCATTGGATTTCATTAAGACTTTTTAGAAATGCCTCTCTTTTGAATTGTAGGACATTCACGCTGTATATGTCCATACCCTTTGCAATCATGACAGTTTATATTTCTTTACCTTCTGGTTTTGAATTAAGTTTAATTTCAAGTTGATTACAAAATTTTTCAGCTATTCTTCACATGTACTTATTGAATTTGTTGGCTATAAGTACACCATGTTCTTTCAAATTTCTAATTCTTTGATTTTCTTCTTCTGTCTACAAAACTATTCCTTTCATTTTTTATGAGCTTCCTTGATTTAACTCATGTTCCACCTCATAAACTACCAAAATATCTATAATTTTTTAAACTTGTAGATTCAATATCTAGTGTAGTCTTCATGGTCGTTTTTTTTTTGTTTCAAACTTTGAACGCAAACACCTAAATTTTTTAAATAAGTTTCTCATCTTCATAAATCATCCCAAGAATATATGCTTCGTTATCAAGAGCATTCAATCTTCAATTAAATTCCTTTACATTTTCATTCTCTTTCATGAATATCTTTTCAAATCGATTCTCCAAGATATCTAGAGTTAAACGCGGCCCTAGCAGACTTCTGTGCGATCTGAGCTATATGCGATGCGGATCAATACATAAGCAATCTCACGACGCCGAGAAGCTACACCAAACACCCAGCACCCGATTGGAGCATTGACAAGGCACCCAAGGTGAAGTTGAAAGAGATGAATGATGAAGATGATGCGTGCCTAATCGAGCAACATGCTATGACTGATAGAGCATCCCCATTACAACATAGCATGATCGGGTAAACTTCAAGCCCGACCCATGTATTATCTTCACAACGAAGTGGTAGAATATCAAGCCTGACCGGGCTACTCGTGACACACGATTGGGCTCCCATTCTTGAGAACAACACGATCAGGCAAACATCAAGCTCGACCCGTGCATTCTTCTCAGCAGCAATCAAGAACAACGTTAGCCTGATCGAGTTGTATGAGATGCACATCGAAAAACCATCTTGAAACATAGCCCGACCGAGCTGTACACTAAGCACGACCGGGGTCCATTCTTTGAGCACAACACTGCCGAGTTTATGGGGCACATGATCGCACTGAATGATCTGGCGAGTACTTTACCTCACCAAACAACACGACGCACGCGATCTCTCACACGACGACAACGACGAAGAGGACACCCACGTCAATGATGATGAGTGGAGCTTATTGATCAGACTCGAGACCTTAAACAAGAACTTCTTAGGAGGATACCCGAGCTTCGTATCCTTTTCATTTCTTTTTATTTTCAAAACTTAGTTCTTCTTCTTTTTGCATGTATATAGTCAATCACCTGCCACATTGTATCGTACTTTCTCTCTTTTGGATTGTGTGATTCTTTTTCATAGGTTCTCCATGTCGATATAATCCATAATGTAGGAGGCACATACAACATCCAACTGCACCACCAACTCGGGACAACAAGAATACACAAGGTGCACACATTCTAACTTTCTTTATCCTCTCCCAAGTCTTGGTATGTGAGTTCCTCTCATAAGTTTTGAACACCGGGACGGTGTTCCGTTCAAGTCTGGGGGAGGGGGTATTCTTTGAGTGACATGTTTGTGATTAGGAATTAGATGTTGAGTTCTTCTTTTTATTTTAGCATTTACGTTATTTTCGTTAGGATTAGACGTACAAATATCTAGTAAAAAATTTTGAACTTTAGCGATCTTTGTGAAACTTTGTCGAATCGGGAACAAAAACCTAGGTTTGCTGAAAAATACCTTTAGATATCGATTAGTCTAGTTGTTGTGCATGAATCCATGGCCTGTAGTTGTATTCCACCCCCTAGGTTTCAGCCCCAAGTACTTATATCTCCTTGTATACCGTTCGTTCTTTCATTTGCTTCTCTATTGTTATATCTCCACCCGCTTACACTCCGCTTCCAATAGAATACGTTTTTAACTATTTCAGCCATATATTGACATGAGTGCATCAATCTTGATGGTTTGGGTCTAAGTTGTGGGTTGAGGTCGTTTTTCTACGTCCCAAGGGTTAGATTTGATGCGTAATCACAATAGTTTGGTCTAAAGAGAAAAAAATTCTTCAATGATGCAACCTCTTCACTCCAACCTTATGAGTGAGACAATCGGCAACCTGGGTCTAAGTAAAAGGCTTTCCTCTTCAACTCCGGCGTCCTAGAAACCAAGCGCGAATCTTCAAAGAAAAAAAGAAATGAACCGAAAAATAAGAAAAGAGAAATGAAAAAGAAAATGAACGTCTTTAAGAATGGTATTTCACGTAAGCATAGGAGAATTGATATGGAGATCGTTTGGATGTAGTCTAGGGGTTAGTGAAATGAACTTGGGTTATGTGTAGGATTACATGGCTCGTGGCTTTTGGTGGATAAGAAGGCTGAACTAAGTATGCTTAGGTCTATGTTTGTGTGATTCATTGTTGTGCATGATGGCTAATTTTTCGAAATGCTTGTACTAGTATCCGGTTGTTGTCTAACTCTCATTGCACTTAATTCTAGTTTTGCTCAAGGACGAGCAAATGTTCAAGTCTGGGGGAGTTTGATAACATCTAATTTATCCTAGTTTTTCATCTCATTTCTATAGTTAGTTTTATTATTTTTTTGGATTAACCGAGCTATTAAGTACAATTTAGTCTTCTTCTAGTATTTTCTCATGTTTTGCAGGAAATGAAGATATCGGGATATAAACACGAGCAAATGTCACAAAACCATTTTTGGTTCAGTTATACACGATCAACACTCAAGACTCCTTCGGTCTACAACAATGGAAACACACAGTTGGCACATAAAAATGGAAACATTCACACGGCCACAAGAAATGGAAACAACAGGCGTTGCTCACAAGAAATGGAAACACGGTTTGCTGGAGGAAAAAATGGAAACTCGGCCTAGAAGAAGAATGGAAACACATTGTCACCTACAAGAAAAGGAAACAAAGCCGCCTGTTGTAAAAATTGGAAACATAAGCTTCTGCACAAGAATGGAAACTGGCACAAAAAGGAAACCAGGCGGCGGCTGAAGAAAATGGAAATCGAGAAAAAGGAAACGAGTAGAAAAGAGGAAATGAGCACAAAAGGGAAAGGGCTGGAGCGTTTATATTCCGCCAAGAAGATTTTGGACACACACACAGAGGCTAGAGGAGGAAGATTTGGAGCTGAAGAAGAGAATGAAAGATATGTTTTTGTTTTTACATGTTTAGTGAGTAGTTCCGTAGCTATGGGTTAAAGTTTTTTCGATATGCAATGAAGGCTGGTACTTAATGCTTGGTTATAGTATTTGATCGTTTTCAGATTGATTGGTTGTTCTTAATTCTTTTGTTCTTGCATGCCACTTAAATGAATGACCATAAAAATTTGATTGCTTTCGGAGATGGATTAGATTTTGGAACCTAGACATGATTTGGGTTTTAATCGATTTAGAACCTTGGACGGTCGGTCGATTGAACTCAGTAGGTGAGATTGTGCAATTAGGAGATTGGTAATACACATTTTTTATAGTGGGTTTAGGCATCGAGAGAGTCATTCCTTAGGAAAGAGCTTGAATTCCCTGAATTCGTGACAATATCTATAACCATGATCTTCAATAGCACTTCATTGCATTATTGTATTGGATTTGTTTGGATTTTAGTGCTTGATGTCTGATTTGTTCTCTTAGTTGGTTTGATGGGTTGTTCTTAATGCTTTCATCCTTGTTGATCATTTGTTTGAATGAATTTAGAGGCTTGTCTAGGCTGGAAGTTCAGATTTAAATCTTGAAAATAACCCTAGACTGAATCAGGTTAATGAGAATCTTGGCTAATTGGTTAATCTATTTTAGGAACCCTACATTGATTTTTTAGGTAGTGGATTTAGGTGTCGATAGAGTCTCTTTCGATAATTGATTTTGAGTTCCCCATTATCGAGATAATCCGATTTCATGATCCATAGAAATGTCCATTACATGTTCCGACATTTCTCGAAATCTATGGTGTTTTATCTTATTGAGTTTATCCCATTAGTTAGTTTAGTCTTTACTTTATATTCCAATCACTTGATTTATACACGTCCCATTTATTGGTTTAATAACTATATTGTTACATCGGTTCCCTAGTATTCGATCCTGGTACTACACGATTTGTATTCTTGCGAAAACGTTAGTCTAGGTATTTGTTATTTGAGATTAACCACATCAATAATCTTTCCATTTTGATCTATAATCGTTGGTGGACTCCAACCTTGTTTTATATCCCTCTAACCCTCTTCATCAATTCCACGAAACGCAGTTCTCATATGCACCTTCCAATAACCATAGTTTGGTGAATTTACGATTACCGATTTGCCCAAAAGACTTGTGTACTTGTCTATCTGAATCTTTCACAAATTAATTTTCTCGTGACCAGCTCTCATACCACTTGTAAATGCATGTATGTATAAACATAGGTTGAAATCCAGTTACAACTTCAGTCCGTTTGAGTTGCAACTAGTCTGCAATCAGTACTCTCCCTCACTCGGATACGATACCTGTAAAGCATATTCTCGACACTCGTAAATTTCCCGACACTCAAAACTTGATTTTTCGAAGTTATGACGGACTCCCCAAAATCCTAAAACATAGACTCGTGTTTCTCAAAACCGTTCTCTTAGTGATCTCACTCAGGTTTAAGGGAAGACACAATTGATTAACCTTTGTGTATTGTGGTTTTTTTCTCTCCAAGTGCACAACTCCTGGTATGTTGCTCCAACTCCTTTTATAGCCTCTAATTCTTACAGAATCCATCTACAATCAAGAGAAACAACAAATATAAAAATATGCTAATCAAACCCTATAAAAACTCTAACAACAATTTTTAAGAATATGACTAGTTTGAGTGATTCAACAGTAATCAATTGGGTATATCCATAAATGTTTACGGTTTATTTTGGTCATAAATGATTTGATTAAGTTATAGTTATAAAAATTATAACCAAAATAAAATTTGAAATCTAATTTAGTTTGATTTATTCGATAATATTTTGTGTTTTAGAATTAAAAAACTATATATATATATATATATCGTTGTAATTTATTATTTAATTAAAAAAGAAAGATAAAGTATAAAAACTAAAAATCCTTTTAGCATCAAACATAAACGAAAGAAAACATAATATTTGCATCTAGCAAATGAAATTATATGAGATTAGAAATGGATATCCTAACTCTTACAAAACTATTAAATGATCTTAGCATATATCAAAATTTTGTAATTTAGAAAAAAAAATTATTTTATCGTAATAAGAGAAATAAAAATCAATAACATAATTTCGTGAGATTAATATAAAAAGGAGACAAACCAATTAATATTTCTTTTTGAATAATTGTAGGATATTTTTTAGTAAAATGAATAAGATAATAAAATAATGCGATATAAAAAATAATTAATAACAAGAATAACAACAATGATAAATGTAACAACTAAATTTCGATTCAAACATTAAGTTTTCTTAAATAAATTAGATTATAACATGTGCATTACGTATATAGATATTTTTTTTATTCTGAGAAACTGTCACATATGTCAATTAGTGCAATCCAAAAAATGTTTGTAAGGTATCCACTACACACATAAACGTCCTATTAAAGTATGTTGTCTACAAAACTCATGTGAGAGATAAGTGTAACGATTATCAAATGCCTTTAGCTTACACTACAATACAACTTGTGAAGTGTTAAAAACAAAACAAAACAAAAGGTCAAAGGTCAAAGTTCTATAAACATGCTAATGAATGATATAGAATTAAAAACGACAAGCATTTATTATGGTTACATGGTTGAACTCGTTTGCATAATAGTCTAGATTTAGTAGGGATGGGCAAATAATACAAAGAACCAGTCTCGATCTGAAATTCGTTCTGAACCCGTGAAAAATTACTCGAATCCGTGGGTTTGGGCGAATTTGGATAATAAAATTTCATTACCCACGGATTCAATTTCGGGTTCGGATTTCGAATTTTAGAATCGAATACCCGCAGATATCCAAACATATATATTATAATATTTCTAAGTTTTACGTAAATAATTAAAAATGTACCGTTAGGATTAGAGAGATATTCCTTCCATACATCAGCACCCTCATGCTCGCACTGCGCCAACCGTCCTTTGTTCGCCGATTCAGATTTCGAAGTGAAAAGCATCAATTTCTCTGGCTACCAACACGTGAATGGTTGTCTATTATTCGTCGATTCAGGTTTTGATGTGATGAAGATCTTGTGGTTTTTTGTTCCTGTAGCTGGAGCTCGAAGATCTGTCACCGAAGTTCCAAAGTGTGACAGACTATGAAATGTGCGGAGCTTCACGCGCTCTCGATCTCGAATAGTTTTCCTAACTAGCCTACACTAATAGAAGTTGCAGCTTTCTATATCCGCCCATCATACCATCTCATGGAACAAAAGAAACTTACTTAATGTCAGAATCTTCTGGTCTTGATTATGTCCCTATCTTCACGACATCAAGCTTCTTCTGATATGTGAATATATTATATACAATCAACAATAAAATACAAGGTCCAATACAACAATTAATAACACAAGCTTTATTGGAGAAGATGGAAATACAAGATAAAAAAGGATAGTACAGAGGATAAAGATTTCAGAAGTAGAAAACAGTAAGCTGCAACCTTCTCTACAAGGAGCACTAACAAACCTTATTATGTAGCTATTCTATCCACAGCACCAACAACTTTTGGCATGAGGATCACGTATTCACAAGAAGCTTCGTCCTCAACAAAGGAGGCCACGCTGGCACAAGATGACTAAGGACTTTTTCAACAATCTGGTACAACACTGCGATTGTGGAATTTCAGGAATTTTAGGCACCAACCGTTTTGCTTTGCTGCCAGAATGCTAATGTCAGCCTAACAAGAAGATTCCCTTTGTTTCTTCTATAAAAGGACGTGAATTTGTTATGTAATGGGTGTGAAAATGAAATACAAAACGTTTTGAGAATAACATTATGTTTTCTGCATTATGAGCTTCTCTGTTTTAGCTCCTTTTCTTCCTCATTTTTCTAATTGTTTTCATGGTATAAGAGCTTAACTCCAGAGGTCTTCTTTAATCAGTGGAGAATGAGGAGTTTCCCTTTCCGGTTCATATTAATATTTCAAATTTCTCTCAAACTGTTTGATACAAACTATTTGAAGTGGAAGTCTCAAGTGAATCTCTTCTAAAAAGCTAGCTATTGATAGGTTTTGTTGATGGATCTATCGTCAAACCAAATGAGACAATGTTATTTCAACAAAATGACATTCAAATCTCATTCTAAACCTACAATACAAAGCCTAGTATAAGAGTGATCAACTTGTTAGATCCTGGATCTGTGGTACGTTAACAGAAGAAGTTTTTGGGCTGGTTATTGTTGTAGAAACATCTTGAGAGGTATGGATAGCCCTAGCTCAAAAATTCAATGTAGTGTTTGTCTCTCGTGAGTTTGATCTAATGAAATCCTTGTAAAATCTCTCTCAAGATGATAAAACAATTGCTGAATATCTCAGAAATTTAAGTCCATTTATGATCATTTAAGCTCCATTGGAAAACCAGTTTCTGAGTTAATGAAAATATTCAGACTACTTCAAGGGTTGGGGAAGGAATTTGAAACTCTTACTAGTGTCATTCATACTAATATGCATAAACCACCCTATCCTACATTTGATGAAATAGTCTCTCAACTCACTAGTTTCTATTTAAACATCAAATATCAACAACCAACAATTGTCAGTCCACATTGGGCCTTGACAACTCAGATTGGGTAACCATGGACAATATGTATCAGGGTTCTAGGGGAAACAACAGATTCAATGGTAATACTAGAGGTAGAAATGGATATACCTTCAGAGGACGTGGATTTCCTCAACAAACCTATTCACACTCTACATGAAAAAAAATCCTCAAACCAGTGACAAAAACACACATAGACCAGTTTGTCAGATTTACAGAAAATTGGACATAATGCCTTAAGATGTTGGAATAGATTTGATAATTTCTTTCAGGCTTCAAAAATTCCTCAAGCTCTTACTGCAGTAGATAACTCTGAAAGAGAGTGGTTCCCTAATTCTGGTGCTTCCTCACATATGACAAACCCAATAAACGATTTACATAATGTTCAGCAATATAATGGGAATGATTCTGTAATGGTGGGAGATGGAGCATTTCTTCCAATCACAAATGTTGGATCTGCCTCTATTGATACCTCCTCAGGTAAATTGGTTTTAAATGAAGTTTTGGTGGTACCATCTCTTGAGAAACAACTATTATATGTATCCCAGTTTACTTCAGATTAACCTTGCTTCTTTGTGTTTGATAACGTTGGTGTTACTATTAAGGACATGAACATACATAAAGTTATGGCACAAGGAAGAAAGCATAAGGGGATCTACATGCTGGACAGTCTACCAACTAAGAGGGTCTACCACCAGTGTCTATACTCTATCCGTCATAGAGCAGCTTCAAAGGATATCTGGCACTAGCGTCTGGGTCATCCTCAATCTCAAGTAATACAACATCTTAATTCAAGAAATGTTATAAGCATAACTAGAAAGAGTTCTAGGTTGTGTTCTTCATGTCAACTTGGGAAGACTTCTAAACTTTCCTTTTTTAGATCAGTTTCAAGAGTAGTTAGACCCTTGGAATGTGTACACTGTGACATTTGGAGGCCTGCTCCAATTACATCTAATCAAGTATTTCGGTATTATGTGATATTTGTTGATCAATTCTCACGTAATAGTTGGTTTATCATCTACAAAAGAAGTCAGACTTCTATTCTACATTTTTGATGTTCCAAAGACTGGTAGAAAACCAGTTAAATTAGAAGATTACCACCTTCCAATGTGATGGGGGAGGATAGTTTACAAACGAACATTTTTTAGAACACCTAGCTACATGTGGTATAAAACTTCAGATGACATTACACTCCTCAGAAAAATGGTTTAGCCGAAGGAAAACATAAACATCTTGTTGAGCTTGGTCTTACCATGTTGTTTCAATCTTAGGTACCTCTGATATATTGGGTGGAAGCCTTCTTTACAGCCAACTTTCTAATCAACATACTTCCTACATCTGCTCTTGCTAAGAATGCTACTCCATTTTCAACTCTAAATGGGTATAAACGTTATTATTCAGCACTTTGTGTGTTTGGTTGTTCTTTCTTTCCTAATCTCAGACCATATGCTGGTAATAAAATGGAACCAAGGTCTTTGCAGTGTGTTTTTCTTGGATATAATGCAAAATATCAGTGATATAGATGCTTATACCCACCAACAGAAAAAATTTACATTACAAGACATGATGTCTTTGATCAAGAAAGATTTCCATTTCAAAATAAGTATTATGGATTATGTCCTAGTTATTCCTCAGAATTACTAAAGTCTTGGCAGCAGGGGCAGAATTGCAACACATCTTCAGGTATTTCCACTCAAGAATCAGTAACATTATAGAAGGCCAATAGGACTCTAATTCTCACTCAGAATCAACTATAACAACAGACACAATCAGTGCCTCTGATTCTGAGGTAACAATATCTACATATTTACTAGTTTCTTCTCATCCTATGATCACAAGGAGTCGTGCAGGGATAGTTAAACCAAATCCCATGTATGCTCTTGCTATTACTCTTGATATTTCCTCAGAACCAAAGTCAATAGTTTCTGCTCTCAAACATCCTACATGGTGTTCTGTAATGGATGCAGAAATTACTGCCCTACAAAGGAATAAAACATGGACATTGGTTCTCTTTTCACAAAATATGAATTTATTAGGTTGTAAAAAACAAAATTGAAGGTTGATGGTTACTTAGAGAGGCTCAAAGCCAGATTGGTAACTAAGGGATTTCATCAAGCAGAATGAGTTGATTATACAGAAACATACAACCATGTAGTAAAGACAGCTACCATCAGAATTGTTCTTTCAGTTGCTCTAATTCGAAAGTGGAAAATCTGTCAACTTGATGTCAGTAATGCATTCCTTCACGGTGAACTTCAATAACTTGTCTATATGCAGCAACCTCCTGGTTATGTGGATACTAAGCATCCTAAACATGTATGTCTATTGAAGAAAGCCATTTATGGATTAAAACAGGCTCCTCGTACCTGGTTCAATAAGTTCAGCTCCTATTTACTAGAGTTTAGGTTCATCTACAAAAACTTAGATCTATCATTTTTTATTTACAAAATGGTGAAGATACTCTTTAGCTTCTCCTATACGTGGATGACATCATATTAACAGGCAGTTCTTCTTAGCTTTTACAACAGCTTATTAAAACACTTAGCTTCAATTTTTCAATGAAAAACCTTGGAGATCTTCATTATTTTTTGGGAGTTCAAGCCATTTTTCATCCTGGTGGATTATTTCTCAGTCACATCAGTATGCTCAGGATCTTCTAGTCAGGGCCAATATGCAGGACTGTAAACCATTATCTACTCTGTTACCTTTAAGACAACAATACACTGAAATAGATACTCAGAAGTATAATGATCCCACACAGTTTCGCAACCTACTTGGAGTTCTTCAATATTTAACTCTTACATGTCCTGATTTGAGTTATGCTATTAACTCACTTTGCCAGCGGATGCATGATCCTTCATGTCCAGATTTCAAACTCTTAAGGGATCATAGCATCGTAGTCTGTATCTTCACTCCAACAGCCTGCTACAACTTCACTTATATAGTGATATTGATTGGGGAGGATGGAAGGAAACTCGAAGATCAACAATTGGGTTTTGTACATTCTTGGCAGCAATCTCATCTCTTGGTCAGCCTAGAGACAACCAACCGTATATCGATCTTCTATGGAGGAAGAGTATCGTGCTATGGCAAGTCTTGCTGCTGAACTCATATGGATCTCCTTTGTTTTAGGAGACCTTGGTATCACTCAATCTTTTCCTTCTATACTTCACTGTGATAATCTATCAGCTGTGTATTTATCAACTAATCCAGTTTTTCATAGTCGTAGCAAGCACATTGACTACCATTTCATCGAGAAAAGTTTGCACTTGGTTTGATCATTACCAAGCATGTATCGTCAAAATTACAGCTATTGATTTATTTACGAAGCCTCTTCCGAAGCAACAATTTTCGCAATCTGTGCAATAAACTTGGTCTTGGTCGTCCATCCACTCCATGTTTGAGGGGACTGTGAATATATTATACACAATCAACAATACAAGACTATCACAAGATTTATTGGAGAAGATGACAATACAAGATCAAAAAGAGAGAGTACAGAGGGTCAAGGTTTCAGAAGCAGAAAACAGTCTGCTGCAACCTTCTCTACAAGGAGCACTAACAGACTTTCTTCTACAACTATTATATCCACAACACCAACAACTTCTGGCATGAGGATCACGTCTTCAAAAGAAGCTTCGTCCTCAACAAAGGAGGCAGGCTGGCACAAGATGACAAAGGACTTTTTCAACAATCTGGTACAACACTGTGAGGTTGTGGAATTTCAGGAATTCTACGCACCAACAGCTTTGCTTTGCTGGCAGAACGCTAACGTCAGTCTAATAAGAAGATTCCTTTTATTTCTTCTATAAAAGGACGTGAATTCATTATGTAATGGGTGTGAAAATGAAATACAAAATGTTTTGAACACATTAGTCCGCAATCGTCAGAAAACGCAGTTGTCGCGTTTGCAACGATTGCGACTCCATCGGTCGATTTTAATACCGTCTACAGTTGCCAGAAAATACAGTCGCCGTGTTTGCGGGTGACTGCGACCGAGTCTGGATCTAAATTGAATCGAAATTATTTAATTTTTTTTCACTTTCTCAAGCGTTTCAAACGTCTTGCACGATAATTTCTGCGGAGAACGGTAGCTGTATATTCATGGCCCATTCAATTTAAGGAGCCTTATAAAAGCCGACCCGGCCCGTAGTTGGTTCACACAGCGTCATCGAGTAGCTTCAAACTGCAAACCAAACCAGAATCACAACAGTCGTCAAGTGTTGCGCCTCGGTCTCATCGAATCTCTTCTTACAAATCCTTTTCCAGCCTCTTAATTTCTCGTCTCTACTGTCTCTCCAAGTTGGCTCTCTCCGCCTTCTACAGGTCTCTCTCTCTCTCGATTTCCCTATCCTTGTTTTGCCTTATGAGTGTTTATGTCGTTAATGTTTTCTGGGTCAGTTCTCAGCGTAATCGATGTTGATGGGTAAATGTGGATGGGTTTATTGAGTTCCTCAGTGTAGTCGATGTTTGATAGGAAAATGCAGATGGGTCTCTCTCTCTCTCTCTCTCTCTCTCTTTCTCTCTCGTGTGATTGCGCGTTTCTTCCTTTGATCTTGTTTGATAAATGTAGGATTCCTTTTCTCGTTTAGATTTAGACATTCGTGATACTTACTCTAAAGATCCACTCTTATCGTACGTAATTCTTGGTTATGTTAGCTCTTCTGTTGAAATGTAATGGCGGATTGTTTTGCTCAGCTGAGTCCTGAATTTTGTTGATTCAATCTACTTGCTGAGAAAAATAAGATATGGATTTTAGTCACTGGGTTCATCTTTTGAAATTAATCATGGAATGTTCATCAGTGTTTGGTTTCTTTGTTTATTGGTATGTGTTTCATTTCGTCACATTGTGTTACTGGATACAGTAGGACTTATGCCAGAGAAGCAGAAAGCTTTATATGTTTATCTAATAGGACTGTTATGCCAGAGAAGCAGAAAGCTTTATATGTTTATCTAATAGGACTGTTATGCCAGAGAAGCAGAAAGCTTTATATGTTTATCTAATAGGACTGTTGCGGTTTCGAATATATTAACCATTTTACTTGTGGCTTAAAATTTCAGAAAGGTTCTCATAATGGCAGCGACAGCAGCATCAAGCATGCAGATTGCTGCAACAAGACCATGCCTTTCGTCTTCCCCGAAAGTTTTTAAGGCTGTAACTAACAGTTTCAGTGTCAGCCCTAAAGCTATATCATGGGATAGACTTTCAAGTGCTTGTCATTTGTCTAACCTTGCACCTTTGAGAAAGCAGAGTCTTGCTTCAACTCTGGGGAAGTCCACTACTTTTGTCACAAAGGCAATGTCTGAATCCAGTGACACTAAGGGTTCCGTTGGGTTGCCAATTGATCTGAGAGGTTTGCACTTCTGCGTTTGCATTTTCATGTTTGCCGTGGTTCCATAGAATCTCTTATTAACCTTACAAAATGTTTCTTTACCTAATGGAAAGAAGTTTTCCAAAACATTTAAGAGGACAGAAATGATACTTTCAAAACCAATTATCTAGTGCTATCTGTGGCGTTACGCATGCAGACGTGAACTCACATTATTGATGGCCATTTCATCTAGTATTCACTGTGTGATGAGTATAACTTGTGGCCAGAAACATTTTGTTCAGTTAAACTAAGAAGGGCAATCATGCAGGCAAGAGGGCTTTCATTGCCGGTATAGCTGATGATAATGGATATGGTTGGGCCATTGCGAAGTCTCTTGCTGCTGCTGGAGCTGAGATATTAGTTGGAACATGGGTTCCTGTAAGTAAATTATATTCCTTGAATTTCTTTCTCTTGATTCGTTTTTGTTCTATCTACTTATATCTTTTCTCTATTGTTATACTGCTAACTGTTGAGCCACCAATTAGGCCCTTAACATTTTTGAGACAAGCTTGAGACGTGGAAAATTTGATCAGTCACGCGTGTAAGGCCTCACAATTTGTTTTAAAGTTGTTCTCTTTTGTTGAACCATACACATTATATATACATGGGATGTTTTAATGACCCTTCTTCTCCGGGATTCTTGTTCATGATTCTTCTTGCCAGGTTGCCAGATGGGTCATTGATGAAGATCACAAAGGTTTATCCTTTAGATGCTGTGTTTGATAATCTTGATGATGTGCCTGAAGATGTAAGCAGATATGTTATATAGCTTTATCACCACTGAGAATAGTTTATATTTAGTTAACTTATCACTTTCTCGTATTTGTCTATTAATTTGTTCAGATAAAAACAAATAAGCGTTACGCGGGAGCAACAAACTGGACTGTACAGGTACAGACATGCATAGATAATGAAAAGTTATCCCCTAATGTTACAGTCTGAGCTCTTTGCAGAAACTTTTTACAGGTTCAAGAATCTGAGTGAAAACCTACTGTCAGATCATTAGACAATAGTGCTTTAGTTATCAACAAAGCAAAATCATTCATCATCTTAGAATTGTGGAGCTAAGAAATCTTTTGTCACTTCACTGGCCAGTTTATCTGTTAGAGATTGCACAAATTTTTCTTTTCCAGAATACTCATTTTATATTATGCTATATTCCAGGAAGTTGCTGAATGCGTGAAGCGAGATTTTGGAACTATTGACATTCTTGTGCACTCTCTCGCGAATGGGCCAGAGGTAGAAAATTCTGTCATTTTTATGAATTTTCGTGGAAAGTATATTTGCTAGATGCCTGTCTGAACAGGTAAACTCAAATCTTCAGGTTAGCAAACCTCTTTTAGAGACATCTAGGAAAGGGTATCTTGCATCTTTGTCTGCTTCAAGTTACTCGTTTGTGTCCCTGCTCAAGCATTTTGTACCGATTATGAACCCAGGCACGTAACAATCCCCTAGCAAACTTACTTTCCACACTTCTCTCTACTCTTTGTAATGTTTTTTTTTACTTGTTGAATGTGGGTTTTTGATGGTGATTCAGGAGGCGCTTCGGTATCTCTTACATATATCGCCTCTGAAAGGATTATTCCTGGGTATGTTTATAATGTAAAACTTACCTTCTATAAGATGATTACATGCATAACTACTAAGATGTGTTCATGTTACAAACATATTCTTCCATGCAGGTATGGTGGTGGTATGAGTTCTGCCAAAGCTGCCTTAGAGAGTGATACGCGAGTGAGTTTCTTTTTTCCGTCATTTTCATCTTCTGTTTAAATCTCTAATGATCCAACAATGTCTTGAATGAAGGTCCTCGCCTTCGAAGCCGGAAGGAAACACAACATTCGGGTCAACACCATCTCTGCTGGTAAGTTATCTGTCGCTCGTAACATTTTTTATTTTAACCGCGTGAATTCGCTGCTGTCACCGTACCTTTGGATGTGCATTGAGTCAATAGACTGTACTATTTACAAATTAGATAAAAAGTTGCTAGACGCCTCTCGAATAGCTTTTTCCAAAAATTTAAAATATATAAAACAGTGTTAAAGTTTTACAAAAAAATTCAATCCACAAAATCTAAAGTTTAGAAGTCCATGAACCATAATTATGATATTCATAACATTTATTGATTTAGTCCTTGTTTTCCATTCATATGAAATCATCATCCAATTTTCTAGTCAGACCTAATCAGTGGTATATAGCCAGCACCTAAGCGGGACTTTTAGAACCCTGGTTTGAACCCATGAACTTTAAGATGAAAGTCATCCAACTTTATCAACTATGCTATCTATCCAGTAGGAGCATATCACTCGTAATTTATGAACCAGACTCTTACGAAAATTCAGTGTTGATTGATGATGATAAGAGAGTTGAATTTCAGGTCCATTGGGAAGTCGAGCAGCGAAAGCAATCGGATTCATAGACACCATGATTGAGTACTCCTATGCCAATGCACCTATCCAAAAAACTCTTACCGCAGGTTATTTTGATAGCTCTTTACCCTTTTTGTGCGTTTTTCTCAAGTTTACGAGCTGAACGTTTGCTTTTATCAACAATGTAGATGAAGTGGGTAACACGGCAGCCTTCTTAGCATCACCATTGGCGTCAGCAATAACAGGCGCAACCATCTATGTCGACAATGGCTTGAATGCAATGGGCGTTGGTGTTGATAGTCCAGTTTTCAAAGACCTTAACATCCCCAAAGCCGAGAACTGAGTTTGCTAAGTGCAATCTGAATCCTAGCTACAAGTCGAGAATTAGGGTTTAAAGCTATCTTGTGATTCTCGTTTTCTTTTCCTTTCTTCTATATAGTGACTTAGTGCGCCTGCCATTGCCAGGCTTATGAGAGGAAGTTGGATTTTTGTTTCTAAGCTTTATGAAGATGCTAGACGATTATTCCTTCTTATTATGAAGAACCATCTTTAGAGTACATAGCGACAAGGAAATTTTTTATTTAATTTATAAAAAAGTTAAAATTTTATAATAATTTTCTAATGTGTTTTAAACTATTAAAAATATCTAGATTATTTTTCTATGTTTATCTATAAATTTATATAATATTTTTGTGCCAATTTAGAAAATATTTACAAATCAATGCAGATTGTCATGTTATTAAAATTTAATTTGCAATAAAATTTTTATAGGATTTCTTTTAAATAACTTTTTGTTTCTTTATCTTCTCATCTTCTATTTCTCCGAAGATTGTTTTTTCAACAGTTTTGTATTTCTACCGTAAAAATTCTATGTGCTTGGTCCTCTTCCTAACTATCTTCATCTACATCTCTCTACCATGTATTTAGTTGGTAGCTTATGTGAGTATCTCTATTCATGAACAGTCTAGAATTTGTTTAACCTTTGTACATAGGAAACTGAGACTCAATATTTCTTTTTTTTTTACTGCAAATTTTTATGCCGTTTGTTTAAGCCACTCGTCCTTTCTCCTTTCCTTTCGTTCAAGGTCTAATCTCACGTAGTTAAAAAAAGGCACAATTTTTTTCTTCTGAAAAATTCACCATGATATATCTTATAGAAAAATTAGATATTCTATGCCCTCGGAGAGTGCTTTGTCATGCGAGCATGATAACTTATATATTAATCTATATCTCCATGAATTTAGGAACTTTTGCTTGTATCCTAATTGTAGCAAAAGTAACAATACAATTTATAATGCTACGGTTCACTAAAGCTATGCTTCTTGAACTTGAAACTCTCTGACATTAAAGAGTGCCCAAATCCGCTTCTCCTTTTAATCTAAAGGGCTCTTTTCCCTCTTGATGTCAGATGCGCCTTTCAGAGTTCTCGTTATAAATTTTATTTTCTTTGCATAATTGTAGAAGAGATTTTTTTTTTGGATTTGCTATGACTTCTTATTATCGTCCAGGGGACAAAGTCCTAATTAAATCATACCACAAGGTACCCATTCCATCTATCATATTAGTCGAGTTGATCTGATTCGTTCTTATCTATAGATAAGGAAAGAAAGAGACAATTCGTACACAAAATAGTTCTTTCTCCGCTTTGGTGACCGCTCTGAATGGGTTTGATATTGCGATTGGTCCAAACCTTCGACCAGCTCCTTCTTGCGATCTGCCCGGCCATCCTAAGCCCTTATTCATTGTGTGAAGAATGAGTAGAAGGGGGCAGTCCACTGGAGTGTAGGCTTCTTGGCCTCATCGTCGAGAGGGAAACAACGAAACAACTTCTCATTTTCTACGAATATTCCCTTTATTAATTGAGCAAAACTCTATCTATATCCCTTCCGCCACTATCTTTTGTAATGAAAAGAGATGTGTAACACGTTAAGGGTTATTTCATAGTTTCTTCCAGTCATTAATAACTTAATTATTTTTAGATAATAGTAGATAGAAATAACGCTCGTAAGGAGAAACTAAGAAATAGAGGCTTGCCTGCCATCCACACCAGAATAAAAAAACCGAGTCAATAGGATGAACTAAAAAAAGAGTTCTGCACCATGAACTTTGTATCACGCATCTAATAATAGTTGAAACACCTGTCTTTTATGTATTTTTGAAGGTAGGAGAAAAGATAAAACTTATTATTTATTTGCAGAAAAGAGATTGTTTTATCTATTTTTCTTTTTAATAGAATATCATTGAATTGAAGTAAAAGTTTAGCTTCATATTCTCTTCAGTATTAAAAATATATTGAAGAGAATATGAAAGAGAAGTAATTCTAAATTATCCTGTTAGAACCAATCTAAAAGAATCAAATAAAGCAAGAAAAATGCAGATAAAGAAAGAGGCTAAACAAAGGCAGTTTTCTGGATGATAAATACTATTGGATGTGTTACTTTTTATTTTTGTTTTTTATAATATTTAATCGACTCCAATTTTTGAATCTTTTCCCCTTTACTACTCTATTAATACCAAACAAATTGACGTATTCGAAGGTGAGGGAAATGAAAATAACTTCCTTCCTCCGACCATAGATGCAAACCGAATTGTAACACCCCCATCCCGGAACAACCTCGGGACTAGGAGTGTCCACCATCACCTCCAAGAGGTGGCTACACGTGTCATCGCTCAAACGCATTTATAAAATAAATATAAATGATTTATTCCGAAATAAGAGTGGTCCGGACCAAATAGCAAAACAAATATGTAAATATCATAGTCACGATAAATAAAATAAATACGAAATACAAAATAAAACTCATCGAGACCTCGTGCACGCCTCTCCCATCAGTCCGCTGTGAGCCTTCATATTGTTGCTCAACCTCATTACTTTTTCTCCTCGCCATATCTTGTTCATCCACAACAGCCCAAAAATTGGGTGAATACGAAATACACACTCAGTGAGATCAATACGGGTACGTACTCTATGCCACGTATTCTCCTACTCGAATTGAATATCATAAAATAATATATATCCAAAGTCTAAACTAAAGATATACAAATCACTCTACCCAGCCCGATTGAGTATCCAAAATCTAAGACTAGTACCACACTGGATCATAACACTAAGAGTCCACATGACTCTAGATCGGGAATACGCTCGCAAAGTCCAAAGGACCCTAGCACACTGAAAATCTCGCAAGGTCACAACGTACCGTCCAAAGGACCCTAGCACACTGAAAATCTCGCAAGGTCACAACGTACCCCAGCTATCAGTACCATACAACGCTCCGTCACTCGAAAGGTTACCACAACCCCAACACGGTATGACGTTGGCCCAGATCCAAGTGTCGCAATACTAACGTCATCGACCCGATACTCTTCATGTGATAACTCTCACCAACGCGCTCGCACATGCCTTCTTCGAAGGTTCGAGTGTGAAACCACCCGATCGAGCACAGTAACAAGATATTCACTCAGTTTAAACACCGAACCCAAATATAGACGTTCTCCGACTCCTACACTTGATCGCACGTTAATTCCCTAGATCATCTCTAGTCACTCATACACTCATATACCTATCATTAATTCTCATACGATAAATTTAGGGTTTTAATCCAATTCCACTTATAACGTCTGATTTTTCCCATTATGATCCTATAAATTCTATCGTGATCATGCCTCATTTTAAAAATATAATCTCTTCCATAAATCGATCACAAATCCGAAATTAGGGTGGAGAAAATCATCACCTTAGCTTTCCGACGATTTGATGATTCTGGCTAATATTGCTAGCAATAACACCGACCAAATTTTCCTTGTTATAGATCTATTCAATTCCATAAATTTCTATAATATAAATATTCGAATTAAGTGAATAATCACAACGAATTATTTAAAGATTTACCACAATCGCGATTAGAATCCACCCACGAAGAACGCGATGAAAATTGAAGATCGTTCTTCAATTGCTTCTTCTTTTCTTTTTCCTTCTTCTTTCTTCTTCCCTTTTCTTTTCTTTTCTTCCTCTCTCGGCGGCTCCCCTCTTTCTCTCTTTTAAAAAATTTGCACGGATGTTTTCTATTAACCTAATATTTATTAATAATATATATATATATATATATATGTGCATAAGGGAGTCGGTGATACCGACTTCCCTAATGTTGTGCGTATCACAATTTTCCCCCATTACAAAGGAATTCGTCCTCGAATTCTATATCTCTGATTCTTACGGTAGCATTTGGATTCAGTGAATGGAAGAACCATACAACTCATCTCCAAACAACTCGGGATACTCATGTCTCATATCCTCCTCTAATTCCCATGTAGCTCCTTCCACGCCATGATGTTCCCATACAACCTTTATCATCGGAATTTGCTTACGCCTCAACTGTTTCACTTGGTGATCCACAATGCGTATTGGACGTTCTCTATACATTAAGTCTTTCTTCAAGGTTTTTGGTGGCTAAAAAAGTATCTTCTCTGGTACTGATAGACACTTACGCAACAATGATACATGAAACACATCATGTATTCCCTCTAAAGATGAGGGAAGCTCCAATTGATAAGCAACTGCTCCAATTCGCTCAATCACTTTAAACGGTCCTGTGAACCTTGGTGATAGCTTGCTCACTCGACTCCCACTTGATCTCCCTCGTCTCGCTTGAATTCGCAAATACACCATATCTCCAATGTTAAACTCAACATCTTTCCTTTTTAGATCAACATAACTCTTCTGACGATCTTGA